>JAWWEW010000048.1:10042000-10048076 GCA_035583185.1 Anabacerthia variegaticeps | reverse complement strand
CTGAGCCCATGGAAGGGATCCACACTGGAGCAGCTCCTGAAGGACTGAGCCCATGGAAGGGATCCACACTGGAGCAGCTCCTGGGGAATTGTCTCCCCTGGGAGGGCTCCCACACCGGAGCAGGGGCAGAGTGTGAGGAGTGCAGTCCCTGCAGAGGAAGGAGCAGCAGAGCCAAGTGTGCTGAAGTGCCCCCAGCCCCCATTGCCTGTGCCCCTGAGCCACTGGGGAGGAGGAGGAAGAGAAAATCCAGAGCCAGTGGGTCTTGCACTGTGATCTGCCACCTTGCCCAGACAACTTTTAATCCTCTGCCACTGCACCAGCTTGAAAATGAACGGCACCAAAGCAATGAAGGTCAGTGTTCATCCATGGAAACCTCTGAGATATCAGCATCTTTACTACAGCCATATTAGTTTCTACAGTTAAAGCAGTAGGATATATAAATCTATGTGCATGTGATACTCATGTTAAAAATTTCCAAATGAAAAATCATTCCTTAAAATGAGCAAAGGGACTAATCCTGCTGCCATACACTTGACTGACTGTATTTTACCTCTGTTGACTTTGAGCTGCTAAACTCACAGGTGAGGGGGAAACTCAGCTCAGCTTTCTTCTATTGATCTAAGAAACTAAATTTACACAAACCTCTCATAGTGAAATCAAAAATCACAAAAAAAACCCCAGGCAGTGTTGGGAGACAGAGCTTGGACACAGGATCAGCTAGAGCACGACTTATCATGGACCTTTCACCAGACCTTCCTGTGAAATCTAATTTCAACTCTCCCAAAGAAACTTCACCAGTGCCAGCCCCAGCCTGGACTGGTGGCAGCTCTGGTGAGGCCACAGACGAGGCCCTTGGTGAGAGGTGCCACAATGCAGCCCAGCCCTGCTCCCAGCGTGGTGGCAGAGGGGACCCCACACCCCATCGACATCCCCCAGAGCTGCTGAGCAGCCCTGCAAGTGCTGCACCTTCAGGAGTTGCCCACAGAGGAGAAACACCTCTGGTCACCCTCACCACCAACCTTTTTTGTTCTTTTACTGAAGAGGAGATGGTGAGAGGTGGAGAGACCCTGGCACGTGAGCAGGCACACCATGGATACAAGCACCCAAGTAGATGCATTATCTCAGCGTGGTGCCTCTGCACACCACATGCTTTGGCAGCTCAGCAATTGTCAGGTGGAAAAATGCTGGGTTTTGACCCAAAGAAGGGTCAGGAAGGAACAAAGAGTCAAGCAAGAAAAATCATTTCCAGCCCTCTCCATCAGGCAAAGTTCTGGATCAGAAGAAGGTAATTTCTAGATTAACTATCTGTTAATCCATGAAGGAACGCTTTTTCCTGCTCTAGCTATCAAAATGCTTCCATTTTCCAGGCCTATGAGAGTTGACAAACGAGCTCCAAACTTACCTGAGCCTGCTGCACATTGCAATAGTTTTACAGATTGCAGATTTATATTGTTTGCATGTGGTGGCCAAAATTCCCTCCTTGTACTTTATGAGGGACCTGGACAAGGGACCTTCAGCAGCACCAACCCCAGAAAGGGACCCAGGGACCAGTGTGATGGCTTTCTGCAGACATAATGACCACACACACACACACACACACACACACACACACACACACACTAGTGCTGCTGGTTTCTCTTCATCAGGCGGAGTCATTTTCAATTGACAAACAATAAAAATAAATCAGAACCTAACAATACAGAACAGTGTTTTACTTGTTTCCTCTCCACCCACCACTGATGAATGAGCACAGGGAAAGCAAGGGGGGTGGCACTTGATGGGGACGTGAATAGAGTCTAGTTTTGGTCCCAGTTACACTGGTGTAAAACCAGTGCTTGGGATTACTCTGGACTGCCATCCAAGTCCCTGCGTTTTGCCATCTGTATGGTGCCTCTGCGGATCTGACCTACATCGCTGCAAAGACAGGGGTAGCACAAGCATTTGGAAGTGATGCTCCTCTATTAGCGATGAGATTAATTAAGACGCCGCTGGGCACTTCTCCACAGCCAGGCAAGACTGTTAATGGCCATTGATTTTTTTTTTTTAAACAGCATGTACAAGTTTAAATGGTGTAAACTCCCCTAGATTCCCTTTCCCTACCTTCATCTCCTCTGCTAGGGGTTAACCACGCTGGAGATAGGAGAAAAATAGTCCCCTCCTTCCTTTGCCTGCGGCACCAAGATCAGGAAATTCACTGCTAATCACTGCAGTTGTGATTTCTGATTTCAACTGGCAGCACAGAGAATTGAACTCCAGTCCCCCGAGTACAGCAGGCTGCGCCAGGCAGGCCTTGAGCTTGTTAAAACTGTGGTGCTGCCATGCAGTTATCAATTTTAAATTAATCTCTCCCTCCATGCACACTTATCCTCCCCCACCATCTCTTAAAGTGGCTGCTAAAAATATAAACTCCAGGATACCTCACTCTAAGACTTAACTAAGTAAAAATCGGGATACTATTAATTATAGGTTTCCTTCAGCCTCAGCACCTGGAAAAATGGATTTCTGCACTGTCTCAGGGATTTGCCTAATCCACTTCCTGCAGTAAAGCCAACCACAGCCATGGCTGTCTCAGCATCCCACCACGCAAATCCTCTCTCCCACGACGAGACCCTCTCCAGGAGTGCCCTGTCTCGAGGCTGGAGCAGCCAGGCAGGAATGGAAGCCCTGTGGGCTGAGTGTGTGCTCTTCACTCACCCAAATGTGCCCTGCTGGGAGAGGCCAGAGGTTCAGGCACTGGTTACTCTACTGGTTACCCCGTCCCACAGCAGCAAACCTGAGCTGCACAGGGTGGGTGACTCGCAGCTGATGTGCTGACTCCAACCACCCCTGCCCCGACTGGAGCTGCAAAAATGACGCCCAAATCCAACTTAAGGGCTTGGCTCCCTCATCACACTGGAGTCTGAGTGTCTGCCTGTGTTCCAGAGCAGCCTGGCTAATGTGGGCCAGGCTTTGGAAAGCCTTTGTAGTTGGCCGTGTCCACCTGAAATAACAAATACCTGCACGCTGGCATGGTGCACGTGGCAGCCCCGGAGCTTCCAGGGCTTTATCTTCTGCAGCTGCAATTGCTACACAAGTCAAATTGCAGAGGCACTGAAAGGGAGGTCACCTGGCTCAGGAAGGGGCTCAGGAAAGCAATCAGCTGGCATCTGAGCAGGGGCCACACCACCACCTCGGTGTCAAATGTGAAAATCTGTGGAGGTGAGTTTATAAATGAGTGCAGGCGTCAGCATCCAGTTTGGAATCTATAAACATCTGAAATCTGTTAGTACTTTATTTGTAATGATACTGCCAACAGACTGCTCCCCCAAAGGTCACAGCACACACTCAGCATTAAATTGCAGTACAACAAATCCTCAGCTATCCATAACCTACAAAATGATAGGGGCAGGCTGGAAGGGGAGACTGGGATAAAGCAGAAAAAGAAAAAAAAGTCTAGACACACTTTCCTAAAACTCACTGGGGAGTCATTTAAAAATCACTTTATGAGGAAATAATTGAGGTTCTATATACAAAACTCCCTTTAAAAAAAGACTAACACGTCTGACAACCTTAGAAAGTCACAAGGTTGTTATAGAGAAGAATGGGTCTCTGTTTGGAAATTTAAATACTACGTGGCCCTAATTCATAAACATTTAAGATTTTATAAAGCTGGGGGGAATAAAAGAGCAAAAAAGGCAAAGCAAGCCAGAGCCAACTAAGAAAACCAACCCAAAGCAATGGCCAAGTGAATGAAAACCATCTCTGCAGTTCTCCCACTTTCCTTACTCTGTAATACTCCAACCCTGAGTGCTGCCCTTCAATCCACCACAGAATAAAACCGCTATTGTGTGTATCACACAGCCTAAACCCACTGCTGGAACACCACACTCCACAGCAGCCAGAATTCATACCAGAACAGCCTGAATTCATACCAGAACAGCCAGATTTAGCATTAGCCCCCCCACCCATGGCAGCTCTTCTCGACGCCAGTGGGCAGTGATCGTCTTCTATGTGACACCTCCTCGCTTCCATGAGAGCTCAGGGTACATTGTGTGGCTGTGACCTTCCAGGGCAGCCCTCCAAGTCCATCCATCAGCCCCCAGCAAACACCAAGGACACAGTCACAGAGGAAGACACACAGGCTGTGTCCATGCCTGGGGGCGGGAGATGCAACCAGACAGCTCTGCAATGGGACAGACCTTCAATGGGAGCTACAAATGCTGTGTAGAAACATGAAAGGCTTATTTTTTCCCTCACATCCATGGCTCCAGTTGCTGCCTCATGGCTACAGGAAGCCACCAAAGCAGACATGGACAGGGAGGACACAGCCTGTCCCTCTGTATGGCTGGATGTGCACTGGCCAGGGAGGGCCTGGGGACCTCTGACCGTCACTCAGTCTCCACACATCCTGGAGCCAGGAGGTTACCAACCCTGCCTGTTCCAAGGGGAACACAAGATAACTGAAAAAACCACTTCAGAAAATAATTTGTTATTCTTTTTACATCTCTCTTGTATTATTTTTCGTGTCAGAGCTGCTTCTCCATGTCAGTTGCGGAGATGAGTTCAAGCAGAGGAACCACACAAACAACTCTACATTGAAACCTCACCAAGTTCTTCCTGATTACAGATAAGCTCAAAACGTAAACCCAGAAGGGACTTTGTGACATTCTGGATGAACTGGCTGGTCAGTGTCTCCACAGGACTAACACAAAGCCATGGCTCACCCATCACTCCAACGTGGGGAGAGTTTGGACTCTTACCTGAACTTTGTGGCTCAGGCTCATTTCTAATTGTGACTGAATATATGGCTCCATGCTGTAGTGCCTGACTTCTTTTCGGCCGATCTCAGCTGCCTTTTTGACCTGCACACCCCACTGAAGCACCAAGATCAAGAAAGTTATGCCTGCTGAGTGTGAGGATTAGTGAAAAAAACCCACACAGAATGTCAATGAGGTAGGGGCATCACACACTTCTCCCATTAAAATTCAGGAGGTTTTCTAGTCCTTCTGGCCTTGGTGCATTTGCATAGTATAGGGTCAGAGAGACATCCTGATTCCACTATAGCTGCTCTGTTTAAAGGGTCATAATGGTGACATATGAAAATAACCCAACTTTAATTGATACCCGGGCTGCTGGCTGTTGAATTTGAAACTCCCCCTGGCCCCATCTCTTGTATATCTAATGTACAGTACACTCAACAGCAGATGCCAAGAAGGCAGCTTGGTCTCTCAGTTGCATCAGCAGAGCTTTGAAAATAATTGTTGAATTGTCCACAAGATGTCCATCCTCCTTTTCAGGCTCCTCAATCTCTTAGTAATGACCACTGCAGCAGTAAATGTTCCCAGAGCTGGCAAGTTATTTAATTGTGAATCTCAATTGTGGCATCTCAGGAAAAAATCCCAGGGGAAAAGAAATATGGTTTTTAGCTCAAGCTTCTCATTATTTTAATACTTTATCAGAGATCCAGTTATGACTCAAACTTCTGTATCAGGAGTAGCAGAGACGTAGGTGTATTTATTAAGTTCTTTTCTGGTTTTCTTGCTGCTATCAATTCCCAAATCACACAGACAAATGGCAATTACAAACGACATCTAATTGCTACCCTGGGCTCAGTCAGCCACACAAACTGTGTTTCCTAATCGCACCATTGCTGGGCTCAGGACCACAGATTGTGGGGCACTGAGAGATTCTTGGCAGCAAACACAGACCAGAGTGGTTTGCTTGTTTTCTAGGCATTGTATCATATCCTCCACGACAAGAAAGCTGATGGATAATTCTACTCAGAAGAGCAAAGAAAGACTGCCTGAAGAGTTACAGCACAGCAATTGTAAGTGCATTACTGCTTAACTACGACTTCTTAACTATCATTTCTGTGGCACTTTCCATGATTCAATTCAGGCTCCATTCTGGGATAGAAGAAAAAAAGAAACACTGTTTACCCCTGAGTCACTCAGCTGAGAAAATCAAGAAATTCTGATGAAAACCCATCCCTTATACTGTGAAACCATATCACTCCTGCATTTGCTGGTGACACAGAAATGAAGGACCACTAGTCTTCTTTGAATTGAAAAGCAAGTCTAAACCCCACATTATTTGG
>JAWWEW010000048.1:9974500-10037000 GCA_035583185.1 Anabacerthia variegaticeps | reverse complement strand
CAGACACTTCAGTTGAGTCATAAAAGCACTTCTACGGACCTAGAGAGAAAACCAGCAAATTGGTTCCAAGCCAAAGCTGGCAAGTAAGAATAGGAACACAGTGAAAGAAGGGAGCCTACAAGAAAGATGGAGAGAGACATTTTACAAGGACCTGGAGGAACAGGACAAGGGGGAATGGCTTCCCACTGCCAGAGAACAGGGTTAGATGGGATACTGGGAAGGATTTCTTCCCTGTGAGCATGGTGAGGCCCTGGCAGAGGCTGGGCAGAGAAGCTGTGGCTGCTCCATCCCTGGAAGTGTCCAAGGCCAGGTTGGACGGGGCTTGGAACAACCTGGGCTGGTGGGAGGTGTCCCTGCCCGTGGCAGGGGGTGAAATGAGATGATCTTCAGGGCCCTTCCAACCCAAACCATTCTGTGATTCTATGAGTCTTTTATTTGGTACAAAAGCAAGAAGGTGACATAGTGTTCATGCTGTTCAGTAGCTCTTTCTTTTCCTCTCTCCTTGAAAGATATCAAATTTGCTTTTCAAATCCTGGTATGTACATCTCAAGCCACCTAATTTAGAAATGATCCAAAGCCAAATATCCATATTTAAACCCAAACACTGTTCCTGCCTGGGAAGTAGGTACACTTGGAGATAACACACAGACAAGAGACAAGCCATTCCTCTTTCTGGGACTCCAAATGAACTCATGCACAAACTTGAATAACTTGCAGAACAAAGATCTTCCACCAGGCTGAGCAACGGTAGCTTCAACCTGAACTTCATCATGCTGTGCTGCAAAAGAAACCAACTTCCCTATTTTAAGAAACAAGAAGGAATGTAGAATTCCATGAGGTCTTTGAGAACGAGCAGGCAGCTGAGTGCACGACATGTCTCCAGCAGACCTGTGTCCCACCACCACTGGGCTGAGCCACAGAGAAGAAAAACCTGCAAGACTATGTCTCTTTTACTGTTTATTTTTCCCCTAGTTGTGCTGCTGGTGTGATATAACGGGGCAGGGAAGAAAACAAACCAGCAGCCAGTGCATGTGGCTATCAGCTTAAAATAGTTCAGCTGGGCCGAGGTTTTAGCCTTTATCTCCCTGGCTGACCTTGCTAATACAGTATGTAGATCTCTTGCCAGCTAATCGGCGGACTGTAAAGCATGGTTTCAAGCTGTGGGCAATGATCTGTAACAGGAATGAATGAGTGGGTTTTAGCAGCCAGGATCTGTAGCCTACTATCTGTATCTGACAGCTGTCACCTCCCAACAGAGGCCAAGGCCCAGCCCTGCATTTAAAAGCAGCATGGCTGATCAGATTACTGGGACAGTGTGTCAGGACTGACTGCACTGAACTAGACAGAAAGTAAATCTATAAATAGCAGCTCTGCTCATCTCCATGAGCCACTGAAGGATAACCAATACTGAGCCCCAAGTGCAATGTTTGGACTCTGAAACCAGTGGAACACAGCTCCTCTGAGATCAGAAAGAACTGCCCAATGATGAAAGGGCAGGGGAAGCTCTGTGGGCAGGTGGGTCACCATCCTGGCAACAGCAGTGGCTGTGATTGCAAAAGAAAATAAGACATTGAAAGTTCTTGGTCCCCAAGATGTTGAAAGCACCATAGAACAAAGTCACTGAGACCAAAGCCATCTTTGTGCAGAAGGCCAGGTGGAAAGCCAGTGGTTCCCTGGGGAATCCCAGCATTCAAACAGACACTGATAAAATGAGAGCCTCCTGTTATATTCTTAACCAAGCTTTCAGCCAGAATGGTTGAGCTTTGAAAGGACCTGAAGGGCAGGGATGTTGGAGCTGTGGCTTCCAGAGGCCACGGTGATGGCAGAGCTGGGTTATGGGATGGCAAGGAGCAATAAAAGACCTGTCAGCACTCTGCAGGATGGATCAGCTCCCTGAGGAGCTATTCAGCACTCTTAGAAGTTCCTGCTGATAAAAATAGAATTGTAAATTGTAAACAGCTTTGGAAGCACAGCCCAGAGGGGAGTGGAGACGAATGGGGAGCAGGATCATGAGCCAAGGCCATAGGAAACCAGACTGGTGAGAATAATGTGGCAGATCCCACACCACTGCTGAACTGTCAGGTAATACCAGAAGCTCCTGCAGGCAAAACAGAGGTGCAGAAAGATATCAAACAACACAAGGAGCCCTGGGGTCCCTTTTGCAGGGGAAGCCAGGAGATGATTGCAGCTTTTTTCTTGCAGTTCTCAGTTGGGAAGGGGCATCTGCTGCTCTATTGGCCCACTCCTGCTTCGGGTGAGGAGATGCAGCTTTTTATCCACGGACAATCAGGAAGGAGAAACAAGACCATGGTTGATCTTATGCTTAACCTGGTCAGTGCCAGCTGAACCTTGCTCTGGCCCCCAACACCTGGCTCAGGCAGTTCCCTTTCCCACAGCTGACTCCACAAGCTGAGGGTTGTTCGAGCTGCTGTGTTCCCCCTTCAGGGACAGTCACACTGCCATGGCACGGCAGCAAGTACAGCTGAAAGCACAAAGGAGGGACTCGACCACACAGACCAACTTTCTGCCTGGAAAATAAAGGATGAATAATTGAACATAAAGAACTGGAAACAAAGAATATATTTCTGCATTTCTAAGAAACCAGAAAGAGCACACTTCAGGTAATTCAAGATACATAAATGTAGATGTCTAGTTAAAAAGCCCTCCACACAACTTCTGCAGCAAAAAGACTTCTGAGCCAGAGGTGAGTTCTCTGTCTTTTAGAGCTGGGCATGGATCTTTTTCCCATGAATTCAAGAATAAGATGGAGATGATATTTATTCTCTGAATTGAAGAACAAATCAACATCTTTTCATCCCATAAGTTCCAAAATAGTGATTTACTGGTACCCAAGTGTCATGCTCACCCTTGGCCTCAGTGATGAATTTCACTAATAGCTGAATTCTTTTATCAGTATGTTCTTCTCAGCTAATTTAGTGCTTATGAGATGGTCCTCAGTGCCAACCCTGGCAGCTGGGTCCCTCCTCATGTCAGCAAACCCGGCACTGTCCCCACAGTGTCCCCAGGATGCAAAGAGCCCAACCTCAGGGAGCCGTACCTGGACCTGAGAGCCCCATCAGTGCTCGGTGTCTCTGCCAGGCCTGTCCTGAGCCACCAGCACAGCAGTGGCTGTGCAGTGTGTGCCCCTGACTGCTGGAAACTGGGCTGGCATCCAGAGTGGCCTGGAGTTGGGTCAGGGCAGGCTGAGGTTGGATCTCAGGAGAAGGTTCTTCTTTCCCCAGAGGGTGGTGGGCACTGAGCAGGCTGCCCAGGGCAGTGGGCACAGCCCCAAGGCTGCCAGAGCTGCAGGAGGGTTTGGATGATGCTCTGGGGCACAGGGGGTGACTCTTGGGGCTGGTCCTGGGCAGGGCTGAGGGTTGGATTCCGTGATCCCTGTGTGTCCCTTCCAGCTCCGCACACCCTTTGGTTCCACACAGGTCATGGAATGGCCCCAGATGGCAACAGATCCTCACACAGCTCAAACCAGTGACCTACATTGCCAATCCCCAGAGCCATCCAAGACCCCACAGTTTCTCATTAGCAACAGATTCTTATTTATTTCAGATAGTCAGTGGCTCCTGCCAATACACAGCACACTCCTAATTAAAAGCTGACTTCTTTCATAACCTACAAAGTCCTATTTCCACCTCTGCCCCAAGGTGCAGGGAAACGTGAGCTTTGCCGTGTCCTCCATTTAGAGGCAGGCTCCACAGGCATTTTGTTTTATTTTCGTAAAGACAGCATAAAGCAACAAAGTTTGAAGGACATTCAACATTTATGTTGTGTGCACACTTAATATCACAGGGGACTTTCCACAGGAGCAAAGGTTTTCTTAATAAAGGGTCTCATTGGCCGGCTGGATCAAATCATGTATACACCGATATTTTGCTCCTGGCAATACCTTAAACCCCCAGTTAGGCGAGTGTAGAGATTGCAGTGGCCTTGAAAATGTAGCATGGTTTATACATGGTGTACACATCTTGGAGGATTTGGAGAAATCTACAAGGGATCTAATGCTTTTCCACCTATTGACATTTACAAAGCAGTTTAAATCATGCATGAGAGGCCTCAGGCACATGTAGTTCACAAAACATAACTCTGCGCTCCCAGGGAATTTGAGCTGACCAAGGCTCTTTATTAGAACCGACAGTGAAAGACAGCTCCGAACCAGGAGTGCCACGCAAAGATGACAGACTTAATGCCACTGGATGTATTATGCAGATTACCCAACTCAAGCCTTGCTTGTTAAATAAGTTTCATGCTTTCCTCACTCCCACTGCCCCTCTTAGGAAATATCCTCCCTGCTTTATCAAGGGAGCTGTTTCCTAAATTCCTTGATCAATCACCTGCTTTCCGGGACTTCAGACATGCCGAGTTAGCTCTGAAGATAAGACGGCACTGCTTAAAGAGTGGAGAACAGTTAAACCTTTGCACCCCTCAGCACAGCAGTGCCATGCACATAGCAGATTAATACCTTAAAAACTTAACAGCTATTTTGCTGATGAAAGAATAGGAGGGATTTTAAGGAATCCATCATCCCTGACAAGTCACCTTGAAGCTGCGAATTCCCAGTGCAATGGAATTTTTTTGAATGTATGCTTTTGCTATGTACATTCAAACGAAGACCCAAGTTTGGATCAGTTTTTAATTAAATTCCAAAACTCTCTAATACACATTATCTGAGAATCAGCCTTCGCCAGGAGAAAGAGATTTTCTATCATTTGATTGTATCTTAAAGCTTGTAAATGGTGCTTAAAACATGCAGGTACATGAGAGCTTTCTGTGTTCTTCATGTTGAACCATCACATCTGAAGCTGAAGCTGGTGAACACAAACAGGGATTTTCACTGAGTTCACCTGGACTTACAGACACACCATGGAGTTTGTTTTAAGGTGTGAATTTCAACCACTAGCAAATACACTGACAGGCTCCTGGCACTGCACGTTCCAGTGCCCAACCACGCAAAGACTGTATTTATACACACATATATAATAAAAATATTTTAAAAAATCCATTTAAAATAAAGGGTTTATATGAAATGTATGCAAATGCAAACCCGGATGTAAGTTTTTATGTATTATATATATGCATATTTTTATTTTTAAACTCATTGATGGAAATTAAAAGTTTTTATAAAAAAAACCCTGAGCTTTGCAGTGACATCTCTGAATTATTACTAATGGTTTGCCTTAACAGCAAGCTAGGTCGTGTTAGGCTCGACCTAATAAAAATAAGTTGCCTAATATCACACTTTCAGGGCTGCAGAAGTGCTACTGGCAAACTGAAATTACCGATTTTTTATTTTTTTCTGCACCAAATATGCAGCAGAAACAGATGTAGACTAACTACTCTGCTTAAGGGGAACCAAGGGAAGGGAATGATTTTCACAACACCAGTTTGGTTTTCCTTTAAACCCCTAACCAGAAGAGCAATGAGAACCCCTTCCAAAACGCGTACAATGAGCATAAGCACAAACAGGCTTAAAGGGGCCCATTTCCATCCTGCTTTTGTTACTGGTTGTAAAACACAAGGCAAGGGGGAAAGGAGACATGAGAGGCATTTAGCACTCACATGTAGAACCGTGGAGTGACTCCACCTCCTCAGAAATGGGACTGAACACACAACAATGAACATTTCACGAGATTTTAGCGCTCGATTCAGCGCTGACAGAAACCAGCAAAGAGGATATAATTGACTACAGTGGGACTGGAGCAGGCCCTAAATAGAACAGACACCTGCACATTGTGGAGGGAGAGAAGTTAAATCTGTCCAGCTGCTTTGTTCCTAGGCTTTTCTAAAGTACCTTTGCCATGGATACTGCAGCTTTCTCAAGGCAGAGAGGGTGCTCCAGGTCAACGCTGGGCTCAGCAGGGTCCTTGGGGAAGGGCTACAGCCACAGTTCATCACATCTCACCCAGCACAGCATCATCTGGGCAGCAACAGCAGCTCCTGAGTGGTTTGACTCATTTCTGTGCTCACACACTGCCTTGTCCTAAGTTCATCCTTCTCCAGCCATTGCACATGTCAAACCCAAGATAAATCTCCAATTGCTCCAGGTTTTCATGGGCTAAAAAGAATTGCTTCAGAAATATTGCTATCAGTTCACATCAGAGAAGAAGCAGTAAAATTAATTTCAAAGTGCACCTAAACATTAGTTTTATACATACAGTGATAAATGTGACACGGGTAAATGTAAATGCCATCACAATCAACCACACACCTGGGAGAACAGCAGTGAAAGACTGGGCTCACTCATCAACTACTGACTCAACTTCTGCAAATGCCCTACGAGCTTTAAACACTGCAATTCATCACACACATCAAAATCCTGATGCGGAACCATTTACACAGCATTGAAAACTTGCAGGGAGTAAATACTGAGAGAGGAAAAAACCCCACCAAATCAAACAGTCCCCTCAAACTGTATGAGGGGGGCTGTAAGCTGATCACTAGGAAGATTGGGGATGGGTTTGCATATTACACCAACTCACTCCTTGACTGAAACTCAAAAGAACTCACTAATATCAAAAGAGCTTTTCTGACAACTAGGCAGAGATTATTTAGCAGAAGTAGCAAGGAAAAACTGTCTTGTATCAGTAAAGCTGACATGTAAGCAGCTTGCTTGATGAAATTGTAGTTAAACTCTGTGCAAATGTAGTTGCAATATGAAATAAGCCAGGATTGTTTACCTTCAATAGTCTATAAATATCCTTCTAAGGGCAGAACAGCTGCTTTACTGAGTAGTGCACAGATGCACTACAACTCCTCATCTATAATTATGAGAATAAACTATATTTCACATTTCTCTCAGTTCCAGGTCTTTGATGTTACCTCTGACAGAGCGGCAATGAGATGGACTTCCCAGAGACACCGGGTTGTGTCTGGCAACTTCCCGTGATTCAGGAGGCACAGAGCAAGCTCAGCTGTGGTCACTGCTCAGGAGGAGACACCACCGTCCCTCCTCAGGGTAGAGACCTCCCAAGGGAAAGATATGACCTAAACTGGGAGCTGCAAACACATTTCTGCGTGGATTCTCCATGCTGAGGCAGTTATGGCAAAGGTGCTGTAAAAGCCATCCTCGCACAGGCAATCCAACCCCATGGGTGTTTGGAGCCATCTGAGGGGCTCAACTCGCCCTCAGTGCAGGAGGGAAGCAGAGATGGTGCTGGAGGGATGTGCATCCCACTGGGTGTCACCACACACGGTCCATTTATGGACCTGGTACCGCTCCTGTCCGTGTGAACACTGTGGAAAAGAGTGGTCAGGAGTTGATGATCCCTGTGGTTCCCTTCCAGCTTGGGATATCCCATGACTGTATGAACAAGAGTGGCTTTATCACACCCATGCACATGGGGGAGGATGGGCCAGGCCATGAGCTCAGACTGCACCAAACAGGCTGCAAATAGTGCAGGATAAGGTGAGACTGCTGTACAAATGGCTTCTTCACTTTGCTCTGATCCAGCAGCTCACTGAAAACATTTCTATCTGCCCTGTGACTGGTTGGTTGTCATCTCTGGCCAGTCCCCAGTCTGTCACTAATTGGCACTGCTGTTGTCAGGCTTGGGAGTGAGGCCAGGGCCAGAATGGGCAAGAAAAATAATCCCCTGCTCATTCCCAAAAATGGCTGGTTCTCACTGGGAGCATCACTGATACCTGCACATGGAAAGGCTCCATCACCGTGCTGCTCCCCTGTTCCCTGGGAGCCAAGCTCACTCTCAGGGGATATTGATCTCAACACGCTATTTAAAAATGCATTAAATACATTTTTTTCTCTCTATATTTGATAGATATAATTATGGCAGTCCCTAGAACAACATGCCTGTTTGTAGACTGCCTTCAAAATCATCTAATTTGTATTGCCAGATGGTATGAATGATTGCTACAGATAAACTTTGGATTCGTTCCATTATTAATTGACAGAAGCATGGTCACAGCAGAACGCTCATCCCACACCGCCTAGCTGACAATTAATGGTTAAAAGATGAAACTACTGAGGAAAAAATGAGTCCCCTGAGTCCCAAGTCCCATTTTATAGCCTTGAGAACTAAATTTAAATAACCAAAATGCATTATGCTCTCAGATCTCTATACCAACCTCCTTGCACTTGTACAATTCCCAAGCCTGCCAATAGTTCGTTGCAAGTGATGGGATGAAGGCATGGTGTGCCATCCAGTGGGATGGTATGGGTGGAGTTTGACAATCTTATGGCAGGTTCAAGAAATCAGACAGTTGTAACAACCAAATGTCTCAGCTGGGGCTTGCTGCAGATGGCTGGTTTGATGCTGGTCTTCTGCAGAAAACACAGATGCAGCCATTGCAACAAAGAAAGTTAAATGCTGGGTGTTGTAGACATGACACTCGAAGTCAAAGTGATAGTGAATTTGCAAGGAAATGAGAAAATAGCCAATTTATGTATTTTAGAAAACTGGTCTCTAATGATCATGTCCCCAGTGAATTAAGCAAAAGCTGAGGAAAAGCCAAGTGCTGAACTGATTACGATTTTTCATTTTTTAAGCCATTGCACCAGAACACACTATGCACAGACAGAACCTTCTTTAAAAAAAGGAGACAAACCTTTGTAAAAACCACTAAGAAATCCCCAGATTTGGGATAAAAAACATTCATCAGTGACACAGACCTGAAACACAAATAGATGATGAAGAGTGTCCTAAGATGGGGAAAAAGAAATGCTTTTCAGCATCTTGACTTGCGATGTTTTTTCCTCTTAGTATCTACTGAACAGCGTGACACATCTTAGAGACAATATTTATACTTATAGCGCAACTTTAATCTGCAAACTCTCGCGTGTCATATAGATTTGCACACTCCTTTGCATAAACACAAATCCTGAGCATAAACAGCTGAAAAGGCAAATAAATTACTTCTTCTGAGGTAGGACAATATGGCAAGCTGGCAGAGAACACCTGTACTGTATGTGACCCACAGACTGCTGGGAACAGGCAACTGCAGAGTCGCTTCTGCAGAGATGTACAAGGGGACAAAAATCCCAAAGGAAGTCTGACTGGTGCACCCAGGCTGAGAACCTTTTCTCTGCCCTCCTGCACACATGGAAGGACTATAATGGTCACAAATATCCACAGTTCAAATGCTGGGCTGAGGATCCAGGTCTTCAGTGACACTGATTTGTATGTGCAGAAGGTAAACACGCCCGACAAAAACCCCCAACTTGTGAAGGATGCAGATCTCCTTATTGTTTTATTTGAGTTCAGATCCGCCCCACACTACTCTCTGGTGCGTTTCTGACCTCCTTCCTCAGTCCAAGGCATGGCTGCCTTTCCTCTGGCTGGTATCTATGGCATAAACACAAAGGTGATACCTACAGTCAGCATCGGATCTGACTGTTCCTGACAACTCCTGTGATACAGCAACCTCAGGGACTTGAGGACACATCTGTGAGTAGATGTAGTAGCTGCCATCTGCACGAACTGCATTATTTAACTGCATTGGCACTGATTAACATTTGCTGTAACCTATGGTAATGGGCTCTGGGGGCTTTCCATGTCTGCTACACAGTGGCAGCTGATGTCTCCTGCTCCATCCTTAAAACAGGATGTTTTAATTTTTAATGGAGCACATGTTCGATTGGCTATACAAACAGGCTAATCTGCAAAGCATGTGCTCAATAACAAGCCAAGCTATGCAGCCAGAATAACAACACTGCTGTGCCATGCACGAGGCACAAAAGGCTTCCTGCTCTGTGCCACCAGCGCTCAGAGCTGATGGTCAAGAGAAATGGCTGGGCACACTCCCCTTTCAGCAGCAGCCCTCAGGAATTGCTGCTCCTCAGCTGCCCCTCGGGCTGCCAGCTCCTCTCATTCGGGAAGCTAAACGGGAGAGCTGACCAAGCTCAGGTGGCTGGACCAGGAGTCAGGAGGGTGCAGCAGAAGGGCTGGGAGACAAAGCTCCAGCTCACGCCCAGCCAGGGCTGGCACAGGAGATGGGCTGGTGGGCATTTGGGCACAGAGTGGAGACGTGGATGCTTCCCTGCTGCTGGAAACAATGCATGAATCACATTCTACATGACCATTGCTCCTCTCAGATCTCTGTAAGCCACAGACACATCCTCAGGGCTTGTCTCCTGCAATCCCAGTGTCGACACGCAGAGTTTCCCAGGCTGGGCAGCCCCTCTGGTCCCGCTGCAGCAGCTCGGCTGGGCTTTGCTCCTGCTCCCAAAGAGAGGAGGAGTCCTGCAGAGAGGAAGGCTCTAACACAGGGGTTTAACCTGCTCCTGCTGGGTGGAGGGAGGTGCCACAGCCATAAGGGCTCTTCCCTGGGGAGCATTTCTGGGGTGGGATTCTGGCCCTCATCGAGGTCCTGCAGCCAAACTGGGAACAAAGATCACTCCCACAACAGGCACGTGCTAACAAAAAAGGAGAAAAACAAAGGCAGGACAATAAAGGTTGACACATTTGTTGGAGATCTGAAGCAGACGGATGGTAATCCAGGAATCTTGGATTTTAGGGTGCCTGTGAAACTTCATCAGGTTATTAATTGTCCAGACTCAATGAATTTGCTTCTGTTTCAGATTTTTTCTTATAAGAACCATGTTTTCCACAGCTCAGGAGGGCTTTTATCTGTTTCTTTGAATCACTTGTTACCTCTGACCTGGTTTGTCTACAGAATATGTCAAATCTATAACAAGCCTGGGCTGATTAAGCAATTAATGGAATGCTATTTTAGGACAGCCTCGCCTTGCTCCAAACCTGTACTCATGACTTTTTCTGACACATAAACATGAACTGACCTTTCAAAAAGGTCACTTATTTTTCAGTGTTTTCTCCCATGATGAATTATGCCTTTGAGAAAGGCACGAAATTATGGAGCCTTTCATTAGATGTAAGAAAGTTGGAGGAATGTTAAGAGGAATTTCATTCTTCTGGTCTTCACAGAGTACACTTAGGAAGCTGTTTCAGGTCTTGCATTAGCAAATACTTCTACTGAGCTAATGAACACCTTTTCCTGCTTCAAGACATGAATTTTGAAGATGCTAACACAATTATCCCCCTTGTAAGCCGCTAGCCAGGTCTCAGTGCAAGAACTTCAGCACTGAGAAATGTGTTCTGCCTATGGAACCAATGGATCCATTTCCAGCACTGGTCTGCTGCCAGAAAACTGCCCTGGCTTCACCCTTGGCCTGTGCTTACCCTGGAAGCACATGTGAAAAATCAGGCTGTTATTGCTGCTGTTAGGTGTCTGGAAGGTGATGGGATATTCCAAAAAACACACATTAAAAGCGTCATAAATTCACTGTAAACTTAGAAGAAGGGGAAAAACGTCCTCACACAGCAACCTAAAATCCCCTTTGGTGAATGCTGCCCAGTCCTGGGTGGAACATGAGAATTCCCAGCCTGAGGTGAGACGCTCCATCTCCGTCTCAGCAGCACTCTCAGCCCAGGGGCCTGAGCTGAGCTCCACAATAAGTAGATCTAAATCAGCAAGGGCAGTATTGGAGTTAAAGCAAGTATTGATTGGTGTGCTGAGGCCCAAGCTTTGAACCCTTTTGATAAGAAACCTTGTCTATTTGAGAAGTCAAAGCTCCCAGGAATGTAACCAGATTCTCAGCATGCACAGGCTCCTGTCACGGGAAGGGGCAAACAGAAGATCTCTGGTTACCTTTCCTGCTATCACAACCACCCTTATCATGTACAAAAAGGTTCTCAGCACAGCAGCAAACACGTGAGCCCAAATCTCCGACAGTCTGGGAAGAGGAAAGCCATGCCGTGGAATTCAGGTCTCTTCACCACACAGCTGAGAAAGCAGAATCCGTCTCCTCTGTAACTCAGGAAGGTTGAGTCTGCCCTACAGAAACCAAAAAGCTGCTACATTAATGCACAAGGGTGTCCTTTCCATCAAGTTACTTAATTAGCTTATCTGGAGAAAAAAATATACCAATCAAATTAAATATTAATCACATATAAACTGCTGATCACAATCAGCTGGGGGTTCACGCGTGCAGAACGCAGGGATCGCAGTGTGATTTCTTTTCCCAGAGAGCTTCCTCCTGCTCTCTTTCCATTGCCAATTTAGCAAATTCAGAGAAAAAACAAAGCCTGAGTTTTCCAAGTACAACATGAACAACAGACCAGAAGTTTTTCTACACTAAAATATTGAACTAAAAATTCAGTTCCTTTAAATCTTTCTAAATCCTTGCCTCTGATTGGGTTCATTAATAAACATGCTGGGTTTGTTACAGGGACTGACATATGGCATAATCCGCTAACAGGAAGAAGTATTTTGCATTTTATTGTAGAAAACAAACATGCAAACAGGTTTTCACAGATGGCTTTCTTAGCTTCTGGGAGGAAAAAAAAAACTTAATAATGCTTGAAAACAATTCTGTCCCCCCCCCCCCCCCTTTATAAGAAGAGAGGGAAAAAAATTTTACCACAACTGCTTTTCAACTAAAGTAAATTCTGCTCTAGATATCAGCTGTACCCCAGCTTCCTTCATACTTCTGCTGCTTCTTTAGTTATGCACGAAATAAAAGCCCATAAACTTGCCAGTATCTGACAATATGTGCCCAGGAAAAAAAAAAAACCAAACAAACAGGGTGAATTTCTAACCTTTGGTTAAGTGCTGAGTGCTGTGAGAAAACCACCAGAGTAACCACAGAAGACTTTCAATCAGAAGGAATTCGGATCTCGGAGAGTAGATCTCTGCCCATATTCCCTCATCACTCTGCTGGCTTGATCACAAGTGAGGGTGTGAGTCTATGGTCCATAGCATTGGAAAAATGGTGTCTTATTTAAAATCTGAATTATGACTAAGTTGAAGCAAGTCTGAGAATTACTTTCTGTGCACATTATAATACTTACAGATGCAGGGCCCATTTCCCTTCTGGTCATTCTCCCTCGGCCTTGTGATGCTGTTCCCTCACCACCCTCTTGCTGGAGCTGCTTGGGAACAACACAGACCTTGCTCTGAACCTCTCAGTGTGAGGTCAGATTTGCAGGATCATTTTTCAGGTCTGCCCAGCATATCCTGCCCTGTGCAATCCCAAGGCAACTCCGTTCCCTTCCCCACCCACGACATCAACACTCCTCACAGCAAGCACAGACCTACCTGTCTGTCCATGAGAACTGTCACGTCTCTTTAAGAACAACCAAATGTTATAGTCCAGTGTAGCACCCCAAACCTTTCTGGGATCTGATGTTCAAAAAATCCCCTAAAAATAGCTCCCTGCCATTTCCACATGATTAAACCCCTGCCCACCTCACCGTGTCCAGCCTCGAGAGGGAGGTGATCTCTTCCCACATGGTGGTGACAGGTGACAGTGAGGATGTCAGCCCAGCAGTGGGGGAAGAAGTCCTTGAACAACTTGCTTGTCTGGGGTTGCAGATTCCACCCTGCCCTCCCCTAGAAAGGAGCATGCAAAGCCACCAGCCTGGGCTAGTGGAAGGTGTCCCTGCCCATGGCAGGGGGATGGAACTGGATGATCTTGAGGGTCCCTTCCAACCCAAACCATTCTAGGATTCTGTGAACTGTTCACGAACACAGAAACCAGGTCCCTTCCCTGCAGTCTGCAATGTTGCAGCTGCCCCTTCCTCTCCTCTGGTGGAGGTAGAAGAGCTCATCCATTCAAAGGATGAAAGCTGTGGCAACCCTAAGGATAAAATAACAGTGGAATCAGGAACGGTCCTTCCCGTTAACTTCCACTAGTGTTCCTAGCACTCTCGTTACCAGGCCAAAGGAACACTCTAACATGAAGAACAGTGTATTCAAAACTCCTAGAAAACCCACCTTACACTTTGGGGAGGCCCCACACGCCCTAAGGGAGCAAAGCCTAGAAGATTTGTTAATGGAAAGACCCAGCAAGCTGGTTTCTGTAGGACTGAAAAAGAGGACCAGGTCAATCCATGGCCTGCAGGTTTCAGGCTTGCCCTTGTGCTAAGATACAAGCCCATTGTTGCAGAAGTTGCCTGCATTAGGTGTGCTCAAGCACTCATGCACTGTGTGTGGTGAAGGCAGCCAGCCTAATCCCTGTATCTCTTTTGCATAAGGAATCTGAGCTGACAGCATTTAATCAGCTCCAAATTTACACTACTGATCACCTTTTCCATTTAATCACGACTGCAGCCTTTCGAGAAGTAATTCCCCTTGGTTAAAATTAACAATGACAGGCTGTGTTTTTACACACTGTTGAAATGTGTAAAACAATCAGATGGAGAGAAAAAAAAATATGCCCTCCTTTTTCTGAGCTGATTTACGATATATATGCAAACCCTATTAAAGTTAAACCATGCTTTTCAATGAAATGAGGATTTCCAACAAGCTGCTCTCCATTTTATTTAAGGATCCCAATGACTGATACAAACAGTGGTAATCAGCTCTATTGCTAATACAGGATATTTGGGCTGGGAGATAACACTTAACCCCTAAGTGAGAAACAGCTCATAAATCACAAGCACTTTGTGGGGAAACTTAAGACCCTCTCTGGTGAGCAGAAATCAGATGATATCCTGCTGAGACCCATTATACTCCTTTCTCCAAAATCTAAAGGTTAAATATAAAGAGAAATTAATGTACAGAAGGAAGGAGATCAGGGGAAGTGGGGACAGGAGTAGGTAGCTAAAAGGAATGCAAATATCTAAATAACTGGGTTAATCTTATCCCAACAGATAAGACAAAACTGGGAGGACATGGTTAGGGCTTGGGAGAAAAGGAAAGCTCCCAGGAAATGGCAGGGCCTGGGAGATGCCTTCCTGCTGCCTTGGATGAAGGATACCCACCTGCATCACCCAGCACCTGAGCAGCAGCAGAAGGCCCTGCATGCCCCAGGCATGAGGATGTGAAGGGGCTGGGCTGTTACAGCCTCTGGGATAACGGGATGCCCCAAAGGCCTTGGCACACACCCACATCTGGAGAAAACAACCCCAGCTGGCACCAGGCATGGAACCAAACTGACAGGTAATCACAAAACAGCACCTGGGGTCACAAAACAGCAGAAGAATTTGAGGCCAGCACTGAAGAGTATTGAGTGAACCCTCCTGTGAGGAAACATGAAGTCAGTGAGGGGCATCTCTGGGTCTGGTACTAACGCTGGCTTTAGGAGACACAAGACCAAGCCATGAGCTCCTGTCCCATTGCAAACCAGCAGCAAAGCTTGAACTGGTGCATCTCAGCCATCAAATACTCCCCCAAAGTGCTCCATCACAACCTGCAAACTGGAAATTGTGCCTCGTTTCTATTCACTTGAGGATTCCCCCGTGTTTTGACAACAGGAATTGGAATAGGGAGGTAAAAGCCACCCCGAGCAGCCTGCACAGCCTGGAGTGCTGGTGTGAAGACACCCAGCAGTGCCAGAAGGTGCCCTGTGTCCCCTTCCTGGGTCACACAGGTGTCTGGATGCCACACCACAGCACAGGGCAAAGAGCACCCAGGGTGGGAATACTTTTGTTACGGGGCTTGGGGGGTTTGCAAGGTGGGTCTGGGAAGAAGAGCAGGAGAGCTGACATAAGGAAACCCTCCTTGGGAGAAGAGCAGGAGGGAGGCCAAGGAAGAACGCTCGGGCCCTGCAGGTTCTCCTGCCTCCCAGCTGTATCCCTCACGGATGGATTTATCACTCCAGGCCTGTGCAGGGGATGCAGGAGGCTCTGAGCAGCCAAGCCCAGCACCAAAGGTGTGGAAAGCTTGTTTTTCTGGGAGCTGGTTGGAACTACGGTGTAGATAAACATGGACATTTCCTCCAAAGATTACACTCCACTACAACTTTCTCTGCCTGTGTGTGCTGCTTGCAGAATGTTGAACTTGTTTCCAAAATAAATAGCTCCCAAAGAGGGTTTAATAGGGTTTGCTGTTTTCCAGAGGAAATAGATTGCAAACAAACTGTTTCCTGCTCCTATTTCAAACGAATTTCGGTCCAATTATTTTCTTTTTTAGCATAAAGCTAAATGGACTATTCTGCCCTGTCCCTGACTGAGTCCAAGCGTGATTTCTTTTGATTATGCTTTTATGTTGTAAAAAGCAGGGCTCTGGAGACAGAATGGACGGCTCGGGGAGAGGGGCAGCAATTTTTTTTGTCCTTTTTTTCTTTTTTCTTCTTTTTTTTCTTTTTTTAAAGTGTGCCAATGCTTGTCAGTGTTCACTTTGGAGCCTGCTGTGCCTGAATAAAAACACTGAAGGAGACAGAGGGTGGGAGGGAGGGGAAAAAACCCCAAACAAAATAAGCACTGTCCCCCATGCCCAGGGGAGGCTGGCACTGAGGTGGGCAGAATTCAATAGCCTCTATGTAGGGCATATCTCAAGCACTGGATGAAGCCTGATTTCCGTTTTCTACTTGTTATTCTTAGTGGGTTTATTTTTTTCCCCTTAATCCAGTATTCTTTTTTTTTTCTTTCACTGGAGCAGTGACAATTAGTAGCAGTGGGGAGGGGAAACCTTGGCAGATTTCCCATCCTGACCTTTAATCCAAAACACAACTTGTGGCCCAAAAGCTTCCTAAAATAAAGCTCCATCCTTTTCTTTGTTTAATTTATAAACAAGGTTGATCAGAAAAGGGAAAGGGAGGGAAGGTCCTCTTGTTCCTCTTGATGGGAGTTGAATGTCATCATGTTCCTGGAATGGTGGGGAAAGCTGGGAAATTTGTCACTGTCTGGGCTAGTGGGGTATTACCAAGAACCAAACCACTGATTTCCTTGAAGATAAAGACCTTTATTTTGGCTGCAATGTAGGAATGTACAAAATATGTTCTCATCTTCCAAGTCAAAGAAAAAAAGAAATCTGTTTCTATTTGTCTCGCTGTCTATAGCCCAGGGGTAATAAATTCTGTTGCAGGGACAAGGATGAAAACCAATGTTTTTCATTTTGGAGATCTGGATCCTCAAAAAAAAAAAAAAAAAAAAAAAAAATCCAAGAAAAATTTTTATATGCCAGATGCTGAATCAGCCTCCAAAGGTCCTTCACAGAGTGAACCCTGGAGCAGGTTCTCAGCAGAGGCACCAGCTCCTGGCCCTAATTACAGCCAATTATTTATCTATATTTCTATTACTTTGACAGATCCAGAGAGAGGCATGTGCCTTGGTAATTACAGCACAAGTCTAGAAGGTTTCATTTTTTTACTGATTTGTATTAATGACCTTGAGCAAGTCACAGAATGCCTCTGATAAACTTTCTACTTGGGATCAAGACCCCAGTTAGAGAGTAAAACTCAAGGAGCAGAGAGGGAATGTCTGTAAGATCTGCTCAGGAGGGTTCAGTCTGTTTCCTTAGGAAACCGTATCTGGATGGGCTTTTCAGCCTGGGAAAGGCTGTAACAGTGGTGTGCTGTCTTAGGAGTGGAACATGCCAGAGTTTGCATATCAGATATGAAAATCTATCACTGCTTGTGCTCATATTCATAGAAAAAAGATTTTAATCACAAGTCCTCCTAGTTATCTGTGGCATAATTTGCTCCTGGAAAGACAGAGCAGCCTCTGGTCTATTCCAGGTTCCTCTCACACATGCCCTGTGCTGCTTCTGAGCATGAAAATAAATTCCACTTCTTGGAGCCAACAGATGCACATGACAGGTTCTACCTGATTCCCTGAAAAAGGCCTTGGGACACATAAGTGACTACCAAATATCTGCTAGAGAGAGAGAAACTCAAACTCTTCAGTGGCTTTTAACTTAATATTTCTTAATTAAAATGAAATTGAAGAGAGGGGAGAGAAAAAAAATCCAACCCTTAATTGTGTCAGCCATGGAAGAAATCTGAGATTGAGGGCTCCAGAGAAGAGAAAGTCCTTTTGGATTGAAACTCTACATTTTATATTTTATCTCCAAAAGGCTATAAATGAGGTTTGGGATTTAAAAAAGATTTCATATGATTTTGTAATTACCCAAGTTACTATTACATGATTAACACAGGAATCCTAATAGTCTGTTGCGCTTTCATTTCTCCAGTTGTGGTTGTCATGGGGCTTGGCACCTGTCACCTGTTCATTTACAGGCATTTTAATTAACCTACATTATGTATGCTTTTTTTTTTTTCCCTTGGATTTAGTGCCTGAATTTCATATTAAAAAATAAAGCTAATAGCTACCTGAAGGAGGGCTGCTGCCAAAACATTCACAGTCGATCCTGCCACATCCATTTATCAGTACCTGTCGCAGCCGAGCATCCACCAGTGCTTAATTGGAAGAAGTACAGGGGAGAATAAATTCCTTCTTGAGTGATACAGGTCTGACACCTGGCACTACAAACACACTCTTTCATGGGAGTGTATGTGTAGCTCCAGACAACTCTGGTTGTGCTTAGGCCAACTACATGGGTCCTAATTCAGAAGAAAAAAGTCTTTTTGATTTTGCCTGAATATTGACAGAAGAGTCAGGCCTGCCACTTTGAAAACATTATCCCAGGAAAAGGAGTCAAGAGGGGAAAATACCAGTAACAAAATTGCACCCAGGTTGAAGGGCTGTTTCCTCAGCCCCTCAGAGCAGGTGGTTTTGTCACCCATTGCACCTGGACTGGCCTCCCAGCGTGGAATTGCCCCTAAAGCCAGAGAGCCCCAGGTCAGGTCCCACTGCCCCAGACCAGCTGAACATGGTCCTTCACAGCAGAGCCTCAGGAACACCCCAGGTCTGTGCTGGGAGGTCTCTGCAAGGACAGAGCCCAGCACACAGGTCGGTGTTTCTAGGGTGGGAGGTTAAAGACTTGCTCCTATGCAAGGCAATGAAAGGCCCCCAAGAAGGCTGCCAGGCAGTGGGGTGAGCTGGGAACCAGCCCTGGACCTCCCTGTCTCCTGGGTCATGCAAGGAAAGTGTGGGACACAGCAGAAAGACTGTTCTAACTCCCTTATTCCAGTGGAATACTACTCATTCTGATACCTTATTCCAGTGCCTGGGAATGTTTTTGTCACTTTTTCATGTACAAATCCTTCTTGCCTAAACTTTTAAAGTGGCCTGTACAAGACAGGGAGAGGCTCCTCTGTGACATCTATATCTGAAATGAATCAGAGCAGCAGAGAGTATTTACTGTTCACCCAGCCATGCCAAGCATTGCAGCCTTAAAATCGGCCCTGCCCCGCTGAGGTCTGTTCCTCTCACAGTCTGACTCTTCTCCTCCCCCTCTGGGTGGGGGCAAACCTCTGACTCCAAGGACAGCATAAGGGAAATGAGCTGCCAGACTTGGCACTTCCCTAAAAAGCCAGTTCTGATGTTGTAAGAAGACGTCCCAGTCACGCTGTGAGAGTCACCAAGCTTGGGCTCTGATGGTTTCCAGGAGAAGCACATTTTTAAGTCCAGATCCCGTGCAGAGTGACCTCCTCCTGCTCCCTGAGCAGGGATGACTTTGGAAACACACTCTGGTTATCAGCAGCAGGAGCATGTTTTGTTAGCATTAACAAAGCGTTCTCAAGCGCAGACACGACGATAATGTCATGAGGGCTCTAATATGTTAGTTAATATGAAGCTAATATAAAGTTAAATGGCTTTTTTTCATTTCACACAGGCCCACGATGATCCTCAAGGCTGACAGATGAAGACACATGCATTGAGGAGAGACAGCCTCAGTGATTATGGATCTTATAACCCACTTGGGTTCTCCGAGTTCTCTCTGAATTCTCAGAATTATGCCCCTTCCAGAAGGGATTCACAGGTTGGCGTAAATGTGACTGCAGAATGATTGCAGTGACAGCACCTGCCTGAAGCAGCTCTCAGACCCTAAATGGACTCTGCAGTGTTTGACAAATCCAGCCACCTCGGGTGCCCAGGCTGGAGGGAAGCAATAGCAAACCAGACCCAAATCCCACCCTGCTGCACGGGCTGAGGAGATACCAGTGCTCTGAGAGAGACTGAGGCACAGCACAGTTTTTGTGCAAACATCTGTGGTTTAAATCAGATAATCAATATACACCTAGTCACATACAACTGTCCCTTTTGACAGCAGATAAACAGGAATTACTTGTCGATTGGGTCTGCCAGCACCAGAATACAGTTCCCAGGGAGACGTGAACACCAGGAAGAAGGATGGGAAGACACAGACCACCTCTCCACGCTGCAGGCATGGCACCCACCATGAAAGGTCGTGGTGTTAGACTTGACACAATTCATAGATGGGACTCAAGAGAGCAAACTGACCACATCAACATGAAGATGTGTGTAGGAGCCACCTCCCAAACGACGCAAAGACTAACCCTCTGCTCAAAGACTGTGCACCAGAAAATTGCTCTGTACACTCAAATTCTTCTTCAGAATCTGCTCCTGTTCCCACAGCTACACGGACACAGCAACACCAGCTGATAAACCCAGGAGCACATCATCCCCTCAGCTTCACACCTGCGGCTCAGGGAACGTTATTAAGAAGCCTGGTACAAACTCTTCAAAAATGAAAATGGGAGCAGAGCTCCAGAAAGCTGATGGCAACATTGCAAATGAAAACAAAAAAGCCACGTTTCATTTAAGACAAGAACTCCAGTTTGTCTGGAACAGGAGGGGATTGAGCCTGCTCACTGTTCCTCCCATGTACCACCTTGGCTCGGTTCCCACAGGCTGAATGTGGGGCTGGGGCCGGGAGGTGGGGACAGGGGGGCACCGGAGCTGGTGCCAGGTTTGACAGCTCAGCACTGTCGGGCTGGGCTGCCTGGAGCCCGCGGGGCAGATCCGGCACGGCAGCTCCTCTCCAGCCACCCCTCCAGATGTCAAACGACTGCGGAGCGTGGATCCAGGGCCCCAGGTTTGAATTCTTAAAGGATTAATTGTTGAGATGAGCTGCACTTCAGTGCGGAATGAGAGAAGAGCTTTTTCTTTTTAGCATCGCCGCTGCTCCTCAGAGCCTGGATCTAAGCCATCCCTTCCTCCCCGTTTGCCCCTCCGTTCCCGGAGCCATCTTCGCCTGCAGTGCCTCTTGCATCAACAGCCAGGCAAGTACAGCTGGGAACTCTCCCAGGGCCTATAACTTCAACTGCACACAGTCTCCTGCTTCAGGCAATGATCTGCTCTGGTTCTTCCTACTTCTGCAGCTATTTCTCACTAGCAAGAAGGACAATAAACTGCCCCAGCTCCATCTCCCCAGCCGTGATCCCGAATGTTATGCATTTGTGTCAGTGCCTTGAGTGGCGCGGGAAGCGTGGCCACGAGGTGAGGGGGGGCTGCCAGGCAGAGCCAAGGACTCGCAGTTCAACCCACCTTGCCGGCAGCAAAACAAGAGCATAATTCTTACCACAGCCCTTCAGAGCAGGGGCAGGGAACACCGAGGGAAATGTCACCACGACTGGGTGAACGAGGTGAATGTGACCCTCTAAAATTAGCAGGAACTCGCACATCCCCTTTTTTAGCGCTGTAATAATTCTCCCCGAGTAGGGAAAACAAAGACTGGAGCATACGGTTTCTATCTGTGCTGCACAGAAACTGATTAAAAATGCTAACAACCATGATTGTCCAACAACCAGGAGCTCCCAAGAGGCTCATACACACAGATGGTGATTAGTTTGGGATGGCCAGAACAATCACTAGTACCATGTTGCAGTAACACCCACAGACTATCTGTCACAGTCCCAGGAGACACTTAAAGGCTGTTTACTTCATACAGTTAACTTGAACCATAAGCTTTACAAGCCTCTTTGATACATTTTTAATCACTCTCCTCATAAACCTATAACATTTCCCTGCACTGGTACATGGTTGGGCTCTGTATATCACAAACCCCTCATCAGGCTGCAAAGGAGGCTGATGGCGACATCCCTGACAAGTCCGCTGTGTCACTGCTGCCCAAACCACTGTGCCACCGCTGCCTGAGACCACCATGTCACCACTGCCAAGACCCACCATGTCACCACACTCTGAGACCACCATGTCCCCACTGCCCAAACCCACCATGTCCCCACTGCCAAGACCCACCATGTCCCCACTGCCCAAACCACCGTGTCCCCAGTGCCCAAACCCACCGTGTCCCCAGTGCCCAAACCCATCGTGTCACTGCTGCCTCCTCCTCAGCTGAGGCTGCCCCAGCCTGGGGGTCCCGGGGGTCCCGAGCCCGCTGTGCTGCCCAGGCAGGCAGAGACCCAGCAGGGCTCTCCCTGCCAGCGGCACAATCAAGACATCCATAGTGTCCACGTAACAAATATTGGGATGGTTAAACTCAGCCAACTGTGTATCTGCACAAGACTTACTTTTTCCAAATACTTCTGTGGCTTTGGACTAAGGAAACACTCGTGCTAAGGGCTGGTGCAGGTTTTGGGAGGGGTTTCTC
The DNA here is from genome assembly GCA_035583185.1 of Anabacerthia variegaticeps. Lineage (NCBI taxonomy): Eukaryota > Metazoa > Chordata > Aves > Passeriformes > Furnariidae > Anabacerthia > Anabacerthia variegaticeps. The sequence goes on along the minus strand of JAWWEW010000048.1, from coordinate 10,014,815 downwards.
AGAGAGGTCCAATATCCCAAATGTTTCCGAGCACTGTTGCCTTCAGAGATCATAATCACTGTATTTCTTCCAGAGATCATAATCTTTCTTTAAACAAAATGAACGGTTTTGTAATTTAGACCTCTCAAAAAAGAATCTCCCAACAGCAAAGCAACGCCGCCCTTCCCCTCCCAAGCAAACTGCTGGGTCTGGGGGCTGCAATCCATCTCACGTGAGCAAACAGGGCTGTTTGTCCATGCAAAGCCCCGAGTGCCGGCTGAGGAATTAATCACTCCTCCAACCTTGTCCAGAGCCAGGTCTGGGGAAGCAGCCCCAGACACCAGTGCTGAAGTCACCGGGAAAGCAGGTTAATTTACGGCAGGAGGAGATGGGGGCACCCGGCTGTGGGAAGTCACTTCTGCTGCCTCCTTCGCCGGTGTAAATTTAAATAACTCCCACAGAGAAATCCGAGATTCACACTGAGCAAATGTTAGGAGACTCTGCTTCTCCTTTGTTGTCATTTCTTCTCCTTTAATTGCCTCATCTGTTTGGAGAGAATATGTACCTGCAAAGGGATTTTTTTAATGTTTCCTTTGCCACCTATGAAGTTGTTTCTGCTCCCGTCCCTTGCCTGTATGAGATCACTGCCCACCTCTGGGCAGGGTGAGGCAGCTGGTTTAAAGGTGTCAGCACAGACCTGACAAACTGGAGAGTCGTGGCTTCACTTGGGGACCCTCGATGAGGGAAGATGGGATGGGGTGCGAGTGCCCCATTCAGAGAAGGGGAAGGAAAATACTGAAAAACTGAAAGATGAATGAAACGTGGAGGAATCAGTCAATACACAACTCTGAAAATGTAAAATCCTAAGATATGGAGGTGCCAAACAGCATTATGGATACATCTCTCAGCTGTTGTTTGAGTAGGGAAAATAATTCTTTCTTTGTTGAAAAATTTCACAAAATATACAATTCCAATAGGAGTTATCTTAATACCACAGAAACTTCCCACATTTATTAAAAATATGCATTAGTATAAGATTTTGATGCAGATTTTGAAAGGCAAGACTCAATTCTATGCTGTTGGGGAGCTTTGGTTTTTTCATTATTTATTTTTGAAACCTATCCCAGATCTGTCCTTAAAAAAAATTTAAAAAACCCATAAGTATTGGAAGTTTCCAAAGATAAAGAAACACCAGATAATATTTGTGTTCCTTCCTGGTTCTATTCATACACTGCAAATCTGAAGTACAAGAATCTGTACTGGCATCTCCACAGCATTACCTGTCAGGGACATGTCCAGGCCTTTTTTATCTCAGCTTTGCTTTCAAAGGCTACTGAAGACATCAGGTTATATGCTGTTTAATTTAACATCCCGCTGGTTGCACAGTGCAGCCTTGCAGAGCCGTGCCAGCTCTCCCTGAGTGATGATCCAGCCCAGGGAAAGGAGCCCTGATGGTGTGAAGGGCACTGGAAGGCTGTGAGTGCCCTGTCACAGTGGAGCTCATTGCCCAAACTGCTGGCCAGCGTAAGGCAGGGATGAACACACAGCCCAGAGCAGCCCATCCCTGTGTCCCCACCACCAGACCACACTTTCTCCTCCTCTCCACAGGACAACATGGCTTTGCCAGAGGCAAATGTTAACACACAGAAACTCTTCTCCACCCAGCTCGAATAGCTGGGAACGCATTGCCCAATCCAGCAGCCAAAGGAAGAGCAACATGATTAATGGAAATGTGCCTTGCTTACTTGTAAGCTCTCTCCTCCCCCACCCACACACAGACATAAACTTTTACAGCTTTGGCTACTTAAGATCTTAACCAGACAATCTGTGCAGGGTTATAAACCATGATAGGAACCCTCAGGCAATGGGGGCCCTACATTAGCAACCACTTGGTATCGAACAATTAGATTGATACTCATCAATCATTTACTTGAAAAGAAGAAAATATATTAAAAGGGACTGCAGGGGATTTATCTTCTCATACTGATAAATTGTTAAAAATTAATGAACTAGAGCAACTCTGAAGGAAGAGTAAAGCAAATCCCCCCAAAAACCTCAACCACCACAAAATCCCCCCAGGCCCTCAGAAAGCTCTTATAGGGGCTTCTCTGTTAAAGACACTTTGTCCTCTCGGGCCTGATGGGCTTTTTGCTTTTGTTTCTGTGTCAGTGATATTCTCCATCCACTGATCATTTTGCATCCCAGGCACAGCACCACTTTTTAGTTTGTTCCTGGAGGAAGGGAACAAAGATGCCACAGTTTGCAATCCCGATTCACCGAACAGTCCTGACCCGCATATGGGCACTGCTCTTAATTTGGTAGAAGGATATTTAAGAAACTTCCCACCCCTTTCTATCCTTTAAGCTGTCAAATCCCGCAGCACAGCCAGAGCCATGAAATTCAGCAAGGTGCCCAAACTTTGTGCAATGCAAAGCTCCCTGGCAGCTTACAAATAGCCTGGGGGCTGTGCTGAGCTCACATTAAACAGAACAGATTGCAGCTGCCTTCCTATCAGACGGAGTTGTGGGCACGGAGATCAGAGGTCCCGTCACTCACTGCTCTCACAGTCCCTGTCACTCTGTTTGCTGTAGCTTTGCCCGTGTCATTCCTGATCATCAAAAACATGTTCATTTTCCTTCCCTTTCATCCCACTCGAGCGTCCTTGGATGCAGCAGCGAGGAAGAACTGATGAGGAATGTTGTCCGTCCCTTGGTGCAAATGGAGGCCGTGGCTGGTTTACTTCTTGCCTCTGTTGTTACACACGGGAATTACACTGTTCTGCAAACTCCAGCATGTGCTTGGTTTGAGGAGATCTAGAAGAGCTCTGGCCACGTGCCCTTGTCCTGACTGATCTCAGAAATGGAGTAGCACAAAGCAGAGCAGATCCCCCCCCAACCTGCAGGCACTCCTCATGGCAAGGGGGGCTGCCATGGGGATATGGATGTGTGTGTTGTGGGGATACACATGGGTGTGTTGTGGGCAAACTGGTGAAAATATTTATGTGCTGAAAGTGCCAACCCACCTTGACAAAGCAGAAACTCGTGTTCCTACTGTTTATCCCTTTCATGAGTAAAACAAATGGAAAAAAAGACTAAAGGGAAACAAACCCAACCCACCAACCAATAAACAAACAAACAAGAAAAAAACCAAGGGGGATTTTTTTTTTATATTTATCAAAACCAAAGATTCAGTTCTGAATATGATTATGAAAAAGGGGGGGGGGGGGGTGTTGCAGATTGAAAAACAGATACTTGTAACCACTCCTGCTGGGTTTTTTTCACCAAAAAGACACCACCACAACAAAAAAAATACCCATGAGCAATTCTTTTTTCATTATAGAATTCCAAGCATTGTAATGACATGCTTTTACTGGATAATAGCGTTTCACTTCCAAAGGAAAAGAAACAGTGAAATTTTCTCCAAAATGAAATTAATTCAAATATGGTGAAATCTATTTACAATCAAATAATGTTTTTCTCAGTCCACTTTGGATTGCACTAGTATGGGCAAATACAATTTGTCCTCCCTTGAATGGAGGTTTTTTTACAAACATTCTCCTGAGAAATACCCACTCCCACCCTCCCTGTGTCCATGGCAATAAGAGGCAAAACCCCCAACGCCCAAACATACAGGATCAGGAGAAGGATTCAGATTGAAAAGGAAATTAATCCCCACCCCGTTTGCATGTACATATGTGTGTCTATACATACCAGCCCATGTGCACTGAAGGACACAAAGATTGATTTAATTTTCAGCTGCTCACAGATGGCAACTTCCCATCCCTGCTGCCATGAATCATTCAAACCTCCCTGTGCAGCCTCCCTGATAAGACTGAAGCGATGCAAGAGGCCTCGAGCACACAGGTGAAACCCACCTAAATCCTTCATTATGGAAGGGAAAAAAATGAGGCCTATCTCGTAAAATTAATAGCAATAATAATACTTTGCATTTCTAAAATGCCTTCCAGCTCAGGAACTCAAGGCTTGATAATTAATGTCTCTTTAATTTTATTTCTATCGATTAAAGATCCAGTGGAACAAAAAAAGAGTCTATTAACAAAAGCTAATGTGATTTTCAATAAGAGCTGGTTACAGTGAGGAGCAGGAATCTTCCACTCTGGCTGCACCAGACAGACATCTAGACACTACATATGTCCATACGTTCTCTAAATTAGCACCCCCTCCACTCGGTTGTTCGGGGAAATTAGGCGGTTGTGTATAACTGTAATGAGGTCATACAGGGTCTGATCTCCACTGGGATTTAATTAACTCTGAATCTTATAAATATTGTGCTGAATTATAGTTAAATTTGCATAAAGGTTAGAATCAAGCTGGACTGGCCCCATTTACCAGAGAGGGGTAAAAATAAAACCTCAGAGTAAAGACCTTTTAAACAATGCTTTTGTATTGCAGCACAGCCTTGTTTTGATCTGGGCCTGAAAATATATTTAAGGGGAAGGAAGGCTGAGAGAGAGAGGGGGAGAAGGAGGCTATATTTCAAACAGACTTTCTAGATAACTTCAAACAGACTAATAGAATGGTGGTTTGCAGCCCGGAGATAACCCGTTCCTCCAATGGCCTTATACTCAGTAAAAGGAGATTGTATCAAACATATACACAGCTATCAAGAAATCTTTTCCTCTTTTTTATTTTTATTATTAAAGTAATGCCAGACATCAAATACCATTGCCAGGCAGACCAGAATAACAAAAATGGTAAAGGAGGAGGCACAAGCCCAGTCTGTGGGAGGCTCTGCTCCAGGGGAAGGCAGGTCTGTGGCCTCCTTTCCCGAAATTCTTGCTCAGGTTTTACCCAAGCACAAGCCCCACTGTTTCTGAGGAGAACCCAGGGAGGGTGACACAGGGACTCAAGACTTGGGCCCACTTTACAGCCTGCACTCACAACCTCGTGTACATCCAGGCTGGGTTGGATGGGGCTTGGAGCAACCTGGGGTAGTGGGTTGTGGTGGGACTGGATGGGCTTTAAAGTCCTTTCCAACCCGAACCACTCTGGGATTCTATGATTAACTCTCATTTAATTTTAAACTACTAATCCTAACCAAAGCATTTCCTCCCCAAGTACCCTTGGAATGATGCAGTGCCAAGAGAGCCATCCCTAATTCTTGTTTGGCTCCTGAGCTGACAGGGACAGAGCTGGGAGAGGAGACTCCAGCACGGCACAGCTGCCTTGGGCTGCAGGCTCTGGGCTGCCAGTGCAGCCAAAGGGCAGCTGGAAGAGCCACTGGCCCTTCCCATCCCTCCACATCCTGTGCCAACATGCCGTGCCTGGGGCACTATTTGCTTCAAGCAGGTGGGAACAGCAGCAGCCTCGTTGGTGGCTGCACAGCCCCACTGAGCTCCCACCCCAGAACCACACCGTTCCCGGGCAATGTTCCTGCTTGCCAGCCAAGCCAGACCACTAATCTTGTGTCAGCAGGACCCTCCTGGCACATCCCTCTGTCCTTCCCTGCAGCAGCCCAAGAGATGTGAGCCAGCCTGTGTTGCCCGGCCAGCCTGTTAAGGGACTAGACGAGCTCCAATGGCCCTGCCAAGCCCCTCCATAAGCCCCAAGTGAGTTTTGCTCCCTGCCAGTAGGTATGATGCTGCTCAGGAACAGCTCTGTGTGCTCATCACAAGCTCTTGGATCTGCTCGGTGATTGTCCCCGAAACCCATCTGGCCTTGGTGTCAGCCAAGACATGTCACAAATGGCAAAGCAGAGCTGACATCCCAGTGATCTGTCCCAGTGCATGAACTGACATGGGCACAGGGACCGAGGAGGAAGGGACAAGCTGTAGAAATCACAGCATGGAGGAGGCCACTGGGAGATGTTACAGCACCTGGAGCAACCTCGCTAAGAGAGGTGAAAAGAACAAAGCTCACTGTGGCCAAACCTGCACTGGAAGCTTCAGACAGGTCCACCTGGCAGGCTGGATCACACTCCTTTGGGTTTCACTTTACCTGGCACTGACCCAGTGGACATGCTGGAGCAATTGCCTCTTCCGTCCCTTGCCTTGCTGCATCACTGGGTGGGGAATGCTTTCGGAATGACTTGCGGTAACCAGCTAAGAAATGTGTTTCATAAAGCAGCTGAAAAGTATATTTTGAATCAAAATGTGAATGAGAAATAATATTTTCTAACCAGACTCTTTAATAAGGATGCCTTTCTACAGCAGTTGCATGGGAAACAACCTTCAGCGGGGCTGTAACCGCACCGGGTCATGGAGGTCACCAAAAGAGGACAAGCACACCAAGGCCCACCCTGGGAGCACAATTCACACAGGAGGAGGGGAGGACTGGAATGAGCTGCAATGACAGGCAAAGACCTGCTCTGAACATCAAAATGTCTTGCTTGACTCCTCTAACAATGTAATTCTCTTCATAAAGCAGCACAAGACAGAAAATTGTAAGGAACATGAGTGTGCACCACTTGTTGTAGGAACTGTGTGCGTGACAGCTGCAGCCTCACCATGTCCCTCTATTTCCTTCCCTATGACTGTATCAAATACTTCTAAAAAATTAAGGCATGGGAAACATAACAGTTTCTGAATTATGCTGCACATTCAGAGTCACATGTAAAGTGCAGCGTTAAGAGACACCCATAAATATTTACCTGAAAGCATAGCTATACTCCCACAACTCCATGGTTTGTCAATAAGTCTCTTTGCCAGCTACAGTCCTGCACAAATCAGTAAAGCTACTCCTTGCCTGTGTTATCATCATTATCACAAAATAAAATTGTGATGCTTATAGCACATTCTGGCCAGGGATCATGGAGTTGCTTTGTTCTGAAAAGTGGCATTTAAAGATGGTACTTTCCTCTTCAAACCTGTTCTTCCCTTGTAGAAGTCCCCAAAAGCATGGTGGCCGTGGTGGTATTAAGTCAAAGGTTGGACTTTATTTTCAACTTTAATGATTGTATGATTCCGTGATCTCTGAGGCTCCAGCTTCAACCTGTCCTGTGGCCTTCTCCTGGACTTCTGCTGGGGAGTAATTCTCACCTCCTGGTCTTCTCCACAATTGAAACCTGTCCAGTTTTATGGGGAAAATCACTTTGTCTTTGCCCGGCTCTGCATCAGCATTCCCACCCACCTCTGCCCACGCAAGGCCCTCATGAATGGCCACTATTGTGTGGAGGGGGAAGCCCTCTGCCAACACAGCGCTGCACAAACCAAAACCCATCAGCCCCACACCATCCATGGCCAGAGGGGGAAAGTATTTTAATGGGATTGTGAGGTAAGCAAGGAAAACTAGAAGAGGGGGGGAAGAGACTGAGGAAGCCTTTTCAAATGTAGGACCCAAAACTAACATTTGGAAATTTCCAAGGTCTAAGGAAAAACAGCAAGAGCCGTTCAGCTACATTTGCTCTGGGCTCAGCCAGCTCTCTTTGCTGAGCTCTGTTGTCATCACATTTCACATTATGATGGTGTTGTGAACTACAAAGAAAACAAGAGAATTGGCAAGTCAAGTATTTTGCCAGCTTTTCAGAGAGAAAATGTGTCCAACTGAGAGGTGCTGATTCCACCTTCCTCACAAAACACAGGCTGCTTCAGCAACTATTGGTGGGGTGACTCTGCACCTTCCCCTGGCTCCTAAGTCTTTAAAATACTCTTGATGACTTTAAGCCTCACTGAAATGATAAATTAATTTTAGCATTACTGAATAGAATGGACCAACTGTGGATGGAGATAAATACATCATTTGCAGTGAAGACAACAAATTGCCTTCAGGAGAGTGGATGGAGCAGAAGAATAAAATCTAATCAACTTTAAATTGGAGCATGTAATCCGGATGGGATTACACACGGATGCAGAGCAGAGGGAGGCTGGACTCGGCACAGCAAGAGGTCTCTGCCAGACCTCATCTGCACAAAGCCCACAGTGCAGAGCAGCTGCTGGGCATCTCCTGCACACTTTTCCTGGCCTGCCCAGGCAGGAGTGGCTCTCCCTTAGCTCTGAACACCCAGACCATCTTAGGTAAAAGCACAAGCAAACAAGGAACCACAGAATCACAGAAGGGACCCTCAAGGATCGCCGAAGTCCAAGTCCTGTACTTGGCAGACACAATTTCACCTCGCCCAGGACCCGCCTGACCTGTGTCCTCACACACCTGGACCATGGCAGCCGATATTGCCAAGCTCCAATCCCACACCTTGTACAAGCTCTGATGCTCATGTGAATCCACAGACCTGGCAGAAACAGTCCACAGACAACTAGGACAGCTTTCCTCTGGCTGAAAGGGCTCAGGAAGGGCTCTGTGGGCTCTAGGGTCAGCACAGGGATGGAGGAAGCACAATCCCCCTCCCCATCACCACCCTGGGACCTTCACACCAGTGTTCCCAATTATACCCTTACTACCCAGTAGGACAGCACAGAGAACAGATCATTAAAGAAAATTACTATTTTTTTTTTCCCTGAGGATATTTTAATTTGCATAATTCAGTGATCTGGTTTCAGAGGGCTCCACACACACCAGAGTCAGCACAGTGGGAAGGGTGGCAAACACCAGAGTGGAGCCCCAGCTGGGGCACGGAGGGTGTGAAGGTTCCACGGCAGCTTTGCTGTGAAAGCCAATGCTGGGTATACACACGGCCTGACACAACAGCAGCTGGGTAAGAAATATGGCAGAGCAGAATGTTTCAGGAATTGAACCCGCTCTTCTGACATCCAAAATCTATGATTCGCTAAAGGAATACAGTCAGAGCTGATGCTGGGATGCTTAGAGGTCCCTATTTCCCAAAAAGAAGCTGCACTGCTTCTTGTCTGTGGAAAAAAGGGGGGAAAATGGGGACGAGGGGAATGAAAAGGAAAGACAGCACATCTTGTAGGTAAAAACTGTGTTGCTTAGCTTGGAGCTAACCCCTACGACATACATTACTGTCTTTCTGTTCAATCAGTGTTCTGCTACAAGAATCAGTTACATTCAATCATCTGAAAGAGCTATTAAAATGCTGATAAAAAATTCATAAAGTAACACACAGTAATGAATCAGGAGAATTCAGTAAAGTGAGACCTACCCTTAGAGCAGGGCAAGAATGAAGGTGAACGATCGTTTGGGCCTAGCGGGCATGAAATACCCTTTTGGAAGATGAATAATTCTGTTTTGGGCTGATAAGTTGAACTAATTTATAATGCTGTTTTAGGTCCACTGCTGAAATATTTCAAATCCCTCAACTTTAAAATGCATTGCCTGTCAGAAACGGGTCTCTTAACAGTTTCCTCTTAACATTTTTCAAAATGTAACCTAGACCAATTTGCATGATTTACTGCTTTATTGTATTATACTGTGCATGATTTAAAATGGGAAATAAAATTTAAAAAAAAAAAAAAAAAGAAAGACAAGGTGGTGTGAAAGAATTGCTGCAGAAGAGATGCAGTGGTTTTTAGATCCCTGCACAATACAAAAAGGTGCTTTTCCTGCCCTGGACGAGGATGGGGAGGCAGCAACCCTCCAGGAACAGAGCAGTGGTTTGTCACAACAAAGCCCAGCTGGATTTGCCTGGAGTGGCTCCCACCGTGCAGGAGACTCCTGGCTCCCCACGGTGTTGGCTGAGGCCACTGGGAGCTGAAAGCAAAGAGAGCTGGGGGCCCCCAGCATCTCTCCATGCGCTCGGTGCCTTGTACGTCTGTGGGGATGGAGATCGATTTGAGCTCTGCCGGCTCCAAGGTACAAGGCATGACTTGTCTCTCTGCAGGTGTTTTTCTGACAAGTGGGTACAGTCGTATGGTTTCCCAGCTGACTTCTCAAGAGTCAAGTCTGAGAGCCTGAGGGAGGAAAAGCAGCAGCAGCAAAGCCATCTCCTCTCTGCTTTCACTTAAGAGCTATTCCTCAGAGAGCGAGCGGCTCCTACACTGTCACGCTCTTCTCTGAAGTGCCCGTCCCTGTAACTGCACGCAGGGCCATGGACAAGGCATTCCCACGCGCTCCCAAACACTGCTCCTCTCAACACATGGGACAAGTTGGGGTGGCTGCCACACCTGGATGGCAGGTGGTGCCCAGCCTTGTGCTGCCCAGCTGGGATTGCTCCCCAGGGCTGGACACCAGTGACCCCCGTCCACATCAACCCCTCAGTCTGGAACAACAGCCTGTCAGATAAACCAGACCAAACCCAGTAGCACTCTGTGACAGAGGCAGGTGGCTCCTGTCCCTTCAGCATTAAGAGATGCATCATGGAAGAGGTGGACTCTAGGAAGCAGCGTGGGAACGGGGATGGTTACTCATGCTCGGGCGAATGTCCCCACACAAAGTCATCTTGCCATTTTGTTCCACTTATCCATTTTACAAAAAACATAAACTTTTGCTATTGCAATGCAAGGACGGGCTGCCATTCCTTCCCATTGCAGCTATTTGCCCTCAAAGTAGGAAAGCAAAATGGTGAAAAGGGAATCAAAAAGTGGTGCCCTCCTCGTTCCTAAGCTAAACCCCTTGGTGGTGACACCAGCTGACTCTGATGGGCAGTGTCAGACATGCCCTCAACACCTAGAACTGAGTTTGCACAGCTGGTGTTCACGACCTACAGCTCTAATTTCCTTTTTCACTGGGGCTAGAAACATTCATTCTCTCTGAAATGAAGTCAACGTGTTTCAAGTTGGAGACTGAAGACAGAGACTATCTGATTCATTTCTAACTCCTAAGACTATATTGGTGAGACTGATATTAAAGAAGAAAGGCAGAGACCCTCCCCAGCTGTAAAATAAGGCCATGACTCTGAAGGGCACTGAGTTGTTCATTAGAGGTTTTTACAGAAAATATTAAGGGCACCAAATGATCGCACCATTTCCAGCCTCACTTTCAAGCGATTCATCTCCAGATCAGACTTGGATTCAAAACCCCATCATTGGAAGGACCCTCATTACCTGTGCTATCAGCACCATCCATAAATGTATCCTTTACCTCCTAATTAGGCCAACAAAGGAGAGCTATTAACAGCTAAATGTATTACAAATGCAGCATTAGGGGTAGAGACTATTGACCTTTTTACTCCCAGTGATCTATATACTCCTTTGTTCTGCTAAACACAGCTCCCCCTTGTCAGGGCATCTCTGGAAGGGAATATAATCTGTTCTCTGACTGCACACAGGCTTTCCTTGTACTCGATTAGAAAAATAAAGAAAGAAGTTATCTGTACATCTTGCAATGAAAGTCCCCTCATCAGCCTCAGTACATCCAAAACTCACAAAAGGCACTGAAAGCCTGAATTTTTGCTAGTACTTGTTGAAGGGGATGAGAATGGCCAGTGCTTCATACCACACAAAATCTGCCTGTTAGTAACCTCAGATGCCCTAGAAAGACTAAAGAATAATCCTGTGTGTTTTCATACACATTGATTTTTATATCAGTTGAGATCTTGGGAGTCATATATGTATTTTTAGATGCAATTGAGATCGTCAGCTGAAAAAACTAAAAAAGAAAAAAACCCTCAAGGAATTCCAACTCTACATAATATGTGATAATAAGGCTGTTACAGTGAAGGACTCTCTCATGGTGTATTTATTCACCTGCTCCCTATTAGGCAGATCTGTTAAACCAGCACTTTGTCCATCAGCACTTGAGTGCTCAAAGCTGAGTGTGCCTCTTTCAGAACTGCTGGCACCAGTGAAAGCCAAATTCTGAAACCTCCCTGAATGGGACTTGCACTGTCAGGCATGACTGGGAGATTCCTGCTTGGCTGCCAGAGGAGCCCCAGCCCCAGCCCCACCTCACCTGGCAGGAGTGCTGGGGAAGGATGGTGTAAAACCAGGAAAAAAGCCAAAAGGGAAGAAAAAACCAGCGTGTGGAGGAATGCAGGAAGGGACAACCCTCACCTGATACTTTTCTCTCCTCCTCACTTTATAAAGTTGAACGCTGTCTGAGATTTATTGCTGTGAAAAGGAAAGTTAACCACATAATCAATATAAAAAAAATCCAATTACAGTCTATGGTGGAGCAACACTGTGTGTAATAAAAGTCTCACTTACAGGGCCCTCGCCCCACTCAGGTCAGGTCTGCACTGGGGATGGAGCCACATGGAGCCAGGGTGGGTTTGCGCTCCCAGCAAAGGCTGGGAACGTGTTCCTGCCCCTGGAAGCCCTACTGGAACCTCCTAAAGCACCTCCCAACAAGCAGCACTGGGCACTGAGCAGCCCCCCAGCACGACAGGCCCACACAGTCCTCCCATCCTCCCTGGAAAGGAGTTTCTCTCACTTCAAGTGAGGCTTTTCAAGGCACATTGAGGCATTTCTCCCTTCCTTTCCATTAGTCACCATTCATCCAGGTGGAGCTTTTGCTACCTATAAGAAGTATTCCCAGAAAGCCCATTAACTTCCTTTCAGACACTCAGACAGTCCAGGCTGCAATCGGAGGCTGCGATACGGTAGATTTGGGGGGAAATTGCACAGCTCTAAACCAGAGAGAAAGCATAACTACCTCACTGGCAGAGCACAGAAGGGCTTTGTAGATTTTAAACCTGGCTTGCCCCTCTTTATCACAGGACACCGAGGAAATTAGAGCTTATCTCAGTTCCTCTACTTGTACCAGAAGGATGAGAGTATCAGTGTCCTTTAGTGAAATAATTTCATATCTACAAAAAAAATGCACACTGGTCTCTCGCCATGAAGGATGATTTTAAATGCTGAGAGTATCAGGCCATAGTTTCATGTTCCTTCTTTGCAGGATGACCACTCTGCCACACCTTCTGGAAATTTTATTTGAATTGGGCAAGGACAAACTGGCAAGAAATACTTATGTGCTTGTTTGGCTGTGGGGGGAAAGATGATGCCTGATTTGTGGTGACATCAGGATGACAATACTGCATCCAGCACAGAATCCTCCAGGAGAAAGTTATCACTTCTGAATTTTGGACTACATTAGAGTAAGAAGGTTTCTAGTACATCAGCACTTTGTGTCATGTGACTGTAGACTTTTTAAAATCTAAAATTGAATGCATAAAACAAGATTTACCTTCCATGGAATCACTGTCTTAGTCCTCCTTGACCTGATAGAAAGAGTATCATCACTGGAATGACATACATGGGATGCAACCTTGCATTTTAGCAACACGGTATGAAAGCCGAATTTGTGACTTTTCCCATGAAGTCACTGGACAGGAGGTTTTTCACACCATGTGATGATAGAAGAAAAAAATGTGGCGTGTCACCACTGTAACCTGTATTCAGCTGGACATGCTGTGTCCCTCCCACTCTCCGAGTTTAAAGGGCCAAGACAAGACAAAGAGAGAGAAACACCCTCATTTTAGGAATGTAAAAGGACAGCCTCATCCTTGTGAGAGTTTTTTCCTTTAACTCAACTTCACTTCCATGGGAGCTGGCTCTTAAATACCTCTGGGAGCCCAGCCTTGCATTATCTGCAGCACACAGAGGTTGGGGCAGGGCTGGGAGTCCCCCCAAGGTGATGAATCCCAGTCCAGTGTCTCCCATTCAATGGCATTTTTTTCCTCAAGATGCAACACACTCATAGAAAGTGACTCAAATGAAACGACACCTTGAAAAGGGTTTGAAGCTTAAACCAGTGGAGTCATTTGATGATCTCTCTTAGTTTCTGGCAGATTAACTCCTGGCCTCTTCATTGATCATCTGCTGGGTTGGACTTTGTACTTCAAGATTTGCCTGGACCAGCTTCAACAAGGAAAGGTGTTGTGGACTTGGGGAAAATATAAATTCTTCTCTAGATTTTAGTCTAATCTCCTCAAGTCGAGTTCAAGCCCAAAAGAAAAGGCAATCACCAAAATCAAAGCATCTGACTTTTCTATTTATATGGGTTTCCCCCCCACTATCCTTGTTGGAAATGGTTCACAGCTTACTGAGTAACAAGAGAGGTTCTTTCTTAAGCAGCACAAATCAGACACTGCAATCAAAGGCTGCTGCTGGACCATTTTACAGAATGACTTCCACTAGTGGTGGATTCTTCATGGAAAACAACTGCCATTGCATCTGCACTTCAAAACTACTCTGAGGGTAACAAACGAAACAAAGCCCACTGCAGAGAGGCTCTATCTTGCCTTTCACATTCACTCCTACTTCTGCTGCTGCTTCGATGCTGCCACCAGACCCCACTGCAGCCCACGCTGCCCACATGACAGCTGGGGGGTGAAGAACACCTCTCTTTCTCTGCAAATGCTTTCCACAGAAATTCCTTCCATGCTGTGGCTGCCCAGGGCTGGAAGGGTGCTGTTGCCTGGTAATATTTTCTTGGAGTGAAGACAGGAAGGGAGTGACAGTCTTGAGGCATAACCCAAACACCAGGCAGGAGCAGTACTGAAGCAAGAGTATTATCGGATACTGTCCCACAAAGCTCGGGCTGTGCCTCCCCCTTTCTCCTGGGCAGTTCTCCAGAAAGCTGCAGCAGCACCTTTGAAAGCTGCTGATTTCCAGCCCAGATCTCCTTGCTCATGATGCAGGTTGGGCCTCTTACCCAGCTTTGCTGAGAGGATCATCTGCCAAGAGTTAGCTGAGCAATGCTGACTCTCCCTAGAGCATCTCCAGTGCGGGCTGGACATTTCCCACAGACCTCCATCCTGAAATGCCTGGAGGTGTTCCATGATGCCCAGGGATCCGGGAGGTGCACTGATGCTTGGAGCACATCTAGAGAAGACTGCTCGTGCATATCCTTGACAAGATCCCCAAACCATGCAAGAAGGACCTCAGAACTCTGGGCTAGGACACATCCAAGCAGAGCCAAGGGGCTGCTCAGTCTGTCAGATGAGAAAGGTAAGAGAAGTCTTGGATAAACCTTGCTGGACATGAAAGCTGGTCAAGGGAAGGGAGACGAAGGCTGGGGGCATGAGGCAATTCCATCCATGTTCTGGGTGGGCTGAACAACATTCCTTACTCCCTGTCACCCTGCCAGTCACAGCTGCCTTGGGTTTAGGAGCTGCCAAAAGCACTGAATCTGTGTCTCCTTTGCACTTGATAGCAGTATTCTTGGATGCAAATATTAGCACTTTACCCTAACCCAATTAATACCCAGTGTTCAGTCACAGCACTGATTAACATGTTGTTCACAGTGATTAAAACATTTCTTCTCCATTACCATACAGTTAAATGCTTGGAAGAGAGCTACACTTAATGGGATACAGGCAAGGTTGCAAATCATGGCTGTCACACTTGGGGAGGGGAAGGAAAAATCCAGCCTTTTTTCCTGCTTCTTCCTCTTCTTTTAGAGTTGCTAATTAAGGGCTGACTTTTTGGGCAGAGAAAGAGGGGGGTGGAGGATGGGGAAAAGGAACTTTAGGTAATTGAAAGAATCCAATTCATGCGAGTGCCCGACTGGTGCTAACCTACATCATTAAAGTTGCCAGCTAACAAACATCAAACACAGGCCAGTATTAATGAAGCAGATGTATTAATTTCCGATTTCTGAGAAAGCTCAGCAACTGGCTGGCTCGCTGGCTTCCTCTCCCTCTCCCTCCCTCTCTCTCCCTCTCTCCCCATCTGACAGCACTATTAATGATCTTTAATGCCCCACAGGCACTAATGGGTCCCGCTGGGAGTCCAGAAATACTGCAATTTGTATTGAGGATTTAGACGTACCAAAAAAAAAAAAAAAAAGGAAAAAAAAGGAAAAAAAAAAGAAAAGGAGCCCTCTGCTCTGGGGAGCAGGCGCTTGATCAGTCGCTTCCCCCTGTGGAATAGCACAACAGAATAATAAATGACAGCTCTGCGATTAAATCAAGCCTTCTGCTTTAAGTGCCAGAGAGTGTGTGATTGTCACTAACAATCTACTGCTTGTTAACACCGCTGGGCTATGAGCAAACAGCAGCCAACACTCCCCACCCCCAGAATGGAGGCAGGCTACCTAGGACTTCATTTATCCACCTCTCCATCCTGAGGGGAAACAATTCCCTCTTGGGGTGGCTTGCGGGGGTGGTGGTGTGTTATTGTTATTGTTTTTAAATAACTTTTGTTATTCATTTATTGAAAACCTGAAGGGAAAAACTGGGAAGGGCGGGGGGGGAGAGGAAAGCCATCTGCTGCCACATTCAACCAGGCAATTCCTCCTGGTTTATCCGAGAGCAGGACACGACCGAGCCCCCACTGATCCCACTCTGATCCCACACCAATCCCCCACGGATCCCCCATCTATGCTGGGACCAGGCACGGCTGTGAAAGAAAGGGATGTGTCCCTGTCCCGGCACACCGAGCCAGGAGCTCCCTGATTTTAGCAATCCTTTCGTGTTCTTTAGTAAAGGACAAATTTGGTTCCTCACCCCACATCAATCCATTCATTCAGTACCCAGCCAAGAAAACCCAACAGGCCTCATATCTGATGCTCCATTTGGCCACGGATGCTCAGAGTGGCAACATGCAGACCAAAACAAGCCCTGGATAGTACAATATACACCCAGAGACCAAGGACCTCTTCCCATTCAAGTCAATCCCCAAACTCCCACCGAGTTCAAAGGAAGCAAGCCTTAGCCCCCAGGCTGTTTCTGAACGTGCCAACAGCTTGAATTATCTGAGCAGAATAATTATTTTTCTTAGCCAAGAGGCAAGGTATGCTGTCTCAGGGATACAAACTTCAAATATTACCCTGCTGTTTCACTTAGATGGAGACCAAAGAAAGGCACAACAGCTTCTTATCATGGAGTTTTATGTTCAGATGGAAATATATCAGGGATAAGGCTTTAATTCTGACATTAGCTGTCCAGACATTTTCATAACACCAATAACATTTGGAATTTCATCTATGAAATTACTCATATCTTAAGCATTGTAGATTTATGGTTGAGATATAAAGAGACTTTTTGACTCCATCCGACAGAAGAAAGCAACAGATGGAGAGGAGGGCTGGGCAATAAAAAAAATCAGGAACATTCACTTTCCCCAAAACAATTCCTTAAAAATTGGCCTTCATATCTGCCTCCAGATGAAATGGAGATTACATGCAATTTAATTACAAAGCACTTCTAGATGGGAATGGAATGAGTAAGACTTTGGGTTTTAAACACTATTACTTGAATCTTTTTTGACTTCCTAGCCAGGCTGTTCATTTGACAGTGCAGGTCGGTGTGCCCGAACTGATACTCACACAGAGACATTTATTATGTTTCTCCTCTGCTCTCAGAGTTAGGCAAAATACCCTGAAGACCTATAATAAACTCATGATTTCTTGGAGGAACAATTTAGGTTATTTTTAAATGTAGATCTTAAAACTTGGAGGATTACTGGATGGGAAGATATCAATCAAGTGATTCAAAATGTCCATTCCCCTTAAGTGAGTGATGGATCTTCTTTCTTCTTGCCTGTCTTCTCCTCTTTTCTGTGTCAGTCACACAGCCCTGCTGCTATTCACACTTCATTCACAATCCTCTGTACCTATAATCTCTTGTTATTTGGCTGTCGACTCCTCATGCCTCATTAGGCAAGTTTGACACCTGCACCTAATACCTTTTCACTGGCAATGCAGGACAGCTTTTGACAAGAACAGATATTTTTCCACAATAGCTTTAAAGAAGGTCTTCCCAGTGTGTACCTTGTGTATTTTATGGGGTTAATGTGATTTCCCCCCACCCTTATTCAATAAACTTACATCTTATTCCACTTTCCTTGTTAGACACAACCGGATTTTCTTTGTCTTGGCCAAGAGCATGTGTGCACATGCCTGGGAGGGGGAGAAGCAGCACGAGCAAAGCAGCAATTTGGGCCAATGGGGCCTGCACTAAGTACCTCAATCAACACAAACGTGTGCACGTCTGTGTGTCTATTTTAAAATAGTATAAACCTAATTAACATGATAGCTTTTCTATATATAGGCATAGATGGCATTACTCCTACAAGAAAACCCTCTATTAATTTGACTTGAACGACTTAAAATAGAGCACTAAATTATGAGAATTCCTGGACTAATAAATTACTGCACCACTCAAGAGCATGAAACTAATTCTTTTGGGACTGTAACTTGATTTGTTAAAGAGCAGTGAGTAGTTCCCCAATGTCATAAACGAGTTAAAAACCTCTGAAAAGCTACAGGGTCAGCAGAAGTCAAACATGATCCTGCACACCACTCCTGTAGTGAGGTCAGTGCTAATTGTGGGGTTCCCCACTGGGAAGCACCACCCAAAATACAAGGTGTACACAAGCCGTGCTGGGCTGGGAGTGGGGACTGACACCCCTACACCAGCCAGAGAAGTTCTGCAGGTAACAGTAAGTACCAAACAAGTTTGGAGGCCTCAGCATGAAGCTGTTATTTCTGACAGTGATGACTAAAATATGAGGATAAAGGGGCGTTCCTCTCTTATACTGGTTTGGGGGTTTTTTTCAGTCTCATTAGAATAAAGATTGTAAACTGATTTTCCAACAACATTCAGCCTCTCTGTCAAAATCCAGCTCTGCTTATGCTGTAACCTGAGCAGAAGAGCCCAGTGGTCCAGGGAGGTGGATGCCACCCCTCCGTGTCCTGAGCGCACGCAGGTTTGCAGGTCCCTTCCCTAACGGGGCTGGGGTGCTCTACCTTGGAGAATGAGGTCTGCTTTCCAGAAACAGTAATTTCAGTAGATGCCAAACATGGTTTTCCTGCAGCTGTTTTGCAGTTCTCTTTGGTACTTCAGACCAGCTGAAAGAAGTCAGGGCAGTCTGAGCACCTCCAGCACACGGCGATCTCAGACTAGGGATGCACGTTGCCTTTTCTGTTTTCTTTCAGATTATAGCTCTTTTGTTGTTGTTTAATTTCTCTTTCCAGTTCAGTGCCAAGGCAAATGTGAGGAAAGGTTGAAAATGGCAACTTTAGAATAATAATAATAAAAATAAAAAAAATAAGCCACAGGAACCAAACATAATGATTCCAGCCCAGTCCCTTCGCACACCGTGTGGCTGGGCCTTTAGAAGACCTCCCCTGCTATGTTCTTGTACAAAGGAAACTATCTGCTTCCCACATCTGGCATTATATTTGGCTGTCCTCACATTAAAATTAAATTCTGATAAAAATGGGCATAAAGGCACCAGGGTTAGTAGGAACCAGCTCGCAGCAGTATTGATGAGAACAGCTTGCAGCTGGAAGCCTGAGATAACACAGTTTGTCAGAATGCTGTCACACAGCTGCCTGCATAATGAGGGGAGGAAAAAAAATGCTCTTTCATTTGTTATCAGTGGAAATCTCTAAAAGAGATGCATCATTTAGAAGTAGCCTGACTAATGGTCAAGTTCTACAGGGATGCAGATGGGATGTGGAAAATATTCCCCACTAGCAAAGCCCAAGGCTCCATCATCCTTAGCAACTCACACGCTGCTGCCAATGAAAGTGGACAGGCCAGCAATACCTTTTGCTGTATAAAATGGCATCTCAGATGCTGAGCTGTGTTTTTAAAAGGTGCCAGTGGTAAAATCCAGTTGTTAAAAGTGATTTTGCTTGGACTGTCACCCTCATGCCTCTCTTTAAAAAGCTACACACTTAGGGCATAGAGCCTCTCTTCATTTAGGATTAACTCAGACCAGCACAACTGCAGCAAAATCGCTCCTAATTTACACTGCTGGCAGGGAAGACTCAGACCCATAAATCTTTGGAAATATATTAGGCACATTCTTGCAATATATAAATTTATTCAATTAAAAATAATTGTTTTAAAGCACCATTTTTCAATTCTTTTCCAAAAGGGGTCAGTACCTCAGAATTCCCAGCCAATTTTCCACGCTGAACAGAACGGAAAAGGAAGATAATGCCCCCCAGGAGCTGCTGGAGGTGGGACCAAGGGTCCATCTAGCCCAGTGTCCTGCCAGTGAGTGCTGGAAGAAAACCTTCACCCACAGGCACCCACCATGGACCTGTTCACCATTTTTGTCCTCACCACCTGCCAACTCTCAGTCTGGGACATTCACAAAGGAATAAAATGTCCTTTAGTCAGGCTCTACCAAGAATAGTTTCTTTGGATGGACAACACCAGGGCAGGAAGTCAAACAAGAAAGCCTCTCACCAATTCACTGCTGTCACAAGCCAAACGTCTGGGTACAAAATATGAGCTGATCCAAACATTTCCATGGGTCAGCTCAGGCTCTTTGTGCAATGTCACAAAAATAACCACCCAGAGCCCAGAGCACCTGCAGCAGGTGGAGAGCAAAGACTCTCCACTTCCAGCAGTGCATGAATTGTAATTTGCTAAACTGGTTTTGACAGGTAAAACTGGGTACATGAGACGCAGAGGAGACAGGACATGGCACCGAAGATGCCAAGTATTGATCGTGACCTTTCACAGAGGAACACCTTGGTGGTGCAACCACTTGTCTGTGCAGTTAAAAGGCCAAGCAATGCTGAAGGTATTTTCTCTCCCCTTGCCAAATGTTAATCTGCACTGAGCAATTCTCAGGGACTTTACAGGGATCACAGCCTTCCACAGAAATCTCCTTCAGACCTCCACTGAATTGTGAAAAACAGTTTCTATGATTTAAAGGGAGTCATATGTATTATTTCTTCTGTCTCTCTCCATTTCTAAAGGCATCAGAGATGGTTAGGTGATTTTGATGTGTCTCTCCCCTCTCTTTACATTCCTCATGTGTTGCTCATTTTCTCCATTCCATTTGGGTTACAAGCCATCCTCTGTCATGTCCTGTTTCATGATCCTTTACCCTTGCACTCAGGATTGCTGTTTCACTTCAAAGGGGGTTTGTGTCTCACAGAGGAGGGAAACAAGGGCAGCTCCAGAAAACACTGCACTGACTACAAAGCTACTACAGCAGCAGCAGAAGCCTTGCCCTATTCACACGTGCTCATTGGCTTCTTCAAACGCTGGGATAATGAACAGTTCTGATTTTGAAAGGCTTTTTTCCTTGCTATCTTTCTAGGCTTTCTGAAAGATGGATATAGATTTGAGTTCATTTTACTTGCTTAAAATTTTTGGGCTTGAAGCAATCCATTTATAAAAAGGGAAATTAAGAGGAAAAATAGGAAAATGGCACATTAAAATAAGAAAGTGCCATGACTAAAACCGACTGTGGTTAAAGAGTGACAATTTAAAAGCAAAAGAAACAAAAGCTTCATATTAAAGGGAGGCAAAATTAATACAAATTCTAAATCATTGAAATAGCATCATGAAGATCCCCTCCTTTCAATCAAATCTTGCAGACACTTCCATGCAGGCCCCAAATTCCTGGTATTCACCAGACTTTTCTCTCTCCTTGAGGGCACCATGAATGATGCCCTGACTCTCCAGTATCTCCCACACTTCTGAACAGAGCTGTGCTGGCTGTGAGAACAGTTTTAGTTTTATGGAAAAGAAGAACGTACCATGTGCTTTTTTAGGGTTGCCCCCTAAAAAACCTCTTCCACCACCTATTGCACTCTCCTCAGCCTGCACCCAACCCATCCATGCTCCATGGGTGTCTCTGGTCCTGCCTTTGCCCATAGACCTGATGGAGGGGGTGCATGGGAGAAATCAGGAACTGGGAGATGGGACTGCTGCTGCTGCTGCTGCTGCTGCTGAGCTTCACCTCTCCTCACACAGGTACCTCCAGAGGAAGGGGAAAAGGAGGGGGATCTGGGAGGTGTGCTATTGCAGCCTGGAGCAGGGTGCTGCTGGAGCTCCCTGCAGAGTCAGCACGGACATGCCCTGCTCCATCCCCCAGGGCAGAAAGTCCAAGGGCAACGTGAGCTCCCAGGACTGCCTGAGTTACTGTCCTGGGTGTTCTTCCCTCCCATGGAATTTCTATCCCATAACTCTGAGATGTGCTGCTTCTCCCCGTGGCCAGAGCAGCTCTTGTTAACAGCACAGGCTGAGTGGTGTGCGGGTGTGATTTAATGCTCCAGTGAGCTCCAGCTCTCACTCAGCCCCTCATCTGGGGACACAGACTCCCGCTTTCTCCCTTTGACACTGATGAATGTTGCTTTGGGGACCAAACGTGTGAAAACGGGAAGGGAAAGGCACACGATTATCAATGTTTGATTTTTTAAAAAATGATTTCTGGGAGTTTAGTCCACCTTCTGCATCAATAACATGATCTGCCTGTAAAACATCTGCTGAGCACTGTGATCTGGTGGCCACCAGCGACTCCTGGCAGCCTTTGGGAGAACACAGGAGAGCAGAGGCAGGACTGGGATGGCCCTTGGCTGTGTGCAGGAATTCTGCAGAGCACCAGGGAGAGGATGTTGTTCCTTGCAGCCCCCTGAGGGTTATGGATTAGGAAAAGGGAAGCCAGATAAACCCTATCTCACTTTCCCCCCTGCCACTGACATTTGTCTGGTCTGAGAAAAACGAAGATTCTCATAGTGGTGGCGAATCCTTGGGTTTGGAGCAGTAACCTGTCCTCTGTTCACCTGATTTTCAGTACTAAGCACATAGGTGTTAGCTCTGAAAGCTTGTTCTCTCAACCTGTAAGACTCCACACCTCCAAATCTCTGCCCTTTCTGCCTCACAGCAAAACAAATGAGCTCCTCCAAACATGCCCACCTAGGGCTGGAGGCAGACGGGTCCTGTGCCACACCACAGCTGGCTCCTGTGGCAGCAGGAACTCAACACAGCTCGAAGTTACCTTGGCAGCCATGATTTACAACAGTATTTCAGGGAATCTAATCAGAAGTGTGAATACTCCCCTCCTATCTGGCACACATCGTTGGCGTTCTAATTACTCACACATTTTGGCAAGCATTATGGTGTTCCCCTACCAAGCTCCTAATCCCTGCAGATCAGTTAAAATAAATGAAAGAGAGAATCAAAAGGCACTTAAAAATTCAACGGTTCTCTAAATGGGTTTGAACAGGCTCCAGATTATCAGTGGTTGCAGTTGACTAGCACTTAAAATTAGGCCCTCCCCTTCAACGCACCTCACGTTTCCCCTTCTCACTTAAAGGAACTGTCTGCTAGTCCCATTCCGGGAGGTACCAAAATGTCTGAATGAATAAAAAAGGAAAATATATGCACATCACCTACATTCAGCATCTACTGCAGAATGTGGAGGTTTGTAATCCCAATGTGAAGCTATTGACTGCAACGAGAAGAGATCCCAGCATGGGAAACAAGCACAGAATGTGGTAATTTGGGAGAATGTGGCAAACCCCAAGTTCTCCTTTTGTTATTTCTGCATGAAAGAAATGCCCCAACACCAGGGAACGAGCTGCTGTCTCACAAAAGCAATGCAACGTTGAGATCTATCCCATTTGCAGTCATTAAAAATGTATCTTCCTTCCCCTCGAAATATCTGCAGCAGAGCCTTCCCACGTGTGTTACCCTGTCAGGCAGCTCACTTTCAGACATTTCCCCAGCCCTCTTCAAAGCCACAGCTCCCAGCCCTTGCCTGTGGCCAGGTTGTCCCCCAGCCCACCCCCAGGAAATCCATTCCCTGCCCTGATTCCCTGCAGCCCCCTGAGCCAGCGCTGCCCCTCACTCTCACCCTCCTTCCTGCATACAATTTTCTGCTCCAGCTGCTCTCCATGACCCAGTAAGCAGAGCTGGGAATAAACTCTAACCTCTCCACTTCAGGTAGTTTAGCATTTATGTCTCAGAGCCAGTTTTCTGCCGGACCCACCGTCACTCACACACACACACACGCACATCTCTGCTGTCATACTTTTATATCTCACCGAGTTATTTTTCAGCCAGCTATTTATGAGAGAAAAGACTGCTTTATATTGCACAGTTCTTTTTCTTTTCCTTCTCCCTTACTTGGTCTCAGGTGCCTTGTATAACTGTGATGCTTTTGTTGCCGCCCCGGCATCACCCCAACACAAACAGCACCCACACATGGCTATTTATTAAAGACTCCCACCCTTTACGTACCTCTGTGAGCAGAGGAAACACCAAAGGAGCCAAGATGTTGATGTTTCACACGTATGGAATAGCACAGGACAGGTCAGCACCTCGAAATGACTCTTTTTTTGGTGTCACCGTGGAAATGGGCCAAGGTAAATCTCCACATTACAAACGCTTGGAGGGACCCCTAGGAAAATGCAGGACTAAAAGGAGAGGGGAAATGCTAATAAACCCACACGTGAATGAGACTGTAGTAAAAAGAATGTTTCCATGCTTATGTGCAGTTGGCAACAATGAGACGCTGATTTCTTATCTGGTGTAAATCAACACATTCTCATTAAACTCATCAGGACTGTGCAGGTTTACACAGAAGGAGGATCCATAGGGTGGCATGTCCCTTTCCACTGCGAAGGAGACAGACGTGGAAATAGCTGGTCATGCAACAGCAACAGCAGTTCTAGTTCACTGGTAGCCTGTTCTAGAGGACAGGGAAGAAGGAAAGCAGAAAAAATGGAAAGACGAGGTGGAGGAGGGGGGGAATGTGAGTGAGGGACTGACAGGAGTGTCTGAGGGCTCCTCCCTTATGCTCCATCTCCTCGGCGCTCCTCACACAGCCCAGTCTGGCAGTTCTGATTGAACACATCCACTCAGTGACAAAAAGTTACCCATATAAATGTCTTTTTCTTGAGCACTGAATCTTTTGAAATCCTAGAAAAGGCACTAATATACATTCATATGTATTTACAAGTAATTTAATTATGAGGTCAAATACTGCTGGCTACATCTGTCAGGTTCCATGTACACAGTTTGGTTAGTCAACTATTTTCTATTTTTATTTTTAGCGTTATTTAGACCTCAGAGGTCCATTGTGTTTGGCTCAACAGAGCTGGAACATTAAAGCAGAGGCTTTAGGCACTTATGGGGCCTCAATGACACTAGTTTTAAGAATTCTCTGCCCCATACCTAAGGCTGTAGCATGTTGTTGACGGGCTTTAAGCTGACTTTGACATGAAGAAAAGCCAAGGGAACAACATGGGAACAAGGAAAAAGTGGCAATAGTTGGAGGGAAGCCACACGGAGGAAGGAGGGAGCAAGTTCCCATTATTGATACCCAAAGGCTCCATCTTTGTGGTCTTACTCAAATCCACTGAAAGCAGAGTGCAGTTGGGAAAACAGCAGTTCCTTTTTCTCTGGTCTTCAAAACCAAATGACATTATTTCCCTCTTGCAGCTTGCACAAGGCCAGCAAAAGCCCTGGAGCTGGTGTGCATTCCACATTGTGTGTGCTGGTTAATCCAAAAGCAAGTGATTGTGTGTCCCCAGGTCTGGGATGAATTACTGCACAACAACATTCCTCATTTATGAGCGCAGTCAAAACATTGAGGAGATTGAAATTTTCTTTTTAACATGCACTCAACTTCAGTAGACCCCTTCATAAACTTGTTTTGGATTTTTTGATTGTTAGCAACAGAACAAAGTTATCTAGAATAAGTCTGTATTAAGATTGAGTCTCAATAGATTTTTAGATAAGACAGATTAATGACTTGTATTTATATGGTGGCTCAAAGTGTTTCACAAATATTGATGAATTAAAGCCTCCTGACAGACTCCCAAGCAGGACAATGTTAACATCCCCTGTTTGCAGATGAAACTGTAAACTCTGTCAAGATATACTGAGAGATTAAATTATTTGCTTAGGGTCAGAAAGTCACCAACAGCACTCTGGAGTCACACACTTCTCTCACCAAAACACTCTGGTCACATCAGAATGGGCCACAGGCACAAACATCCAGAAACCCTGACTTCACTCCATGAGAGCACCAGGGTATTTACAGCCCACAAGAGTGGAACTTCTGCGCTTGTTTTATCTCATTACATCCTATTTCATCTGCACACAAGAATAAAAAGTAAAAAAGAGCAGAAATGAAATCAGTAAATTAGTTTCCAACTTTGGCCTGCTGAACAGCAGTTGGGTTTATTCACACCCTCTGTGCTGGCACTAACAGCACCCCATGACCTGCCCTCCTATAGGATACATGGATGTAAGCTGGGAAAGTCTACAGCTCATAACACATGACTGCTTGTACCTATAGTGTCTTAAAGCTCGGCACCTTTATGTCATAAATGATTCCTTATCTAGCAATAATGGATTGTAGCATGCTTTCAGGGGGAAAAAGGAAGAGGAAGGAAAAAAGCCATGGTGCCATTTGACTAAAAATGCAAAAGTATTCACTGGATGCACTCCAATGTCCTGTGAGTCTGAGTGATTCTGGGATTTCCCTCTAGCTGACAAACAACAACTAAAATCACACCCCTGGGCTGGACAAAGGGCACTTCCAGCACACACGTGGTTCTTTGTTGGATGGTTCTTGCCCAGCTATTTTTACTTTGCATTGCCTTTCGTCACCTGTGCACATCCAGATGTGCTCACTCTACTATCCCCTGCTCTCTGCCTCCAATAAACAAAGGATATTGAACCAGAGAGAAAGGAACTCTAATCATGGCAAAAGGTGCATAAGAACCTTACAAAACTCACCTAAGAAGAAATTTAAAAGTGACTGGCGTGAATCCTGGCCTGCTATAAGCTGAAACCACGGGAGGGAACCAAACATCTGGGCCCCATGCAGTGTGAATGGATGTGCATGTTTTATTCCAGGCAATCCTCACAATTAGAGACCCCATGTGCAACTCAGGGCAGTGCACGTGCTATGATGTGGCAGCAGTGGAACAGACTGAGCAGAGAAAACCCCAAAGGTTCTCCCAGGCAAAACCCAGGAGAGTCCCTGGGACATTCCCATGACTGCAGAACTCTACCCAATGCTACCTGAGGCTCCACACAGCTGGGGCAGCACCCAGAACCAGGCTCCAATGCTCCCCTCTCTTTGGGGACAGTTACACGGGAATCCCTCTCTGACCACAGAGCTGTCCCACTGCACAGCAGCAACAGGACCTCTCTTAGAATCATAGAACCACAGAATAGTTTATGTTGGGAGGAACCTTAAAGACCATCTCATTCTACCCCCTCGCCATGAGTAGGGACACCTTCCCCTAGCCCAGGTTGCTCCAAGCCCCATCCAACCTGGCCTTGGACACTTCCAGGAATGGGGCAGTTTTATGAAGGATCCTCAGTGTAGGAATCCCTTCCTCTGACACTTTATGCTCAACAAACGGGCTGGATCACAGACCTGGCAGCACTTTTGGACAGAAGCTGCAGATTCAAAGCCTTGCTTGCCTCTCATTCTATGTGGGATTTTCTTTTCTTCTTTTTTAACTTAGCAAATGCCAAGGTGCGCTCTCATTTTTGATTTTAATAGCTAAAGATATGCACGCAAAAAGCATCCTAATTACTGCTTTCCTGGCAGACGCAGCCATTTCCTTGAGTTTTTATTGCCATTAGTTTTCCTCACCGATTTATCCTTAGCTACTCTCTGCGCATCTCCCTCGCCTCCCCTGAGCCCTTTTCTCCTCGCTTCTCAAGACTTGTCAGCACGCCTCCGATCCCCAGGAGAGATTGAAGGCCTTGTAAAACCCACTGCGCAAACAAGCATTCCTGTTCATTTATCACATTTAGCATGCGCACTTCCACACTCATCAAACCCGAGCCTGAGCTCGCTAAGTCATTTCCCTCTCCCAATTACAAATTAGTCCATTAGGCTGTCTGCAGTAGGCCCTCTGTTGCATCTTGGTAATGGCTTCTGAGATTTCCATCATAATCGTAATGGCTCCCTGTGCAGCCATGAGGGCAGATGGAGGCCGCTCGTGGGTAATGAGGTATCACACTACCAAAGGGCACAGCTCTGGGCTCATTATTTAGTCTTGGCTGTTTTGTGAAAACAACAACAAAGGTAAAATGCTGAAGGGAACACTTTAGCATATTAAATTAACACTTCTTGAAATTTCTCTCTGTAAACATGCCATATTTTTTCTTTATGAAACATCCCATGTGTCTGAGTGTGCGACGTGAGGGAGGAGGGAGGAGGGAAAAGGGACCGGAGGCGGCGTGTGCTGCCACGTCCTGCCCGTGGGCAGAGCCTGTCCCTGCGGGCACTGGGCTGGGGACAACGGGGACAGCCTTGGGAACCCGGCTGGGCACGGGCTGGCAGAGGGCTCGGCACACTTGGCCCTTCCCTGCAATCCCACCTGTGTGTTCATTTGGGAGCTGCTGGGCACTGACCACCTCAGCTTATCTGAGCTGCCTCTGAAGGCAGCATCTGCCAGGGATGGACCTTCTGGGCACCATCTCCAAGGGATGGATCCTCAGGGCAACAATCTGCAAGGGCTGGATCTTCTGGGCACCATCTCCAAGGGATGGATCCTCAGGGCAACAATCTGCAAGGGCTGGACCTCCTGGGGAGGTGAACTGGGTCGACTGTCTGGGACCAATTGCCACTGTCCCTTCCAAAAGAGCAGCCACGGCTGGATAATTCTGAATACTCCCAAAGCTGTGATCATCCCTAATGAAGGCGGCACCCTAAGAAAAGCAGACACAGCCCTCTGCCCACCTCCACCTGCACCCCCAGGAGCCCAGAGCCCGGCACGGCACCGCAGCATCGCTCACACCCAGGCACGAGGGGCCCGGCAGGCAGCTTATCTCAGAGAGGAGTAATGTTTAAGACAAGCAGGTTAAAATCAATATCAATTAGACACTCTTTGAACATTGCTGCTCTCTTTAGATTTTGTCTATTGGATGTGAACTGTTGCTAATTTGACTTTGTTCCCAGCGGCCCAATAGTGTTCAAGACACCAAATCCTACTGTGGTGGAAGTTGGGGACAGTAGAGACAAAGGCTCTCCCTTCTCACTGGAGCTGGGCTTCATTTGTTTTCCATGTCATTTTTTTTCACCCATCTGAGATCAGGAGACAATAAACAGGCAAGTGGTAGAGCTTAATGTGGGTAGGAGAGGAGATGAGGAACAAGAGTGGGGAGGGGATGGGAAGTTTCTGTCCCTCTCCTCACACAACCGACAGCATTACAAGAGTAAATCTGCAGGAGAATGAAAATGTCATAAATGTCTTTATAGGTCTGGCACCTCATGGAATTTGCCTAAATGTCAGCCAAGCATATCCAGGGAAGAGGCAAATCAATCTGTGCAGGGAGGGATTTTTACACATTTTGCCTCTCCTGCAGGATGTATCCCTGCCTGCGACCGGAGAGCTGGAGGTGCAGCTCCCACTGGGGAGACAAAAACAACCTTAATATTTCAAGATACTTTCCTCAAGTCCTTTCTGAAGTCCTGGTGGCACCAGCCGTGCTGTCTATGCTGAAACACATTTCTAGATGGCAGATAGCGAGTGAATATTGAAAAACATGTTTCACGTGTGAAATACTGTTTGGATAGGAAGGAAAAAAGCAAGGCGAGCCAGTGATTCTGTGAGATAAGAGGCGTGCAAATCCAAAGTTAGCAGGTGGATTGCCATCCAACTCTGCTTTGGTGAGCAGTAAAACACAAATTTATGAGCTGGGTTTTGTTAAAGTCGGATATGGATTTTTGAAAATGAAAAGGATGGATGGGAGGACGGCAGTGAGACATTTAATCAATGTCATAAAAATGTAACATTCATTGGTCTCCTAAAATGAAATTAATAATCTGTGTAGAAGTATCATTAGGAGATAAGTGACATTTTTAGGCTTTGATTTGTAACTTGTAACAAATCTTACTTCCACATATTTCAAACATTCTTAGCGATATCCATCTTTATTAAAACATACCAAAACCTTTTCACCTCAGCTGGAGTGGCCCATCAAGCATTTTTTCCCCAGCATAATATCCTTAAGTAAAAAGATACATTATCAGGCACAGACTTCGCAGTAATGAAGGCAGGAAGAGACATGCTCCGTACCGTATTCAAATTAAATCAGGGATTTCAATACTCCCTGATTATCAGGGAGTCTTGTCTTTCACTAATAAATTTCTCCTTCATCCCAGGCAGAGGCTTTCTAAGCTCTCTCTGAACTGATCAGACATTTCATTGTGTGCAGTAGGGCAAGGAGAAGGTGTGTGCATGTGGGCAGGAGGAGTGTGGGGCGGGGGATACAAAATTAGGCAGGTCTGCCCGACAAATGGTTGGAGATACCACATGAAAAGGTACAGGAACACAAATCTGATTCACATGCCCTGCTGAATTTAGAAGGATTTGGGGGAAGGAGTAGCTAATATACAGAGGCTTATTCTCCTTACATTTACCGTCAAGGCATTTTGCATCAAAGTATTTTCATACATTTTAATGGAGCTCCCTTTGATTTGCTCCAGCTGAGGTGAGAAACTGGAGTCCAGGGCATGGATTATTAGTACAGACAGGAGGAGAATGACACCCTTCCTGCCTCCTCTCCTCTCCTCTCGCCTTTTTAAATCTAAGGCACACAAGAGCACCAGGAAAGATTTATCTTTTTCTTAATTAACAACAGAATCACAATCGACTCGTGCAGCTGGGAGAGTTTGCATATTTTCTTCGTGGATCCCTGTCAAACATATTCTAATTAAGCTGTTTCTGTTTCCATGGTGGGCCACGAGGAGGCTGACGGCAGGGAGAAGTTGGGGAGAGTTATCAGTGCACACGTTCAGAAGTTACAGAGATAAAGGACAAGCCCCATGTTGTGGCTGTGACAACAATAACAGAGGGAGTCCCTGTGGAGAGCCACGTGCTGGAGCCTGGCACATCGTCCTTGCCTCAAAGAGAATCCAGGATGAACAGGGACGGCAGATAAAGGCAGGATCACAATCCTATCTGCACACGGAAACTGAGGCACGGGGAGATGGGATTCTTTGCCCAATATCACAAAGCTGCTCTACATCAAAATCAAGTGGTGCACCTAATTCTCCAAAGTCCCAGTTAAGTGCCTTAATCAAAAACTGCTTCAGGGCCTAGAGAGAATTGTCCTGTATATTAATTATCCTTTACATTTGAAGAGGCACTAGGAAAGTGCTCTTGTTTTTACTTCTAGGCCAACTTCCAAAGGGTCCCACTTAATAAAACATTCAAAACTTCACAAGGGATTTCTGGCCAATTTTCTTAGCACCTTTGATTCTAATTGTGTTATCCCATAATTGCTCTGGCACGTGAGAAAAGGACATGTTTCTTTTATTTATACAGCTGAATCTGTACAAATTTAGTATCCACGTCTGAGGCAATTTGGTGACACTGTGACACTGCACTGATGTCCTGCTCTCACCAGCCCCATTTGGATTCAAACTGCCAATTTAATATAAAGAGTCAGATAATATACATCGTCACAGGAACTATCTGACCATTCCCAAATATCAAGATGATATTATGACACGTATCCAAGCGCTTTGGGCTCCCTGGTTTCTCTTAGGATGGCTAAGGCTGCAGATCTGCAGGTTTAACCCTGTTCAAGGCCAGGGGTTTGATTTGGATGATCTCTGTGGGTCCCCTCCAACTCAGGACATTCTGTGACTTTATGATTTGGAACTATTTTGCTCGCAGGAGAAAACCACACATTGCAGTATACACAGACATGTCTACAATAATCACTCTCACACCTTCCCCAGCCTTGGGCTGTCTGCTGCCTTCACAGCTTCTGCCTGGGCTCACCTGGCCACGTCAGGAATGTCACAGAACCGACTGCAAGGGGACACACACCAGCTCCAGAATGTCACAGAGGACAGGCAGCTGCCATGTCTCCTTCCCTGCTTCTGAAGTTCCCCCTATTGACAGGTATTGAATACAATGACTCCATAATTCCCACTGTATCCCCCTATTGTCATTTCTGCCTACCTTGCTTTCCACTGAAATTATTTACTGAAAGGAAAACACAAAGGCCCCTCCCTTTGAGAAGGTTAGGTCTTTGCTCAAGCCCACAGATTTTAACCTCATAAATATTCCCAGCTATAAGATCTTATTAAGAAGGTATGTCTCCCAAGAGCATAAAACCATCAAGCTGTAAATTTTATTTAATTTCCCATGAGATATCCTAGCCTCATACATATAATTAGAGTGCAGTATAGAGCACTTTTTGTGTTTTGTCAATAAATCACTGGGGAACAATCAACGTTTAAGAGGACAAGCTTTAATGATTTTTCAGACCCCTAAGCAATCATGCCTGCTACAGTGGCAAGCTGGTCTTTAACTTTCTCTAACTAGGATTGTGGACTGTAATGTTAGAGAGGGTCCCAAACACTTAATCCTATTAGACTCCGCAGCCCAGACAATCATAGCTTATACCCCAGGGACATATTGATTTTGATTTGGTTGACAGATAAGACCAGCCAAGCTACTGTAGGCTATGCTTTATTAAGTGTTTACAAATTAAATATCTTAAGGTCTGTAACAAGCACAGCTCTGCAGCACAGAGTTTGCAATTACCTGTGCAGCTGGACAGGGCATGACTCTCCATCAATCACCCAGAGCACATCTCACAGCACCAGGAGCACCATGTGCTCAGAGGGCCCAGCCTGCTCCTCGCCCAGGAGCACACAAAGCCTCTGAGCTCCATTTCAGCACAGCCTCTGAGGGACTGAGATCTTCCTGCAGCACTTTGGTTTGGGGCAAAATATCTCAGGAATGTCTCTGTCAGGAGGAACTCATCAGGGCGTATTTCAGTGTTGAGCCTTGACACAAACCCTGTCATATTTTTAAAAAGCCACCACTCACCATGCTTATTTTGCCCTCTCGATGCTTTATCTTAACTCACAAACTGAGTATCATTTCCATGCTGCTGCCACTGCCCATATTTCTTCTGTCTCACTCAGCTTGCCTGGGTACTCTGGGAAGTTCCCCCTGGTACAGTGTAGGCAGAGACAAACTATTCTTTCACATACACATTGTCTGTGACTTTTGGAAAGATAATCTCACTCCGTTGTTTGTTTTTTTTTTAAAAAAAAAAGAGGTAGATATTGTAGATGATTTAGAGAAAAAAATGCATACAATCAAATTCTTTCTTGCATGCAAACCATAAAATAACTTTTACACCTGGGAGAGCTGAATGAGTATATTTGTGATTCGGCATTATTTTACCCTTGACTTTGCACTGATGTCAATGACAGGAGGAGAAAAACAACTGTGGAGAATTGGATGCAAAGAATTCATAAATTTACTGAAAGGAAATCTCTGAAAAAAAGAGAAATTGCCTTCCCCAAGTACACCCCGTGCCTGGCAGCACACACAACTCCTTGGGTCAACAGCCAGGACGGCGTTTCTGTCCCCTGAATTACCCTTGTGATCTCAAGTGGAAAGCAGCTTAGAGGCACTGAATGCACATTAAACACTCGAGCTTTTCGTCGTATAATTTGATAATCACACCAACTACACTATCAGGCAAGAGTCTCCCAAGTACTTTAAATATGTTAATGAAGCAAGATTTTATCTATAGTCTTATACAGCTTGCACAAATCTATAAATAGGCTTATCTCAGGGTTATTGCTGTTATAAATTAATTATGGAAATGTCAACCAAATCAGGTACATGCCAAAGGAGTAATGGGGAGAGCAGTGATTTGCAACAGAAGATTCAGATACCGGGTGACCTGCATGAAGGGTTCACAGCCCCTGGCAGTAGTCCAGGGGCTTCGGGGGAATTTAACCTTGAAGAATACACTTAAAATTGGTTTTCATATGAGTAATTGACAGTGGCTGGAGAAGTGGACTGAGTTAGGGAAGAGTTATTGCACTGTTTTCTGGTAGGATCTCATTCCTTAAGTCAAAATTGCTTCTTTTTAGGCACTGGGAGCTGCAGAGTGAAGGGTTTGGGGGTTTCTGGGGGAGGAAAGGGAGGGAATGGAGATGAGGGGCCTTGGTGTAAATTACTGCCTTTACTGAACTGTGCCAAAGCCATGTCTAGGAACAAAATAAGGAAAATCCCAAGCAAACAATTACTGGTTTTCAGCTTGGATTTGAATATATGTTTGTTTTAAGGACAAAAACAAAAGTATGTGACTCCTGAATATTGTAAGACATTTCAAATGCACATCTAACCCAAACTGCATTCTAAAAAGGATGAAAGATCTGTCAGAGCACAACAGCTACTTAGGTCCTAAATGCCATATTACTTCTATTTATTCTTTATACAGTGATTGGACCTGTGAACTCTGGCCCTGGATAAGGACCCTTGTTTTATCAGCTGTTCCACAACCTGAACAAAAGATCACACATGGTCAAAACATCTAGAATTCAAAAAGGAAACATTCTTTATATTTACATAGTTAATGCCTATTATCTTTTTATTTATTCAGAAGCCAGCTTTAGATTTTTTTTTAAATTTCAGCTTTTATCATTCTTACAAGAGGTTGATATCATTAGTGAGGCACTGATAAGGAAGAAAATAGAGCATTAGTGAATGAAATACCACAATAGAATGTGCCAGCAATGCTGAAGCGTGTTAAAAGTCTATGCATATTGTCTCAGTTCAGAAAGCTCAATGCAAAATGCTGTTGATTATATATAGCTTTAAAAATAAATAAATAAAACGAAAAACAAACAACAAAAAAAACCCCACACATTTTGACAGTGATGAGCATTGTCAGTGTTTGAGTCTCCAGTTCTGTTCTGCTACAGCCAAAGTTCTTACAGAACTCAACCCCAAGAGCTTGCAAAACCCAGAATGTCCTTCACCTGGAATTGAGATATTATTCTGGGTAGCAGAATTCTGTCTCCCAGCAAGGATCCACTTCTGTGTGGCTGAAACATAGATAAATTGGTGAAAGAGGCTGCTTCTAGAATATCAACTAATCTCAGGGTACTTGTAGACGCTTTATTCTTGTGGCTACATCAATATAAATGGATTAAAATGCTTTCTGTTGCCTGCTAGGACACGGTGCTTTAGCTAGTCAATTATAGATCTGATTGTAATGATCTGTGGGCTAAATATTACAGCTCTCTGCCCCTAAACAGGAGCTACAGAGAGTGGCCAATGCAAGGATAACCAGACCCAGCCTTTGCCAGGCGGGTTTGTGTCTCACACCCAGAGCCCACCTCCAATACCTGGGGCCAGCCAGAGTCCCACACTGTGAGGCTCGAGATGCTCCATAAAATCCCAGGTTGCTAAAGGGTTTCCCTCTCTGAGCTGGAGGAAAGCACTGCCAGGCAGGCAGAGTGTCCCACAATATCAGTGTGAAGGGAGAAGGTGACTGGGAGAAGGGCACTGAGATTCCCTCCGTAACACCTGTAGAGCCACAGTTCAAAGTGGGAAGACAAAATGTCCAAAAACCTGATTATTGAACAGGGTCACAGAATATTCTGAGTTGGGAGGATCATCGAGTCCCACTTTTAAGGGAATGGCCTGTACGGGGAACAAAGCTGTGACCTTGGTGTTTTTAGTACTGTGCTCTAACCAACTGACCTAAAAAGACTTTTCTTTTATGTTTTTCCTATTTAAAGCCTTGCTTGCATTCACAAATTTCTGCTTTTTCAATATTCTCAGCCTTGAATCACAGAAAATTCTGAGTTGGAAGGGACCTACAAGGATCATCAAGCCCAACTCTTAAGCAAACAGCCACTTCTGGGATTGAACCTGCAACCCTGGCATTTTTAGCGCTGTGCTCTAAACAACCGAGCTAATCTCAGGATTTAATCTCACAGCAAAACATCGTGGATTTTCTTCCTCTTATCTCTAATTCAGACAGGGATGTAAGACATGAAAGAAAGACGGCAAGTGAAGGAAGGATTGTTCCACAGGCCAGGAGGCAGAAAGGATAAAGTCATCAACAAGCCATTTATGACCTATTTCCATTTAGGTGGATTTCTCCTGGGTGCCAGAGGAGCAGCACAGCACCTGCACACTGTTTAAATACAGATTCAACCTCAGAAATCTGATGGAAACAACATATAAGTGGTGCTTAGACTGCCTTTTGGCTCTCTGCACTTAAAGAACCTCAACCATACCCCTTGGAAGACAAAAGCTCAATATTCTGGCTTAAATGCTACTCAAGAGCAGGGAATATGATGTGAAATTCTGCACTGCAGCATCTGCTACTGGTCTTTTCCATAAAAATTAAAAGCTATATTGCAGACATTGAATTAATATCTCCTAACTGCTTAATAGATAGATAATGGACTCAAACTCTCAGTGAAAAAGTCACAGCATGAAGCAATTTTATACAGATGAAGTTTGGTTTTAAGGATCTTTACAAAATGCTTGAATATCCTGAAAAGTAACTTCTAGATTTATAAATACACCTACTCATTTTCCTGTAATGGGGTGATGCACACCAGCACTCCAAACAAAATCTGGATAAAGCTTGTGTGGTTCCTCCAGTAACAGTGGGGGAGGCACAAAATAAAGTAAATGACCTCTGATCAGCAAATGATCAACATTTCATTCCACCTCTACACATTTCTTTTTCCTTGGAGCCTCCAAATCTTTGAATAAACTCCAAAATATCTGTGTACTGCACGAGAGAGTCCCCACCACCATGGTACATGTGGCTCTCAAATGCACTTCCAGCTCCTAGAAGTGTCACAGGACTTGTGGACGACAGCAGGGAAGATTCCCTGTGACCACTTTCCATCACCTCCTGCCACAGACATGGGATGCAGGTCCTCATTTGCTGCTGGCCTGGGGTTGTATCCTTGTGGCAATCTTTCCAGGAATAACGGGTGATGCAGGATTCAATGAGTCTGCAAATACTGATCAAAATATCCCCTCATACTCATGATCTCCCCATTTACTGCTCCTAAGGTTTTACCTAGGTTGAACTGGGCAGACATATCAGTGCAGAGACTGTGTGGAGACTGACTGTCCCCTGTTCTCCACAACCTGGTCACAACTACTGCTCGTAAACAGCACAGGGATTTGCTAAATAAGCAGCTCCAGGGCCAGGACATTAGGGCTTATCCAAAACAGGCTAACGAGTGCTCTGGTTACATCCTGAAATTCATAAAACTTTTGAAAGTGTTATATTGGTCTTATAAAAGTGGAATGTGTGTGTAGCAAATTCTAAATGTGTCTACATGTGGAGTATTTCACGTGAGGCTGCGGAAAAAGCTTCTCTTGCCCCCCTCTTTTCTGGCAACAAATGGTATTGAGGGATAATGGGAAGCAGAGGAGCCCAGGCCTGTGTACCAGGGCCCTCAAACTATATCAAAACAAGGGATCAGCCTGAGTCTGGGAAGAGTGAACTTAATTACAACAAATCCCATGGGCAGCACAAACCTCATACCCAGCAGAGAATGGAGGAAACAGGGGAGCTCGAGTTGTGGTATCCAGGTGCTTCCATATCCTGACCCAAACCCACTGCAAAGAAGGATTTCACTGGGCTTTGGGTCACATTTTGAGCTTGTACAATCAGGCTTGTGCTGCCTGGGGACATAATGAAGGATTAATATTGCTGCTGACCTGGCTGATGGAGGGGAAGGAATGATCCAGTGTCTTCTTCAAACTGAGGCCTGAATGAACAGTGGTCAAAGACTTCTGAAAAGGAAAGGAGTTGTCTTTTCCATCTCTTATTGTAAGGGAGGATCACATGGATATTTATCCAAACTAGGAAAGGATGAAATCCCTTTTATTCTTTTCAGAAAACTACAGGTGAAATGTGTTTCCCTTATGGCTCTGAGACTAGCAAGAAAAATACAGTGAATAAACATGAAATGTGGAAGGAGGGAAGAGTCCATGCTGTTGCACCGTAGCAAATGAGGTGACTTAAACCTGGTATTTTCCATTAAAAACACACTTTTACAATCTCTGAGAAAATATAGATCACTGTCATTTAGACCTTGCCAGCAGCTCTAAAGGAATGTGGAATTATCTGCCTTGAAATTAAATAAGGACTGTCCTGAGGCAGAAAAAGAGTCCAAGGATGAAGAAGAGACAGAGTCCAGCCAATCCACCATCAAGCCTATCCCTGAGGATGGACTCTGTCTCCAGGCACATGCAGGCCTCCTGGAAATGTAAGAAGATCCATCTGATCCTCAACAGGTTCATAAAGCCATTTTATTCCCTTTATTCCCCCAAAAGCCACAGCCAGCACTGTGCTACAACTGGCCAACCATGTTCTAATTAAGCAGTGGTAGTTTCAACAGACTATTTCCTGGGGATTAATGACCAACAGAGAGGCAGTTGATGATCTGAGGCCCATTAATGCCAGTTAGTCATTAATCCTCAGCTCTACCCTGCATCCAAGTCATTACAGATATTATTAGACTGAGGTAAGATTCCTTGTGTGGATGCCTGTTATTGGTTTGAGTGCCTGACGTGGCTGTTGCTGGGCTTTGCTCCTGCTTATAAGCTGAGGGACTGCCAGGAGGAAGCAACATTTCTGATTATGAAGGTTT
Source organism: Anabacerthia variegaticeps (assembly GCA_035583185.1). NCBI lineage: Eukaryota > Metazoa > Chordata > Aves > Passeriformes > Furnariidae > Anabacerthia > Anabacerthia variegaticeps. The sequence continues at coordinate 9,976,948 of JAWWEW010000048.1, read as the reverse complement.
AAGCCTCAGAACACCAAACTTCCTCCCTGAGTTCAGATAAGCTCCCTAATCTCCCTGCAACTAAATTACATCACCTTGAAAGGGAAAAAAGGATTACCTATTTACGGGAGATGCAAATAAATCATCAGAAATGTACGCTTCCACTTGTCACAGCATCACGCTCTTTACCAACCTCACACTTTGCTCCAGAAATGATTAAAAAATAAAAAAGGCAAAAAAAGCTGAGAAGAAGGAATGGCTGGAGGCCAGTGACACAGGGTGAGGTGCAGAGCAGCCCCTCAGGTTTGGTACCCTCTGTGCCCCCAAACAGACCAGCTGAGCCCACAATGGGGGTGAGGCCGGATCAGCCTGGGATGAACAGGGAAGAGCAGTGGGTTCAGGGATGCTCCGGGAAGCAGTGTCTACAACCACCCTTGGCAGTGTCCCCTTGGAGGAAGCACACATGGGATGTCCCAGCCTGAGCCTTTTGCTCCTTTTGCTGCTGAAGATCTCCCCTGAAATGAGGAGTTGATTCATGCCAGGTGGTTTATGCTCACTGCAGGTTTTGTGGCACCTTCCACAAGAGCAACAAGGGCAGTGGCAAGTTCCAGCTAATCCACCTGGCTGTATAAAGTTGTTATTATTATTAATTCTACTCCTATTGCTGCTAATGTATAACAGACACAGCCCCTCCATGCTCTGAACCACATCCCTGTCTCCTGTTGCCTATTAATATCCTCTGCATATGTGACATTGCCCGTCGGAGGAGGCTGTCACTCCTTTTTCACTCACTTGCCTTGCCCTGTCACTGGAGAATATATTCTTTCCTGCTAAAATCCCAATAATAATCCAGGTTACACATTATTTGAGCGGACCAGACAGACAAAGATGGAAGAGTAAGAAGAACCAGCAATCATTTTATATCTTTGAGGATGTGTAATAAAAATATCTATTAACTCCAGCACATAGGTCGGATTTACTTTAATTACAATATTGGAAGGAGAAACACCTGAAAGAGCAGTGTCACATTTGAGATCAGGCTCCCCCTGCTCCGAGGAGAGCGAGGTACTATTGATCAGTGCCCTGCTGCAGATGGGGGTGCTGTTCTGATCCACTGGCCAAATCACTGTGAGAGCAGGTAATAAGTTGCACATGTATAAACTGCCCCCAGCACTCTGGTACGCAGACAGGTTCACCTCACATAAGAATATTTGCAGCAGTGAAAAAAAAAAAAAAATCCAATTAGTGTCTAAAAATCTCAAGACATGATACTACTTGGGGAAAGAAAAAAAAAATAGGGGAAAAAAATCCCCTCTGAGGCTTGATACCTTGACAACCAACAGGTAATATTTTGCTTTTATTGTCTACAAAGTAATGAGAAAGTGAGAGGAGCTGTGAGTGTGGGTGCCTGAGTGAGCTGCTTTACAGCATGGCTAAGGCATTGCAGGGTGCAGTAGGACTTACACCTCCTCTTTTAAGGTCTCCCGGTGCTTGTTGATGCCAACCACTGCCAGCTCCTCCTCTGGACAAGGGCAGTCACCAGTGAGCTGGTTCCCTGCCCAGCACCCACTACGTGCTGCAAGCCAGTGCTTCAGGGCAGAGAAAAATCCCACACACAGCCCCTACCACAGCAGAGCAGCTCCCATGGGAATGTCCTCCTGGACCTCTGAAGAGCAGTTTATTCCCCATTCATTATTAATCTTCCATCTATCATCTCCAGAAAGGCTGGGGTGTGCTGTGCTGGCCCGAGAAGGATACTCAGCCTTTCCAAAAGCAGGGGGGTGGCAGGTGATGGAGCTGTCCCACTACGGCCCTTTCGGATCCACCTGCCAGGCTGCACCTGCAAGAGGACTTGGTGGGTGTGGAAATCTGTCACACACTTCAGAGTCAGGCCCAGTGTGGGTCACAACAGAGCATTCCTTCTATGAAATCAGATGTCAAGAGACTGTTTTCTCAAATACCTTTGGACTTAACACCTCAGGTGCAAACTAGAGACTGCTTCCTCTCTGCTGGTCCCAGTGCCACACATGAAATACAGGTGCCAGCTCTGCCCCTCAGGCTGCACTTACTCCAACACCTTTTGTGTGACCCAAATAATCTGCTCTTCAGACCCCTACAAGAGCTGCTGGGACCTGTTCAGTATGGAACAAAGTGGGGGGATTCCTCTTTTATTCCCTCCGAGTCTGAGATCGAAGCTTTCAGGAGAAAGAGACAGAAAGGAGAAAAAAGGAATTTTAAACCACCTTCAGAGATTTGGAAGTCTGGTTTTCTGTGCATACCTCAAGTGTGTTTCACCTCAACATCCTTCAGCTCATCAGCTGAACCAGAGAAGAGGAGACTGAGGGCACAGCTCGTCAGGGTCTGCAGCATCTCCCAGGGGGCAGGCACTGCTCTCTGCTCTGTGGGGACCAGGGACAGCACCCAGGGAAGGGCTGGAGTTGGGTCAGGGCAGGCTGAGGTTGGATCTCA
>JAWWEW010000048.1:9943642-9974020 GCA_035583185.1 Anabacerthia variegaticeps | reverse complement strand
CCTGCCCTGCCCCAACTCCAGCCATTCCCTGGGGGCTGTCCCTGGTCCCCCCAGAGCAGAGCTCAGTGCCTGCCCCTCCTCTGCCCCTCCCCAGGCAGCTGTACCTGCACTGAGCTCTCACAGCCTCAGCCCCTCCACAGGCTCAGCTGCACAGAGAGCACCCAGATTCCCCTGGGAAGGGTTTGATTTGCAGGGGTGAAACACCCTGGGGACAGGGTAAACATACACCAGGGAAACAGCCTCTTTGCAAGACAACTGTCATTAGCAGCCGAGTTGCTTCACCCCTGCCCTTTGCAGGAGAGAAAGAAATTATCCCCAGGAGCATCTCCGTGGAGCGGAGCCTGTGGCACATTCCACCTCATGCGTATCTTGTTTATTCTAAGTGGAGCTACAAATCTGTCGAGTGAGCATTTTGTTTTGATTAAAAATTAATAGCTGCTTTTGACCCAGGTGGATTAATTTCACTTTCACTGAGTATCAAGTTAATTGACACAAACTACTGTCAGGTGAAAGAACCAATTAACAAACTGTGAGGAGGACTCCTCTCCCCCTCCCTCCTCCTCTCCCCCAAATGTTGTTTTGACTGAAGGGGTTTTTTTTCCCTTTAATAGAAAAATTTTATCTCAGCAGAATGAGATTAATTACTTTACAAACAGAGGAACAAAAGGAAGCAGAGGGTGTGGTGCTCCCTCCCTCAGTGCCTGGAGTGCAGGTGCTGCAGAGGAGGGATGGGGAAGGGCTCTGCTCCTGCCTTGCCGAGGCTTGTCCTCACCAATTAACTGCCACTTCCAAGATTATCACTAACCAGGGTTTGGAGCTTGGCAGAAATCTGTGCTCAGGTCCCCCCAACGTGACAGCAAGGTCCTTGCAACAGAGATCCACCCAGAGCAAGCCATGCAAACATCTCCCCTTCCCAGACTCTGTGCTCAAATCAGAAGTTTTCCATAGCAAGGCGTTATGAATAGGAGCATGTAGCAGCATAGGAAAATCAAAGCAGTTCCTTATTTAATGCCTGTTAAGTGTAAGCTAGCCTAGGCTTTGCTGGTTGGGCTTTATGGGTTGTTTCCCAGAGCCTGGAAGAGGGAAGGGCAGTCGGGCAGGGAGGGCTGGCACAGGGGCTGCTGCTTGGCCAGTGCTGGAGCAGCCACACATGCCCTGTGTCACAGAGCTGGGCACATTCTTCCCTGTTTCCAGGCTGTCAGCACGGCTATGGGGAACTCAGGAATACATTTTCTACAGGCAAAGTGACTTACACTTCCAAGTCTCACTTTCAAACTGCCTTGTGCTAGAGAAGGTAAATCCCTGAAGGAAGGGGGAGGCATAAAAAGCATGTTGGGTATGCAATTTCTATTAAAAACAAAACTAGTTGGCTGCCTGATTTGCTTATGCCCTTCTAAAAATCCTGTAAGAAGCCTATTTACATCTGCAGGCATCCAAATGCCACCTCCAGATCTTGTCCTCTGGAATTCATGTGATTTGGACATCTAAGCATTGTATGCCTATTAAAAAAATTAAATACAGTCTCCTAAATTGTCTGGCTGGGTTATAAAATCCATTCCAAGCTGCTAACACTGTGGCTTAAGTTTTATTATGGAAGTTGCTTAACTAGGCAAATATTTTCAGTTATATATATTTTTCCTTTACTTACAGAACTCACAGCACTTCATTTATCCTCCTGAGACTGTTTGTTCAAATCATTCTTTTACATCCTTAGCCACTATTCTACCCCAGGGACCAGCTACAAGCTTTTCCCATTATTAATTTTTTATTCAAAGAAACAGCTAGAAAATCCATTGGGGGGGGGTGGGGCGGGGGGAGAAGGAGGGAGAGAAAAGGAAAGAGAGAAAAGGAAAAAAGTAGAGAAAAGAAGAGAAGGGGATAAAGAGACATTCTGCCCAGACCACAGAAGACAGCTAACCTCCTTCTTCACTGGGACCTCATCTACTTTGCACACCTGAAAAGCTTTCCCAAATGCTCTGTTTTCCACACCTGGTAACGATCTGCACTGTTGCAGAAGGGAGAAGATCAATTTTGGTCTCTGCAAAGGGAAGGCATCATTCATACACTTCAGGGCAATACCCCAGCACTGACTGTGAGCTCCTCAGATACACAGGCCTTGAATATATATATGGCCACAATGAGAAGACTAAATGAAACATCTAAATAAAGGTGTGAAATACCTCCAACAGAGACAGAAAGGCTTTGCAATAAGCTAAAATGGGAGCATGCAAAAGTTCCCCAGCCCAGAGGAGGCCTGGCTGCCCCCAGCCTTTCTGTAGCACCATCAATTCATTAGCAGAGCAATGCCTGAAAACCCTGTCACTGCACGACGTGTGTCCACTCATTACCTGTGGGCTTCCAGTGATCATCTGCTGGTGAAGGGCTACAAACATATCTGGCTGCTCTGCCACACAGAGAACTGAGAGAAAATGAAAGGAGAAAATTGCAATTCAATTCAGTGCATATGGAGAATAAAGAGCCATCGTTTCATATGCACTGGCTTATCCTTCCCTTTGGTTTGTGTTAAAAAATATATAGTATTACCTACCCTTTCCTCTTGGGAAATGAGCAGCATAGGAAATGGAAACCAATAAAGAACTGTCATGGGTTACTGCAATCAATCTACATTTAGGTGATTCCTGTTCTGTCCCACATCTGACCAAGGGGGAAAAGCAATTGTTCAAATGAAACCAGGTGACAAATCCTCCCAATCATTTCTTCCTTTCATGTCTTCACAATCAGAACACTGAGCTGAAAAGCCACAAAGATATTTCAGCATTAAGCATTTCAACACTCCCAGGAAATGCTTAACACAAGGTAACAAACCCACAAAGCATCCCACATTTCTGAGAGGACATCACATGAGATCTGGCTGGTACTGAATGTTAGAAGTTATACACAAACCCACCTGCAGATGAATTTGCCACAGCATAGCCCTTCCCAGGACAGACCATAGTGGTTACACTCCCACCACCTTCTTTTAGACTTTCAGACTACAAGTGATTCATGTTAGAATTTGCAAGAAGAGGTAAGATCTGGATTAGTCAGGAGCAAGACCAGGAGAGATTCAGTCTGCCAGGGAGAAGTGCAGTTCATGAGATGGACTGCAGGTTTTACTTCTCCTGCCCATTGCAGCCTCTTCCCTGTTAACTGTCCTGACACCAGAGCAAGGGCACTGAGATAGTTTTTTATCCCAGATATAAAAATGGGGAGAGAACAAACATGCCCAGCTTTTCAATCAGGTTTTAGGCAGGAAGTCTGGCAGTGTGACCTGAACTATGATTGTCCGAGGGACACAAATGACACAGCCCTGGCAATTCAGATTCCAGGAGCTCCTCCACTGACTGCAAATTAAAGGAAGGGATCAGCTTCATTTAGCACTGACTTCTGTCTTCATTTCATGCTCAGAGGATGCACCAGAGCTACAGCCTTAGCTGATGCAAATCAAGAAGGCTCAGTAGCAATCAGTGTTGGACTGATTTATAACAACTGCAAGTGTAGCCCCTCACAAGGTCAATTTTAGCAAAAGAAAGGAGGGAATGTGATGGTACTTACTGTGGATTGTAAAGTAAGACACTACAGTGGGGCAAGGAGCATCATACATGGGAATCTTTCATTGGGCTTTTGTGGTGGTGGGACACCACACACACTAGAATATGAATCTGTAACTAAAGAGCTCTTCAAAATGTGCTTTCTCTTGTGTTCTGCTTTTCCTGCTTCACTGTTTCACTGTTCTTCATGTCCTTAGAAATTTATCCAAGTCCTGTAGGCAGCAATCACTTACAGAACCCTGTGATAGCTTATTGCTAAACATATTGCTGGAGCCTTTTTCCTTTCAGCTCTCTTACAAATGTAAATCGGTATTTCTGTACTTGTTGAAATGTGCTTAGTAGTTTTATTAAACAGTCATTTCTGCAAGAAGGTGAAATAAAGTATCTGTCACTACAACTGGTTCTCAATTGGTACTAATTATTTCCACTACCCCCCTCCCCAGTTATTCACCACATTTACTGAAATCTAGAAAAGTGCAGTAGTCGGTCACTATCGAAAAGAGAAAAAAGGCTTGAACAACATCTACAGATAAGCACAGATGCCTCCTGCTAGAGGAATCTCTTCCCAATCAGTTCTTGATATCTCAGGTAAATGGAGTCACTTGTCTGATTAGCTGTGCCCTGGAATCTTGTTCTGCTGCCGAGTCCTGAGTAACCAGTCACATGAAAAAGCACTGAAGTTCTTAAATGAGAATCTTTAGGAAGCCTCATTTCATTGATTTACTTCTCTTAGATGGCAGAGGGAAAACTATGTGAGGTGACACAGAGAAATTAGTGATGATCCACAACTTCCCTGGCCAGCTCAGCCATTGCAATGGCCAGATCCCAGCCCGGGTGGCACAGACAATATTCCTTCTGCAGTATCCATCTCATCCAGCCCTCTCTGCTCAAGTGTTCCAAGACACAATTTAACAGAGGTGTACGTGTGAAATGAGTTTCTTTGTTTTACAGTACAAATTGTTCATGTGAGATTGAAGCCAAACCCCAGCTCACTTTGATGTGTGTGTTTCCCTGGGTGTGCAGACCACAGTTTATAGGGGATAACAGGCACTGGAGATTAAAGAAACATGGAAAACACAGAGATGACTATAGCTTGTATTTTGCTTTTATGCTTTATCCCAGCTTTCCAAATTAAAAACCAGACAAACAAAAAGCCCCAACCACCACAACAGTTTTTGCCATTCTGTTTGTAGTTATTGGCAGTGGCAAAAGTATGAGATCACACCTATAAAATTGTTCTCCCTCACCTGGAAGCAGATTGGCACCTTTGCCATTTCAGAGATCCACTTCCTGTTAATAAAAAGGCAATTTCTTTGGGTAACAAAGCCATGGACTTCTGGCAGTAAGCCAGGAAGCTTAAAGAGAAACCTTGAATTCTGCAAACATAATAGACAAGGGACTCAGCTTAAGAAAAGATTTCATTTGTCAACTAACAAGAGGCTGGGGTCATGAAGGAGGGTATTCTTTATACTTGAGAGACCAAGCTAGAAGTCTTAAAAATGTGCAAGGAAACACTGGCTGGAATGTTCTCCCTGTGTAATAGAGGCTGAGGCTTCCAGAAGGGTTTTCATTCCTCCTGACAGTCTGACAGAGCTGTGGAACACAGAAGTTTAGCAGTGTGGGCAGGTTAAATTACACCAGGCAGGAGAAATCATTTCAATGTGAATTGAAGCGTTTACTCTTGTCCACTTCCAGCTCCTGCTTGTTATTCTCTCTGCTTCCCATTGCTTCATGTTTTTAACAGAAAAGCTCCATTTTAGAGTGGATGTTATACAAGGGGTGCCTTGGTTCTAGGATTTACTGCTTACTCACAAAACAGCACACCACTAAAGTGTGACTTGGTTCCTGCTCATCTATTAGTTTTCTATGTATTTTTCTATGTATTTTTCTTTAATGTATTTACCTGGTATGGCAAATACTGTGGTAAACAGATTATACAGGGAGCAATATGGTTATGGGAAGTTTTTACTTAGCCGTAGTGAATTTATATACAGAAAACAGTCTTATGAATAAGAATGAACTTGCAGGAAAATATGCTGTTTGCCTGTGAAAAAGAGCAGAGTAAAGAGCATTTTCAACATCAGTCCTTCACTCCTGTTGGAAAAAACCATCACAACTGCTCTGCTCAGCCTGTTTTCATGGAGTCACAGGGCACACTCTGATTTCTCTACCTGTCCCAGAAGCCCAAAGCATCAGCTTTTCTAGAGCAGTGCAACCCAGCCCCCAGTCATCATCCCTAAATCTCCAAAGGGAACCAGTCCGTAGAACACACGTGCTTAAAGTAATGCACAAAGAAACGCTGCTGGACACGTGTCCCTGTGGCACTGTGGCCATTGTGAGCTTTGAAGAACCAGGGGATCTTCCAATCCAAGCCATTCTGGTTTCCTGTGTCTGTAAGGTAGGGTGACCCCTACTCCCTATGGATTTTTTTGGTGTAATTTAACACTTTAGAACAAGGGGAAACTAATTAATGGTAAATTACAATAACATTTATACTGAATTACATGCAGCATCTGCATTAGTAGCCAGTGAGTCCATCCTGATTAATGCTGCCACAGGAAGAGGCAGGGATGTGCAATGATTTGCTACAGCAGCGAACTGAAAGCTCTTTAGTCAGGCTTCCCATTAATAGAAACAAGCATTAAATTACTTAAAGACAATCATTAATTTAAATAAGTACTTTGCAACCATACATATAAATCATGCACAGGAAAGAAATTTAGAAAGAGCCACAGTTGTCACATCATCTAAACCCCCAGGAATGCCCAGTGTAAAGAGGTCATCTCTCATTTTCCTGCCCCAAGACCTCCAGAAGTCACACACTGAGCCAAGAATTGCAGGTTCAGGTATCCCTCACACCAGAAGAAATGTGAAACAACACTGTGGATTTTAAGGGGTGAGTCCTAAATGGCACCAATCTCCCTGGGCTCTGTCAGACCCTTGTGCAGGACACAGACACTGCCCTGCCAGCCCAGTAGCAAACCTGACAGTTCCCACAGAGCAGTCTCCAATTCCAGTCTGGAGAACACTTGCTGGGGATGACAGCAAGTAGCATCAGCAGATCCTAAAAGATCTCTGGAACAATGGACCACCACTGGTCCTTACACAACCTGTCCCACTGGCACTCCAGGGCAGTGATGCACCACAGACTCTGCAGGCTCCAGGGTCCCTGGTTCAAAAGCAATGCACAAATCACCAGTAGGAGCCACTAAACTAAGAAAATAGAAAACAAAGTAAAACTCTGAATGCTAGGCATGGAATGTGGGAGACCTGATTTTCTAGATCTGCCACTGACTTGAATGATATATATGAGGGAGTTGGAGCAAGATGATTTTTAAAGTCCCTTCCAACCCAAACCATCCTGTGATTCTATGGCTTTATTGCTTTGTATTTAAATCCCCCTTCAATTCACAGAATCTCATTTATTTATACCAAAAGATTTAGGAGTAAGGCTGGTTTCTGTGTGTCTGTCTGCACTGTGCATAGGTCAACAGGAATTCAGTGAGGAAGGGGTTTCTGAGGGCTGCTGCAAGAAACAACAATACAAAGGTAGTACAACATCACTTGGATTTCAGGCTTCTGTTGTCGAATGTCTCTTGACTTGAACCTTATGTTTATACTGAAGCGAAGCCACAAAGACCATGTAAGGAGTGAGGTCAGAGCTGCTGCTCCTCTTGGACCAGGAAAGAGAAACAAAAGCACCACAGGGATTTTTTGGAAGTCTGACGGAGCTTCTCTTCCACTGCTTTTGGGTGACACATGACAAGTACAAATGGTGATCTTCCAGCATGTTTGTGTTTTCCTGGGAGTACAAGACTCTTTGGATTTCTCCCATACTGAAAACTACAGCCTTGAGTGACCATCCTTGCAGTGCCCTCTGAAGCTGATCCTGTTCAGCACTGGCACCATCAGCAAAGTGACCCTGATAGTGTAACTAAGAGCAGGACTGGAGCACCCCTACCCCTCCAGCTCCCTGGAGTCTTTCACAGAGCATTAGCCAAGGCTCTTAGTTCCTGTGAACAGGTAACCTCCAAATCAGGAGGCCTTAACAGTGTGAGGTGATGGAACACCCCTCAGGTGCTGCAGCCACAAGGTTCTCTGTACCAGAGACCATCGCAGAGGCCAGGAGGGCCACACCCGCATGGGATGCTGCCCTGAGGTCGTATCAGTGCCTGAGAGAAATGAATTCTTTAGAATTTAAATGCTTTGCGCTTGCCAGCAACAAAGCAGGGCACAGGATGGAAGAGAAGCACATTGGGCAGGCTGAATGTTCCCAGTGCTCCCCACCTTGAAGGCACTTGTGCTTCCCCAGTGACACCTGAGTGGGGCTGACCCTGCCCTGTCCCAAATCTTATTCCTCTGCTCTGAACTGACCCCTTTCCTCCCCTCCTGTGGTCATCGTGATTTCACAAAACCAAACCAACCCAAATCTGGAAATGCATTAACAACAAGAACCCCCCAAAGTCCTGCTGGCTCATCAAAATGCCGACAGAAGCCACATTTTCCGAACGAGGTTACTTGTAAACATTTGGCACGTACAGTTCAAAATTAACTTCTCTATCCTCCTTCCCAGGCTCTGGCTGAGAATTTGTGCTCAGTGAGCAACCCTGAACCAATAAACCAGCCACCAGTCGACCCCCTGAAACAAACCGTACCACCCGTGTGTTGGCTGAAGTTCACAGTCTGAAAATGTTTCATGTCTTACTCATTCCTAGAACAGCCCCTCTCTCTGAGATTATTACAGCCTATCACTCATTCTTCAGTTTGTCCAGGACCTGCTAAATGCTTCTCTATAAATTCATCACTTGCCCATTCACAGCCCTGCATTATCCACTCCATTTTTCCCTGAAAGTAAGGAATTTGATAGGATACATAAGTCACCATAAACTCTACAGGATTAAGTAAGTTATTGCATCTTACAGGACAACTGGTTTCTACAAATGATACCCTGGAAAATGACATTATAGCTCAGTGATTTGGTTCAATCTGATTGCTACAGTTAATGTAATAACGTAACTCAATTAGGATGCTTTTGTTATGAATGAACAACCTTGTTTAATATTGTCTGCCCGGCCAGAGTCAGCTGAAATGGGATGTTGAGGCCACCTGTGAAGCCCAGAAATTCAGTGGTGAATTGTCAGAGGAGATATCAGCATGAATTAGAAAGCTCAAGCAATTTTTGAAGACAGACAGGTCTTGGTGCATCCTACTATAGGAAAATCACAAAGCAGACACCTTTGTAATGCCTGCACAAGAATCCAGGCTTTTCTCAGAGGTCAGAGAAAGGCTTGCAAGAGTCAGTGCACACAATCTGACTTTCATTTCCAATGCAAAGCTCATCACCTTAAGCCAATTCTTCCACATTCTCAGCTCCCTCAGCAGATCCCACTGTGCAGACCAGTAAGCAGCTCATGGTGTGCCTGGGAAAGCCTGGCCAGCTGACACCTAAACTTGTTCTGACCTTTTCCCATTTTCATGTCCTTCCAAGGTGCTTCCAACACACACATGGAGTTACCCACCACCACACCAGCAAAGGTGAGGCACCTCTTCACCGTGAGCATTGGCAACATCCTCAGTGTTTGCACATCTGCCTTGCTTAAAGCTACACCTCCTTGACCCTCTGAACATCTCCACCTGCACTACAGTCTGGAGGCTTCTCCTTCCAGCAGAGAAACCAAGGGGCACTGGAGGGGTGACAGAGCCAGGCACAGGCAGAGCCTTTGGAGAAGCTGTTCTCTTGGCTGGTGCTGCCAAACCTGCTCTGGAGTAACAGGAAGGTGAAAGTCCAGAAAGATCCCCACTCTGCTGGTTCCTGTAGGCCCAACCCTGATTGAAACCACATGTTATTCTCTTCACTTGTACCCTGTGTGGGGAATTGGTGGAATCCAAGACACACAGTAGCTGTATTCTCAGTGCCCTGAGTAGTGCTGAACCAGATGGAGAGCTCTGTGCAGAAACCCAGCACGATCCTTGCTGGCATCCTCAGTTCATAGGTGCATGCATTTAATTTCCTGTCTCCTTGTTTTCAGCCTGTCCTTGGATATGTTTGTGAGAAACCTGAGATGGTTACATGTGTTGTGGCCTCCAAGACTCTTAAAAATATGAAATAATTACCATAACTTCCTTCTATATTTTCTTTCCTTCTCTGTCTAAAGAAACCTCTAAAGAAATGTCTCACCTTCTCAGTTCTCAAGCCTAAGACTTTTTCTTTTCAAGGAAAAGTGAGAACAGACATTCAGGAATGGGGAGCATGCCTCGTACATGATTATAAAACCTGATTTGTTATGAAAAACAGATGTTATTCAATAGCAGAAAGTGTATATGAATATTATACTTGCATAACATATAGTCCTTAAAGAAACAGTATAACCTGGATATGTTTGGACATGGCCCATCTCCAAGATCCACAGACTGAATTTCTGTCTCTCTCCAAGCACGCAGACCATACGTGCACAGTCATTAATGCCTGCTCCCAACCACACCTACAAAGCCTTTATCTAACCCCAGTGGCCCCAGACGTGTGTGGATCACAGGAATTGGGCCAGCAGGTTTCTGGACACAGTTTTCCTCACAGGGTATCTCATCTTACTTTCACGTGGAAGGTTTACAGGCACTTGTGTAAAATAACAGACACAATTTCTGGGCTTGGAATCTCAGTTCAAACACTCTACATTAAGTTTAAAATTCACATCATGCAGGATAACTTTTTCCTGGATTTCAGGACAGAGGGAGCATGTGGGCGCAAGCACTGTGTGCACACACAGACACACACTTACATCTTCACTGACTTGAAATCACAACTTGTTACCTGCAGGATCAGAAAACCACACTGTGATTTTACTGACTCTGCACCAGCGGCACCTGAAAGCAAAATCTTGCCTGGCATTCCCACGTACAACCTTCACGGAACCACTTTGATAAAAGTTTTGCTACACACAAAAAAAAGAGATGTAACACTATAAAGTGAACAAGCAAAACTATCTATCACTTGGAATGTCTTTCTTACTGTGATCTAAGCTGCTGGGAAGGCTTTAGGAATTTGCATGTTATCCTTAGAGATGTCTGAAACTGTCTCTTCTGTTTCTTGTACAGCACTGAGTACATCACCAGCTTTAGTCTTTAATCTCTTCTTCCTCTCTCCTCCCCTACCGAGAATCAAATCCTACAGTCTGGGCACAGATAAAACTCTTGGGCCTAGTAAAGTTTGGCTCTAAGTTTTGCAGTTAAGATTGGAATATTTATTGCCAGGAATGTGTTATACCAAACCAAAATCAAATCAGTATCACATCCTGAAACTCAGCCCTGGATCATAGGAATACAAGGGGTTTGGGTTGGAAGGGACCTTAAGTATCATCTCATTCTACCCCCTGTCATGGGCAGGGACACCTTCCACTAGCCCAGGTTGTTGCAAGCCCCGTCCAACCTGGCCTTGGACACTTCAGAAAAGGCAGAGTGCACGTTGGATGGCAGCGTTTAACAGGGAAAGGATTCAGGGACACTTTGGGGGACTTGGAACTAGATGGTCTTCATGGCCCTTTCCGACACAAAGCATTCCATGACTCTGTGAACCCAAACAATCCTCCCCTGAGAAACCCATGAGCTGCTCAGCCCCAAAACTCTTCTCATCTCGCTGTGAATACAAATGCAATTAAACACTTTAGAGGCAAAACAAAAAAGCTAAACAAACAAACCCGAGGGTTTTTTCCTTCTTCCTCCATCTACTAATTCACACAACAAAAGAATGAGGACAGAGGAGAACAACTTGGAGCATTTCAGACACACACAGTCCCTAGCAGAAATACTCTCTATAATTATGTACCTTTTGCCTGAAATTATAGGTATTAGTGCTGCTGTGGGGAGGAGAGCTTGTGGGCAGCACAGACCTGTGTTGTAGGTATTTATAAATCCACCAGGAGGCTGCAATAAAATTATTGTGGAATATATATTATACTTTTTCAAGAAGCATTTAAAGCCACTACTATATTCAATTTAACCTCTCCCCCAAGTTTCTTCCAGACACACTTCTCTGTAGAGCTACACCTCTAATTTTGAATGTCAATCTATATAAACAGACATGTTGCAAATAATGTACATCTCTACAAATAGATATGTTGAAGGAAAGCAATGTATATGTTTTTCATAGTAGGCATGTGCATACATGGAAACACATGCTGCAAAATGATATATATGTAGATGTGCTATAGCTGGTATTCTAAGATTGTGTATGAGAACGGTAATTGACTATAGGAAAGTAATAGAAATTTCAAATCCTGGATACAGCTGTGTGCTGCTCCAGGTGTGAGCATGGCCCTGCACACACACACAGAGCAGCAAAGAGAGTGCAGCAGGAGCAGCCACTTCAGCACCAGCACCGGCTGCATTTCCATGGTCCATATTGGTTATGCATCATGGGCTGAGCCCGTTGCACATTTAACATGTATCATCCCACAATCCTGGAAGCTTCTGCCATCGATTTTAATTTCCATAGGAAGATTTTATTTTTCTCTTTGCAGCCTGCAAACGACACCTTTCAAGCCCTGATGGCTGAGCAGCATCTTAAGATACTGATGTGACAGTGTCAGAAGTTCCAGAGCACCAGGTACCCTCGGAGGAGCGCGGGGGCACCTCTGCCAACCTCCCCTCCCCATGCTCCACTTCTGGATTGTTTACTCAACTGCCAGAAGCTGGGCTAAAGCCCTGGGGAGAGCAAAACCTGTTTGGGCCATTGACATTGAGTATCCTTGGTGCAGGAAGTCAGGACCTCAAAGGTATCCATCATTACGGCTGCCTGAAGGCACGCTGGAGCCAAGGAACTTGCCTGGGAAGCCAGTAAAATTTTAATGCACTCTGTAGTGTGGTCATGTCATACTCAGTTATGGCAAATAATCCCAGATGCCTGCAGAGGTAAAATGGAGCTGTAATGTGCTTGCCTCCTAACCCGAGCTGACAGCAATGATGTACGACTACCATTAGCGGAAAATATCACTTCAACTAACCCATGATCCAGCTCCGCTAAGGGTCACATTATCCATGAGGAACAAATTACACTCCCAAAGTAAATACAAATTTTCTACACAAAATGGGTACCAAAAAAAAAAAAAAAAAAAGACAGGGGAGCAGGGTGGGGGGAGGGAGAAAGGGCAGGGGGGGAGGAGATGCATTACCTATGACAACATGGAGCAGAGCGACAGAGATGACAAAGGACAGGACAAACGGGGCCCCCAGAGCTCATCCCACGCCTGCAAACAACGTGTGCCCTCCCCTCGCTGCCAAACACATCATCTTTTACAACAAACACGCTCAGCTCCGGGTTTATTACCACTCTAGCTGTGGGGACCCTCTATGTGGCACATCAAATGAATAAAAAGGAGCCTTATCTTTCCTCCTAATGGGCCTTAAACAGTAAGAAATACTTCCAGATTGCCTGAGCCTCACTGGTGTATAAAGTCTGGGTGATCTTTCACCCTCGGGGCAAGTTTAAGGTGCTGCATTTTCCAGAGTTAAAAAGACAACACCTGTACAAATATGCAGCATAAATCGGCCTGATGGGAAACATCCTGGCTTTGCAGAAACAGTTTTGGGAATAACACTGAGAAACGATTTCTCTACTCCTTTCCTTAGCCAAAATAAATATGTGCCCAACAGTAAGACAGCAGTATCCCATGACCTGAAGGAATTGATTACCATGGGGTTCTCAGCCACTATTTCCCCATGTTTGCTAAACACGGTGCTTGGTACCCACCATCAAGGAGTACCAAGTACCTCAAGTACCCAAGTTCCTCAGGACTTTGCAATCCTATGGAAGCTGCTTTCCAGTGGTTTCCCAAGGCCTCATCCTTTCTGGTCCCTGGCTGGGAGAGCCCGGGAATGTCTCACACCAACTAAAGCCACACACTAATTTCTCAAGACTGGAGATGACACACTTTACACTTTGAAATTTTCCTCTAAAAATCACCCCTATCTTCCTGTACCTGCACCTATAGCTTAGTGTGAAGAACGGGATGAAAAAAAACCCACAACTCTGATGACATGCCCTTCCTGTCAACAGCTCAATAAATGCTCAGAGTTCCCTTTATGACCAAAACTTTTCAGACTAGGTAAATTATAATTTATTATTTATACTCCAGCAGTGCATAAACACCAAACTGAAACGCTGGTTGAGTTTTAAACAGCAAGAAAAGAACAGATATTCCTGTATCACTGCATGGCCACTTAGCTGGCTCCCAGCTGTTTTTCTGCTGCAGCCCTGGCACCATCCAGGGCAGCGTTTTTCCCTCAAAGTGCTACCCAAACTCTTCCTTCCCTTATTCCTCCCTGGGGTGAGGAAAAAATATCCCAAATATAATTCTGTTTCCAAGCATCCTACTGAAAAACACTGAACTGATGCAACTGCCCACATGAGATTGGATTGCACCCGCCCATAAATGTGGTCCCCTGTAATATATAAGATGGCATAAAGCAATTTCATCACCATTTAATCCAGTTATGATAAAGCTTTTACAGAACACACAGAACACAGCCCTGTGCAAAGCAGCTGCTTAATTTGGTCTTCTGTTTTCTAGCACAGTTGGTGGTGGGGTTGCTCTGAGTCCTCTCTGTTGCCCAAGAAAGGACAATTTGCTGTGTCCTGCACGTATTTCTGAGGGATGGGAACACAGAACAGCCTCACCCCCTGGGCCAGCCCAGCTAAAGATGAGATTTTGTGTTTTCAGCACAGACACAGCCAGGCAGGACCCTCCAGACCTGCAGGGCAGGAGGAAATGGCTCCTGAAGGTCACAACCCACAAACTACGTATTTATTCTGTGCTATTGAAAGGTTTTAAGTCAGCCCTCCCCAAATTCCTCTTCGAACAGACATAGCAGAGCATTTATTATTACCTAAACAAGTTGAGTTTGTAAAGTTGGGCTGAAAACTAGTGGTTGGGGTTTTTCTTAAAATAGCCAGAAACACACTGGAAAGCAACACATAAACACTTGGACGTGTGGATATTTAACTACCAAACACTGAAACTCAGCCCGTGTGATAAACTGGGTGACACACACCTGCCAAAATGCTTCTCCAAAGTGTCTCTCCAAAGTCCATACACAAAACAACTGTCCAAAAGCACTGCAGGGACATGGAGAGGGTGTGGGTGGGAAGCTCTGGGATGTGTATAGATATACATCCCTCCTACCTGGGCATGGCAGAGTGATTTATGGTACTTACCATGCCATAATCTTTGGTTCACAGCTGGTTTATAAGCAAGCAAATAGATCAGTCTTATCATTAAAAATAATCTGATTCAAGAAATATTGTTCTTCAGCTCTCATGGTGCTTTCAATGGCACAATATGTTCCTCTTCAAAGAAGAAAATTTTCTTTCAAGTAGAAAAAATAACAAAGCCTCACAAACAACGTGCTCCCACCAGCACAGGCTTCTTGGCAAGCACAACACCCACTCACCCTCATCCGCTCCCAAGGTGGGGGAGTTTTGTTATTCTTTCCCTCTGACCATTTGCCAGCACTTCGCAAATTTAGCCCCTGGTTTGAACAAGGTCTGTCCTCCTCTTCCATCCTCCACCAAGCCCACCCAAAGCAGAGCCCGTTCCAGCAGGAACACTGGGCAGTGCTGGGGCTGCAGACACTGCTGGGCCCTGGAGGACCAGGTCTTGGTGGCATTCAAGAGCCTCATAAACTGAGTGGGTACTCCTAAGGATACACAGAATTAAGTCCTCAACTGCAGTAATTTTTTAAGCTGTACACCCTGTCAAAGGCAGAGACAACTCCAGCAAGGAGCAGGTCTCTCCTCCTCAGTCAGACCTCAGTAACAGCTCTGGGGGCACTGCAAACCCTGGATCAATGGAGCATTTTCCTAAGAAGTGAAAAATCACTTAAGTGCCACAGATTGAGCCTTTAATTTTAAAATCAGGCTAATTAAACAGAGCGGTGAGTGGAAATGGTAGAGATGGAGAATAAAACAGGACCTTATTCCTTACCTCATCTGTAGCACTTGACTTCCTTTATCAAAGCTCTTTGTATTTCTTTTCCTAACAAGATTTCCTTTGATTTCTAGAGGAGGAACTATGTGTTTGCACTTAGGTTTTTAATGTTGCATTAATTACCATGGGTATAATTTTAAAGATTGTATCGAGATATCAAAAGATAATACAGTTGCACTTAAATTCGTCAGCTGTGCAATAGCTTGCCCTAATTTTAGATTATCAGCTCTGGAGACCTGCTCAAAGAGTAAGACTGACAGACTTTTTAATGGAGAAAATCGGAGTTCCCCTGGGATCCATACTTTTTTCTGATTCAGTAAGAAATCCCAGTGGTATTTGCTGAAAGGATCCCAGGATGGAAAATGACATCTCTCTAAGAATTAGTTCTTCTCACTCTGATGCAAGTCTTCCAAGCACACCCTCCCTCCACAGACACACCTGCTGCCTCTTCAGGCTTTTTAGCAACAGGAGAGCAAAACGCCTACTTGGAGTGCTCCAGTCCAGTCCTATGTGTCAAACTGAAGTGAAGGAGCATGAATCTATATAAATAGACAAATTATCCACCCAAAACATGTCATTTAAAATTGAGATGCTGACACAGCCTTAGCTACAGTACTGCTGAGCAGGGGCTGCATCATTTTTTCAATTAAATACCCTTGTTTCTTCTTCCCGAGAAGCCTCTGGAGAAATGTCTCATTTGAGGGCAGACACAGACAGAAAGTGACTCTGTCTGTCGGCTCCCAATTAGGGTTGGGAAGAGGGATGGCAGGCACAGCCATCACCTAGCAGAGATCAGATATCAGCCGTGATTTACGCAGCCACAGAGATGCATATTCAAGAGGGGAAAATTTTCCAGCCTGGGAGTCAGTGCCTTTCCTACTCTGCCACCACTCACTCTCCATCTGCTGCTCAGCCTCCCAGGTTCTGCTCCTTCCTGCATTCTCCTACTTCACAGTGGCCCATCCAGTCATGCTTGAGCCGACTTACCTTTCAGCCCCTCGATCTGTCACACACCTTTCATCAGACTGATCTCCCATTTTTTATTCAAAGGCACTGGTCTGTCTTTCCAGATGCCAGGTCTTATTTATTCTGGTAGAAATATGTACCTCTCATCATCACTTCTACCTCTCATGGATCTCCTGTGAAGGATCAGTGTGGGTTTGCCCTCAAAAATCTCAAACAAAGCAAAATTGCTTCCTTTGCATTTTCTGAAGAGCAAGTACGGAACTCCCCTGCATCAATATACCCTGTATTCTGCATACCAGAGGGTAGCAAAATCTGCAGGAGACAGTCCTAAATAAAAGCAGATCTCCTCTTCGCAGAAACATTCCAGGCTCCACAATCCTCAGAATACATTGAGTGACGTCTGACCAAGAGCAATTTGACCACTCCCTGCTAGAACAGCTCCAAAGCTGGAGGCCAACACCTTCATCATGATGTAAGACATTTGGCTCAAGGATCTTCAAACTTCTAATCCTGCTGAGCACCCTCAGCTCCCCTGGTTGCTAATGCAAACTGGGCATCCTGAGCACTATTTATGAGACAATCAACCTCCTGCACAGAGATCTGGCGCCCTCACTTCTCCCAAGGCATTGTGCTCAGAGGAATTTTTTGTCCTAAAAATGTTATTTTATTTCGAGCAGGAATGCAAAAAATCTTCTGGGTCCTATTGAAAGAGATCTAAAAGATCCTGCCTGTCTGAAGAAAAGAAGTTTCTACTTGTCAGTTAAACAAAGGAATAACGCACAGCCTCCTTTATAGTGTGTACTTTACCTGTCATCCAACAGCCCATTATCACGTCACGGCAGAGTGCACTTTTCTACAGGTCACTTTGTTTAAAATGACATGGATAATGCACATGTCAGCGAGCTGACAGTCCCCACGTCCTTCAGAGATAAAACCGCGCGCCGAGCGCCTGTTCTTATCTGGGGTACAAGCCTTGGTCTATCATCTAAGTCAGGCAGAACATGATTTCTCCAGAGAGCACTTTTTTCATTTCCTGATTTTAAGAAAATCAAATAAGCACCATTTGTCTTCATCTGAATATGCTTGACCTGCTCAAATGATGATGTCTCGCATTTTATAACAGGCTACATATGCTGAATTCAAATTAACAGCAGAACAAGGCCTTTAGATCTTTGCCTGGGCTGCCAGCTCAGCCTGAATAAATATGCCAGGATGAGCTGTAGCCTGTTAGGACTGGGCCTGAGCTACACAGCTCAAAGCTGGGTCTGGGCCTGGGATTTGAAAAGCACTAAATTATTAGGGATATTTGGATCTGCACTTAATCTCATTTCGTTAGGGGGAAGACAAAATATCGATCACAGAGATGAAATACACATCTGGATTGTAAATCCTGCCCACACCAGATATTCTGTGGGAGGTACAACCCTGAGCCTTCCTTGTGTTGTGTTGTGGAAACTCTCCTGAACCAGCACCCCCAAAAGCTGCCTCTCTTGCCTTTTTACACAGGAGAAAAATTCAGGGAAGCAGGCAGAGGTTCAGCTCCATAAATGCAGCAGAGACAGGAAATTACACTTTTAGTTCTGGGTGCCATAAACACAGGAGCTGAAATTCAGTTTATCATCTTCCACTGCATAAGGAACATCCTGAAAATGAATAATCACTTCACAGGATGCAATGTAATGGTAATGCATTAAAAATTCATATCGAAAAATGCAGGTTAATATTCTGTGCAAAAACCCAACAAAACCTCCCCTTTCTGTTGTCACACTGATTAACTCCAGTGATTAGTTCCCTTATGCAAGGAAAATCACTGCAGTTCAAAGTAAACAGTGGTTCTTTAACATAGTTAGCAAATTATTAAGAAACATGAGAAAAAAATCCTCTACTTGGGAAATGACTGGAAAAGCTGAAGGGCAAAGCCGTGGTGGCTCTAGACAGAATGGGCTGAGAATTTCCTTGGCTTCCTGCTACACAAACCCTGTAGAAAAACTGATTAAATTCATGGAAGGTGATTTTTGTATTCATTGTTTCCTTGTAGATTTTCCAACATATTTGTACTTGTCTGTTGGATGAGCTGCACACCAGCATGGTCATCTCTCCTCTTCATGGCTTGCCTTGGAGCTACTTAACAAAACTACTCATGAAACTCTAAACAACTCAACGTTGTTACAGAAACAATATTTTCTGACATTACCCTCCCCCAACTTCCATCCCCAAATTTATCCAGTGAAAGAGGAGGAAAAAGTCACTACATTATCAAAACATCCCTTAAGGCTCAACATGCAAATAAAAATCACAAAATCCAACCTGAAAATAAAGAAATTAGACCAGTTTTTCTGCAGTGATTATTTCAGTTTTGCCAAAGAAAGGTTAGTCTGTTCACAACATAAAATAATGAATAAAAATATGCATCAGTGTGGAAACCAGTTCTTCATTATATTAGTCTTCTAAACAATAAACAGCTGTAGAGACCATTGCCTGACTCTTTCAGCAAGACATCCTTCCCTTTTTCCACTTAAACCCCCCAAATTAGGGAGATAATTAGCAGTAAGTTGTGTCACTTGACTCAATGCACATTTCCAAATGTTTCTAAAGAAACTATATATGTATATATATCCCTCATAACACTTCAGTTTCCATTTGCAGACCTTCCCTGCAGAGAAGCAAAACAGGCACTAACAGTGGTTAAATAAATGTTAAGAAGTGCAAATGTGAGGGCTACAAACAGCTTCAGTTGCTGTCACAACTTCCAAGGGCAAATGGAGCCATGGAAAGGGTTGGTGGGGAGACTGGTGTTCACAAACAAGCCACACAGACTCTGGCATCAATATACTTGAAGATGAACTGTGCAGCCTCCAAAATATTCATTAGAATTCTCTTTCCTTGGAAGTCTATTTCAAAATTAAATTAAAGAAAGGTTTTCTTGTGCAAAGATGCTTTAGATGAGTCCAAAAAGAAACACTGAATAAGTAACAGATGAAGAGGAATAAGGGAATCCAACACATCCAACAAATTAATTTTGCTCCCATACTGATTTTCTTTCTTACCTTTTCTTCTTGATCACTGTCGCTGTCACACTGAAACACAAAGAGAGAAAAAGCACAGGTAAGAGAAACTTGCTACAGAGAAAAAGAAATTAGAAATATTTGTGTGAACAAGAGGGCTGGTAATTCATAAACATTGAGCATCACCTCTGGCACCTCAGGACCAAGCTCAGTTACTTTGTGGGAGGGAATTTTCCCACAGTGCTCCTGAAAAGGACACATTTGCACGTTTGAATCATGAAAACATTGTCCTGCAAACACCAAAGGCCCCTGTCAGTTCAGTTCATGGCTCAGGAGCCGATGGTGCACCTTTACACTCCAAAGCTGGACCAGGGCAGAAGACAAACAGCCTTAAAGGCCTGGTTTCTTTTGTTCTGATGGACAGTATTCCCCCCACTGCCAAGCTGGGGGATCCACAGGCTCCTCAGGCAGGAGGGCACGGAGATGGCTCAGTGTGCCCACCCCAGAGAGCAGCATTTGCAAGGCTGCCCTTGCCCAGAAGCACATGGAAGGTTCATCCTCTGGCTTTGCTTATATTGCTGCTGGACTAAAGAATTCAGAGCTCACAGGGGAAGCAAGAACATGCCAAATTTATTGTACTCTGAGGTTCTCTGTGAGCAGCCCAGGTCCCACAGCAAACACAGTCCTATAAAATGCTGAATGGTGACACTGGAGAGTCTGGATATTTATCAGCTGCGACTGCTCAATTTTGAACAACTTTTACTGCTGTAGAAATAGAGCAGGACCAGGTCACACTTAGAGATAAGCATCAGAACCCCAAAACACATTTTCATTTGCTGGAAGGACAAAAGCTGTGCTGGAAACCGGACCCAATGAACCACAAAACTCATCTGTTTGATCCATCCCACCAAACCCTGGGTAATTACACCCCCTTCTGTGGGGTTGGTTTGTTTAAGTCTGCAATTTTAGGTTCTAGGGGACTGAATTGTCTGTATCGCTCAAGGAGGAACTCACACCCCTGCAGATCTAATGGCAAATGTTTCCAAGGAAAGCACAAGGAGCCCCAGGACCAGCTGACTCTGTTGGGTTGTTGCAGCCCTCAGTTAAGCCCTGGATGTATTTATATCAGATTTAATGTATATTTGAGTATTTTCAGAAGACAACCAAATTGCTTTGAAATTAGTTGTATTCTTTGAAACCCAAAGGTTAACTATACAGTAGGATGTGAACAGACAGAGCCAAATACACCCCCAAATACATGTACTTGATTTTCACAAATCAACTCATCTTCCGTGTGTTGTTTAATTATACCTTTTCTGTGTCACTGGCCTTTTTTCTCGTCTTCACCAGGACAGGGGGTGAAAAGGTGCCTTCCCCTTTTCACTGTCCCCCCACTGAGCTACATACTAACAAATTACAGTTAAGAACGATTTCCAGCTATTTTCCAACTAATTTTAAATGAAACAACGATTAGATAAAATTACAATCGCCTTACAGCTGATAGAAATGGAAATGAAATTTATTTAATAACTGAAATTATTTATATAACCCTAGTGGTCCCCAAATACTCTGGTAACAAACAAATGAGAGGGAAGATGAAGATATGGAACAACTTTAGCTTGAATTTTGAAAACCTCACACAATATTCAAATAATGAAGTGTCCTTGACTGATGAAAGGAAAAGTGCACATTTCCAGAAGGATACGGCTTCGTCACAAAGTCCTCATACCTTACCCTGTAAATATGGTGCATTTTGACTTCAGCATGAGTGCCTGTCCAAGATTTTGGTATGAGGGTGAGCAAGGCCCCACATTTACAAAGAAGCAAACACGCCCATGGATTTTCATCCATGAAAATCACAGCATAGAATCACAGAATCTCCTGAGTTGGGAGGGACCCACGAGGGCCATCGAGTCCAACTCCTGGCGCTGCACAGGACACTCTGGGAATCACAAAGCATGTCACACAGATTTTCCATTTACTATCTCTACTTTACAGCTGTTGGAAAAATCCAGCTTTTGGGCTCTGGCACTTTGTCCCCCTGGATGGTCAGAGCCAGGAGCTCCCTCACCAGCAGCTCTGTAATCAGGATCTATTACCATGTATGACATATTTTGGGTGTTTCTCAGAATCACAGAACGTGCTGAGGTGGAAGGATCACCGAGCCCAGCCCTCAGCTCTGCACAGGACCATCCCCAAGAGTCTCAAACCAGGGAGCTCAGGAGCAATCCCTCCATTTGTTTGTGTCTCTGCCCACCCTCCAAGCAAACTCCGAGTCCTGATTGCAATATCTCAACAAGCAAAAATAAAGGGGGCAGAAAGTGAATCTTTAAGCAGGCAAGAAGGATTCCCTTTTAGGTGCAGGGTTCCCGTGGCCGTGTCCTGTGACCCAGCCATGCTCACAGCGCTCTGCAGCCTCTCCATCCCCCCGTCTTATGCCTGGCTTAGGGAATCTCTCTCTGCTGTAGCTTTTCCCGACTCATAAGCCTGAAAAAGCTGAGGGTTTTGTGTTCCCTGCAGCGTGGATGTACTCGGGGAGAGGAGTGCTTGCCAGCACTGAGGCCTGAGTTTGCCAGCAGAACATCCCGAATGCGGCGCCGGTGGGAAGCCATTCCCATCAAAGTGTTAAACCTCCCGCTTTCCGACAGTCCAGTTCTAATTTCAAGGTCCGCTTAATTCCACATCAAATAATTACTGCTATACCCAGAAGCACCTTGTCTCCAGAGCTAAGCATATGGCGACGGACTGAGACCTACTGGTGTCCATTATGGAAGCAGCACGGATGCCAAGCCGATTAAAAATGCTCCGGCTCCCTTCCCAAACGTGCCCGGTGAGTGACAGCTCCGTGATTTGGCCAGTCACTGCGGCTGCCAGAGCAGCCTCTGCTGCACGGAGCCCACATGGCACTCGGAGACAGCACTTCCATTCCTGGTATTAAATTCCCACACTGACCCGAGGACTTTGCTGGGAGCTCAGCAGGAGCGCACCATCCAATTTACAGCTCCAGCCTCCAGAGCCCTCCGTGCCAGCCTCTGGCAGAGACAAATGATGGTCAAACCCCTCCAGTTCATAAATTATGCAAAGGCAATAAATGCACTCAGCAAACAGCTCTGCCCAGCCTGGCTCTGTGGACACGGCAGCAGCCCTGTGCAATGGGCAGTGACTGCCCTCATCCAGAGGGGCTGGGCACAAGGGAAGGACCCACCGTCTAGCAGTGCTTTCCTGGTCCAACAGCAGCATTTTATGGAGAAGCTGGATAGAAGGAAAAAAGGAGGGAGAGGAGAAAAGAGCTCTAAGCAGTGCACTGGGGTTGTATTTACGTGCAGCACTACCTGTGTTGGTGTGCAGGATGCTCCCTGCATGGGCATGCTCTGCACATCCACAACCCAGACAATTTATGTGCAGGGTAATGCCCAAAAGGGACAAGACAGATGTTTGCTACTCTGGCTGGAAACAGGATTGGAGCCACTGTATGTTCTTCCCTGGGAATCTGCAGTGAGGCACCCACACACACAGCCCCAGTGCCCCCTGCTCTGGTGTGCTCCTTTACGGTTTTGGATGCAGGTTCTCCCCAGAGGGGCTAAAGCACAAGGTGTTCCCATCTCCTGCTGCCCACGGCTGGAGAACACGTTTTGGAAACCAAAGCTGACAACCGTGAAGTTGATTATTCAGAATTACTGGTCAGTTTGAAGACTTGACTCTGCACTGCTCGCTCGATTCCTCAATTCCTCCAGCATTTCTCTGCCTCCCAGGGCCACAGGAAGAACTGAAATGATTTAAGTGCTTTGTGGTTCTCAGAGCACCAGACTGTTTTGGAATTGAAGAGATGGAAATACTTTGTACCGGCCTTCTGCTTTGGGCTGAGTTTCAGTATTTCGTGTCTATTACAAAAAGCTCATTTTTTGGTGCTCTCTCATGCCTTGTGTCAGGAAACCATGGCTCTGAGCACAGGCTGCCTCAGAATGTTCTGCAAATAACCGGGAATCCAAAATATTCGGAGATAGCATGACCTGATTTTTGGATAGCTGCCACTCGCTCCACTGGAAGCTGCGAGTGAGAATGTGACAAATCAGGACAAGGAGGCTGCAGACACATTTTACACCTGAACAAACAGGCTTCTTGCTCTGATTCTCAGCTCAAGGCACTTACTGTCTCCACACTGAACACCAGTTGTGACTGATTACAGGCACCGCAGGTCAGGCTTGAGAAGAGCCCAGAGCCAAATTCCCGAATTTGGCCTCCGTTGCCCTGTCCAGCCCCCAGCTCAGGTCCAGCCAGGGGAGCAGAACCCACAGCTCCGTGGAGAGCCAAGTTCTCAAATGTGAATGGCCCAAAATGCTGTGAGGTCTTTTCGAATCAAAGCCTGACAAGCTCCTCAGTGATTCTGCAAAATGACTGTTTTATGCTTTTCAAAGTCCTGTATTGGCCAGAAGGGACTCAACAGTTTTCCCAAAGGACCTGCACCACTACCAACCAAACCCAAAGCAAGGGACAAAATTAGCTGCACAGATCAAAATCTTACAGGACATACAGAAACATCAAGGTTGCTCCCAGTTTCTACATAACCAGGGGTAATAACAAGACTGGACAGAGCGACTTGCACAAAGTGGTCATAGTTGTCACTTAAAGTGTTCCAATCCCTTTGATAAGTGAAGTCCACAGGCCACCAGCCACTGGACACACATGTGCCAAGCTTCCTTTGAGTATTCTTGCAACATCCTGCTCATCACACTCAATAAGTCCAAAAAATTGCGATTTCATACGTGTGCTGCAGTCAAAATTCAAACAGTTTTTGCCAAAATCAACCCCAGGTGATAGAGGGAACATAGAAACTCCAGAGATCTGTGCACCAACAAAACAGAAAGCTCTTCTTTCTGCCCCAGCTTGAGCCCCCCTGAGCCCTGCTGTCAGTCAGGGCTGTGGCAGCACCAGATGCAGAGTCTGCACACACATATAACTACAATGGGAAGTGGAAACATAACTTCCCAATTCCCATTCCAGGTATAATGGCTGCAGAGCTTTGTAGAAGAAAAGGAAAGCTGAAGATCAGGCTAAAGATTAGCTGCACCTCCCCAGCCCCAGCTGGAGAAATTAAAATGCACAGCACAGCTCCCACTGCACCCAGAGAATGAGCCTGATCCCAGTGCCACGTTTCAAAAATCAGACACCCTCTGTGGCTGCAGCTCTAATTTGAGCCCATTTTAATAACTTGAGAGAGTCTGGTCCAAATCAAGCTGAGTAAAGGTCTGTGCCACCTCACCAGCTCATTCAGGCTGAAGCAACACCACGGATTTCTCTGCACTTTGCTGATTGAACACATTCTTGTGCAAAAAGTGGCAATCATTGAATATCTCATGTACAATGACATTGAGGAGGGCATTGTTCTCTATTCTGCTCAATGGACTTTGCTGGAACAGCTATTTCGTACCTTGGAGCCATTTATCATTGCCACCAAAGGAGTCAGTGCTGCTGCAAGGCCAGTGCTGAACAAAGTGATTCCACTCATCTGTCTGCTGAAAAGAAACCTGAGGAAAATGAGGGAAAACCCAGACCTCAGCCATGCTCACACTGACATTTACAATATCCTTGTCCATCTCTCCACCAGTGACAAACTGACAGCCCTGGAAAGGGCAAAGATGGTATTTTAGCTATACAATTAGACCTTTGCTTCCAAGAAAACAGGAGGAAAAAAACCATCTCCTAGATGAAAGGAGATACAGTCAGGGAATAAATGGGCAATTTTCTAATTGATGAAATGGAGACAGGCAGAGTCACAAAGGAACTAAGAGCAAGAATTCCACTTTTTTCCTTCCTATCTGTGACTTTGCCTGCAAGTAGCATTCAGCATGGAGCTCCTCGCCAAGGAATCATATATATAGCATCTCACAAATTGGTTAACATCACAGTCTGCTTAGCAATTCCTCACCATTATCCACTGTGATTCACTGTAAGGAATGACTCTGAAACAGAGATGGCCTGAGAAGTTTAAGGTCTGCTTTCTCAAAAGCTAAAATTACAGATTATTCACCAAAAAGTCCCATTTTACACAAATTACCTTAGTCTGGACAAAAGATTGCAATGTTGACCTTTCATCTGAATTCCATTTTATCCAAACTACTTCACTTCAGATGAAACTTACCAGCCTTGGACATCTGAAGTTATCTTGGCCCCTTACAAGAAAAATATTCAAAACTTAGAACAACTTTCAGCTCTAACTCTTTTTAATTCCTCACTCCTGCGACTTTTATGAGTGCTTTACATAGTAAAATGACACAGTTAGTGGCTCCTTTTAGTTCTACCATCAACGAAACAATGGTTTGAGAGGAAAGAATTTTATTTTGAGTATTAAAATGAAGACTCTGGATTGCACTGCTGTCCATGACAAAGATGATTGACCTTATATTTCTACAGGACGTGTTTATGTCCCTGGGACCTGGTGGAAGGCACACATATTCCTGGTGGACCACAGGGAGTTTGTTTGGAAAGCAAAGGGGGTTTCCCTCCAGAAAGACACCTAAACACAAGTCCTGTTCTGAGGTTTGGTTTTGTTGTGCCAACCCCTGCATTTCCAGGGACATTGCCTGAAGGGGAAGGCTGGCACCTGTATGTCAGTGGGAGGGACTGGGGGGCTTGCTGGGCACAGCTGGGGAGGCAGCAGCAACACAGGACCTGTCTGAGGGCTGCCAGGGACAGAGCTGTCACCCTGTGTCCTGCCAGGCTGCCCAGGCTCCGTGTCACCCCAGGGACACGTGTCACTGGCATCCCTGGGGCACCTCCAGGCACGGCCTGAAGAAGGATGGAGAGAAACTAGCCCTGTAAGAAACACATTTCCTTTACTCCCTGGAAACTGAGCCGGGAAAGTGCAACTTCTTTCCCCCAGTTATCACTCCCAGTGGCTTCCTTGTGGTGCCGTCACTCAGTGATCCCACACCTGCTTAAGGCCCCATCCAACCGTCCCCAAAAAGCAGGATTATGCTCCCACCAGTGTCAGTGGAGGATGTAATGTGCTTTCCAGATGTAGCTTTGGAAAACTAATGATGCTCAGCATCCTCAGAAAGTGCCTGCTGGAAGACAAGCACTAATCCCACCAGAGCAACTGGGTAGCAGGCACTGCAGGCCACACACAGCCCCAAATGTTGATTTTCAAAGGATGAAGTCCCGGCCTCAGCTCCTCAATATTCCCTATGAAAAAATACCTCCATGCCTCTGGCTCTGGGGCTCGGGATGCACTTCTGCTGCCTCCTTACCTGCCTGGCTGGCTGTGGCAACGTGTGGTGTGTCATGTTATTTTTAGCACCCTCCCAACTGATGACAATTTGCAGCATGTAATGTCATTTTTAGCATCCTCTCAACTCATAAGTACTTTGACAGGGTTCAAAAGACAAATAGTAGTAAATAATAATAAAAATGTGCATTTATACTGGTAGACTAAGTCAATAGCAAGGACTTAAACTAATCACTGGTTAATGAAGTCAGTGCCTACCACTGCACTAGTGAGTGTTACCTGTATAAGAGAAGAGTCCTATTTTTCAGAACTCCTGGTCTTAGCTCTGGAGTTCTGTTTGGAATTTGAGTCTTCCAGGTACTTACAGGCTAATGAAATAAAAATATCTTGATGGACAAGAAGCAAAGCATGTTACGGGTTAAAATAATACAAGAATCTATTTTTTCCACTGTGTTGTGATCCATAAAAATCACCCTGAGCCTTTCCTCTTTCTTCTCTGCCTGTGAAGCCAATTGCTTTGATTGCAGTGATATGAGCTTGCTGAAATGACTTGCCCTTGCTTGTGAAGCAAATGGAACATGCTAATAGAACTTATCGCATTACCGGATGCAAAAGTGCCATAGCTCATTACTTTAAGATAAAAGGATATCATTGCAGACGGGAAGCAGAATTGACTTTCTGAGGCCCGACTTGATGATGATTTAATCAACTGCTCTCTTTCACTTCTCATCTCTGCGCCTGTCGGTTTCCCAGGTGCTGTTAAATGAGACACTCAGAAAGTGAGCGGAGGGAAAGAAATTGCTGTCATTACTTTTCAAGAAAGGAGGTATGCAAATTTTCGACAGAAAGATTGCGTTCATAATGGGCCTGGTAAAATACAAGGATCATGCTTGACAGGTGAGGGCAAGTCATTTGTACGTCCTTAAAGTGAAGCAACCATCCTCATTTAGAAATTGTGCTCGATAAGAGAAGCTGCAAATGAAACTCATGCGATGGCTGGGAGCAGCAAGCACATCTTGGAGGGCTCTGCTGCTGCAGCTCTGCCTTCAGCAGGTGCCTGGTGTGCCTTCACACATGGCTCTTCCCAACTGCCAGATGGCCAAAGCTCGACCTCAGGATCTCACAGAGACTCCTCTTAAATGGTTTTCTTACATTCACAGGCTGGAGGCTGAGAGTTTCTTCCTTTCTTCATCACTGCCAGAAATAGAATTTACAACAAAAACACCCCAACAACCAAGTGAGGGTTGAGTTAACTTTGAAAACAGAATCAAGAGGTTGGAGGCAACAACTTGTTTTCCTCTGCATGTGTTACAGGTCTTGGACAGTCCAGAGCTTGCAGTTCATACAGGCAAGTAAAAAGAATTATCCATAAAAAGGGTTGTGGAAGGAAGCAAAGAGGATGAAAAGACATTTCTCCAGGGCCCAAAAGGAACCTTGGGGTGCTGTGTGATTGCACCAGGAGAGGAAAGGGTAAAAGGGGATCAGCTGGATGCTCTATTGACCTGATGGAGAAGTTCTGATATTCCAAAATTAGAAGTTAAAAAAGCACAATAATTTACATGATGAATTCTGTACAGGTTAAAAACACTCTAAAGATCTTGGATGGCTATTGAGCTGTTTGGATCATTTTAAATGGGGAAATGAGAACTACCACGCTTTTATTGGTATCAATCAGGTTTTCCATCAGAGATTGACAGTCAGCCACAGCAAACAGGTTCCCTGGGGACACTCCATGCAATGGATACAGTAGTTTGTCATAAAATGTTGACATTTTGTCTCAGATAACAGCATAGGACTTAAATAGAATTAATGTCATGAATATTTAGAACTAAACAAGAAACAGCTGGGAAATACTGCCACAAAGGAAGCTGGGTACAACGGGAAAGGCTTTAAATAAGAAGAGCCCCTGCATTAATTCCACAGATAGGTGCATTTTAAGAATTTAAAATATTTTTTCTCAAGATACACAGTTCACTGCTCTGTGTTTGTTTATGAGACAAAACTATCAGATATCTTATTTGCCCTTTTCCCTACATGTCAAGTCCTGAACCCGCCACATCCGCCTAACTGGGAGTGATCCAGCAATATTCCTTGGATCTGACTCACCTCTCACCAAAAATACTTCATTGTAGGTTGAAAAGCAAGATGATGGAGGAAAGATAGCTCTGGGCTGGGACTCAGGAGATCACCCCTGTCACAGGCTATCAGGATCACCTCAGGCAAGTCACCAAGTCTCTTCTTCTGTCAACCCCCTACTTTTCATCTCTTTGGGCTATTAAATGGTACGTTCCTCAGCATTTGGTTCCTTTCACTAGATGTGTTTATCCAGTGGGCAGGAAAATACAGCATTTTCCTTGCAGAATGTTGGTCTTAGTAAATAGAAGGAGTAAAAAAGAAAAAAAAAGCATTAAGACTTGGATCAGGCCCTAGACACACCATGCCTATTTTCAATACAGATCTCATCTTCCACCAACTAAAGCGCATGACCTATGGAAAATTATATCATTTCAACTGAAAATTAGTTTTATTTTCTCTTACAGCAATGTTCACAGAGCAGCAGCAATCCAGCATCAATGCCTCCGCACAGGGGTTGTTCTCTTTTGCAGGCTGCAGCAACTCTGAGCACAACATGGCTACTGAAACCCACACAAAGAGAGATTCAGTTGATTTTTTTAGATAAAATACTTGTAGAAATTGTACCTGAAACAAAACATAAATAAAAAGCCGCTTTTCCTCTTCTTTCCCAAACAAGAACTCTTTAGCTTTCGAGTTCTGTGTCTTCATATTAGCCTAAACAAGTTAAACTGAATTGTATAAATAATAATAATAATTCCCCAAAAAACCCAAAACAATTGATCCTTAGGGATAAGACCTTAACAGCTGAGCTACAAACCTCTGAACATTGGACTTTAATGGATACTAAAACCCCTTAACTAAGCCCTATAAATACAACCTGAAACAAAATGATTTGTGTTCTAAGCTGTTTGCAAACCCCCATAAATGTTTCTCATTGTCATAATGCCAGAAAAATAGCTCAACCTGTGTACTCAGCCCTGCAAACTGGCTCCTGTGCTGTGGATTCATTCCCTTTTCCACTATCTGCTTTATAATTCATCACTTGCATTGTTGTAATTTATTGTTACTATTACTATTATTCTTGTTATTGTTGTTATTATTATTTGCTGCCTTTATAATTTTTGTACAATTGATAAATTGTCTGTGCTAGACGTGGGGGAAGAGAAGGATTATTCTAAATGTAGAGCAAGAAAATATAAATTATAAAGACAATGGCTCACTTTGGCCTGCCTGGCTCACACTTCGTTTTTGACATACATGGTTCTATAATTCGGAATCTGTGATCTCTTATTAGGAAATAAATGTCTTTTTTCTTTTTCTTCCCCAGAATGCTGCAATTATAATAATTGAATTTGAAACAGGAGTTACATTTCTGTGTTTAGAGGTAGGAATAAGATCCCTTATTCAATTGAACTCAGCCAATTGTTATTCAAGGAGTGGCTGACAAAAAGTAACAATATTGGCAGCTGCCTGGTTAAACAGAGAAGCTGTGGCTGCCCCATCCCTGGAAGCGTCCAAGGCCAGGTTGGACAGGGCTTGGAGCACCCTGGGCTGGTGGAAGGTGTCCCTGCCCATGG
>JAWWEW010000048.1:9927916-9937916 GCA_035583185.1 Anabacerthia variegaticeps | reverse complement strand
GTTTGCAAATACCACAGAGGGAGGCTGTGGTGTCCTGTGTGACAGTTGTAATGCACAGATTCAATCTAAAAAAAAAAAAAAAAAAAAAAAAAAAAAAAAAAAAAAAAAAAGCAAAGCTGTACATGTGTTCCAGCATAAAACTTAATATCCAAGTTATTAGGCAGGGAAAAAATGGAAATTAAAATCTGGCTGATATGTGTTAAGATAAACAGGGTCAATTAATTTATTTAAATTGGCTTAATAGACCATTTTTGTTCTTGTTTAACTTGAGAGCTTTAAATTTAAATGATCTAATCCTTTTTCGGCATTTTTAATATGAACACTATACAAAAAATATGATTATTATACATAACTGAGACATAGCTTTCCTTCAGCCCATTTAGTTTCATTTTTTGTTTCCCTTTTAAATAGGGGATAAGTATATTTGTATTTGTGTGATGGCTCCAGTGGTCTCAACCCTCAATAACGGCCCTTTCAAAGTAAGGCCATGCAGAGCAATTGCAAACATGTGCAGCAACCCCAAGAGCTCCAGCCCTGCTGCAACACAGGGCAGAGCTGGTTTTCCAGCTGCAGGGAGCTGCCAGTTGCCATGAAAACACAGAAAAAGCCACAGAACAATAATCCTTTCCCTGACAGGTCTTTCAGGTCTTGCAAATGGGGCTTAGGCCTCTTTAACAGTGCACTGCTCTTCATTATTTGTGCTACAAAGAGCAGAGGGGGGAAACCTGTAATTTGGGCAGTGACAGAACATCTCATTAAAACCACCAGAATAAGAAATAGCTGTACTTTAGCTCTCAGTCACAAAATTTAAGGAATAATTTGATTATATTTAAGATCTGAAAGCATGCAATATATCCTCCCTGCTGTCCCTCAAAGCCATCCTTTCTGTGTTTGTTACATTTGGGGAAACAAAACTCTTTTAATTGCTGAGTATTTGGGATTTACCAAGGATAACAACTGTGAAGACGCACGGCCACTGCTCTACGATACTGCCAGGGGAATAAAGGTGTGCAAGACCAATTTCTTTGAGGACCAGACGTGTAAGAACCTTTTCGAGCTTTATTTCTCCATTTTCTAAATGAAACTATTATGTTCTTTTTGTAAGCATTCTCCATGGAAATATCTAAATAAATAGGCAAATGATGCTTTTTGGGATTTCAACACACAGAACTTCCAGCAAAACATGCTCCTCCTGAGCCCCCTGCTCTGTGTGTGCTCAGTGCCTGCTCAGGCCCTTCCTTACAATTTGCAACCCACAGAAATAAATGTCCCTACAGCATTTAGGACCCTATTCAGCTGGAAAATTACACAGCCTCCCGAGGCACACGAGCCCAGAGAGGCCACAGCAGATCCTTTCAGGAGAAAGGTCAGCCAAGCACCCGCGGAGGAGGAGATAATACAGGAAACATTTGCCAGCTCCAAAGCAGAGGCAGCGAAGAGCTCTTCTTTGCCCTCAGGTATTTGTCCCCTTCTCCTGCCCTATCCATGCCTCGGAAAAAGAAAGTGTTACTAAAATATCTGAGGGCTGAGGAGTGTCATCAAAGGTAAGGCTTTCAGCATCACCAGCTAGAGGTGATCTCTGCCCCTGGACTGCAGAGAGCCTGAGCAGAGAGCTGCCCACAGGTAAAACCTAGCCTTGACTGTGCTTCTCCTTGAAACACCCAAACTCAGTGCCTAAATCCTTGCCTGGGATATAGTAGAAGCAAATGGAAAAGGAGAGAGAACACAAATAAAGCAAGCAGACAAAACACTGAGAAGGCATCTTATTTTTCACATGAAGAGCAAACCATCCTTTCTCTGAGGCCACCCAAAGCCAACTCCTGCAAGTGCCTTTCCTCTCCCTCTCACCATTCAGGTCACACATAACACAGGTTGTGTTGCCAAACACAATATATTTGTTTCTGTGATTGAGCCTCCGCACTCCCCTCAGTGGGCATATTTGTTCTGGCTGCTTCTCTTTGGGACCACAGAGGTATCTTGCCACAGGTAAAGGAAGGAATTTCCATGGGAATTAATGAAAAGTTGAAATGAAATCCCATATTTGCCCCCTCCAGTGTGACTGTCACAGAACCTCCAGTGCTGCACAAGGTGGAGGAGGCACGTTGGAACTGCAGGAGCACCGAGTGTAAAGGGTGTTTTCAGAGAAGAGCACACTGGAAAATAAGCTGCTTCCCATCAGCGAGTACATTTTTTATCTTTAGCATAACATTTACAAAGCTTGTTCAGGAAAAAAATGTGTTAAATCTTTCATCAGGCTACAGACACTTTATTTGGAGTCTTCACAGAAACCCAAAGTAGTGCCATAAGGTGCCTGGAATATTAGCCAAGATAAAACCTTCAGGGCCATGCACGCTACTGTTTTCAAATCTGTTCTTTCATCTGATGTGCCAGTCGAAATTACTTCTGCAACATGGTCAGAACCAACCTGGATGGATTTATAATGCCTGAGATTGCTGTGGGCATATTTTTGTGAATCGCCTAGAGACAAACAGATAATTCTCTTTAGATTGTGCAAATTGCTAATTCTTATGCATGTCATGTGTTTGCCAAGTGGCATGTTTAGACAAGGAAATTGCAGAATATTCCTGATGTCACCAGAGCTCAGTGCTTAGAAAGCCACGGCAGTGGAGGACAGTGTCCTTTCACGTATCTCACAGATACATTACAAATTGTTTTCACACAATACTTGTTACCTTTCCCCACTACACCACTACCTGTCTAAGAGGGGAGTGAAATGCTAAAGAGCAATTACTGACTCTACCAGCACAACATCACCACTCGTGTGGGTAGAGCAGAGCAGAACCCAGCTTTTTATTTGCTCTGCTTAGGCAATTGGAATAAACAGTGTAAGTGTCATCTTTTGAGTCAACACGTCAAGCTGAGTTTTGTGATATCTAATCTCTGTCTGTTGGCATTACTACACTGCACAAACCTCTCTCTCCTCACAAACACAGCTTGTGCCATCGGGCCGTGGAGTTCCCCTCTCTGCTCAACCTTCTCGAAATTTTTGGACTCATTGGCCAATTTCACCCACATTTAACGAGATATTTCAGAGCTAATTAAGCTCATGTGAGTTTTCTGGAAAAGGCGGCCAGTTGGTGCCGAGCCCCGCCGAGTCTGAGGGAAAGGCTGCAGTGTGTGATCACACCTCACTCCCCACCAGAAAACGCACACACAAGAGGAGTGTTAGAACAACTCCAAGAGAAAAACCATCAATCAAAGGTTTCAATTAACTCTCTATGGGAAATGAAGCTTTGATAAGTTTTTTGCTCGTATTTATTTTACTACATGTGACTCAGATTCAGAGGTGCCAGCTTTTAACTAATATAGAAATTAGCCTCATCCTTAAACCCAACAGGGACATCTCTGTATAGCGTTTATTATAAAGCATAATTGTAGCTTCAGGGCATCATTTCAGATGAAAACGTAACATATACAATAACAGAAAATTCCATTTTTATTTTGACCAGATTTTGCTTCTAAAGTGACTCTGTACACGTGGAGAGCTCAGCAAACTGTGTGTCCAGCCAGCACCGAGCTGATGGTCCCACACTTATGGCCTAAGGCTGTGAGATTATTAAAACCAGGGATTTGATTCCTGGCTGACACACACTCCTCTTTAGCAACTTTGGGTAAGTCCCCCGTCCTCATTTTCTAGGTCTGGATCCTTCATCTGTAAAACAAGACTTTGTTCCCTTTGCCTGCACTTCGTCTTTCCTCTTTATTTGTGTTGTACTCTCTTCTACACAAAGTGGGAGACGCCTGCTTTCCCTGAATGCCTATTAAACTGTTTTCTAGCTTGGACGAATCCAAACACAAACATACTGAATCCATTTTTCTGAAGTATTTTAAGTGGATTTTTGTTTTGTTTCTTTTAGTTCTTGATCACTGGCCATGAAAAAATTCCAGTGGCTCCAGAAAGCTGGGTCTGTCCATGAGAAGAGTGCCAGCTTAACAACTCAGTAGCTTCAGAGTACTTAAAGAAGTGTTAGCAATAAGCAGTTGCTTTTCTTTACTGGGAGGAAGACGATTAATATATTTGTTTTAGCATGTGCTATGAATGCAGCTTGGTTGTGTTTTACAAGGAGGAGTAACAAATTAGCAGTCTCTGACGAGTCGCTTTGAATCCCCTTTAGATTTCATCGCTATTTTAAATGGGGTTTCTCAAGGCAAGAAGGAAAGAATTTTATTTTCAAAGGGGAGAGAAAACAGTGTTGCTAAAAGAGTTCTGCTGTCTATCCCTTCGGGATGCAAAAATAATCCATGACTGTGACTTCCATGAATTTAGTTAACTACGGCTGGATTGCATCACAGAGCCCCTTTCACAGATCTGCAATGGTTAATGAAAATGGTGGGGAGACCAGATATTTCTTCAAAACAGCTCATCAAGTAAGCTGCCTCCACTCAACAGATGTAAAGGCAGGGCCCGAAGTGGGAGCTGGCAGAAACAGATGGTGCCTAAGGGCAGCTCTGTGTTCCAGTGCTCTTGGGGGCCAGGTGAGGCAGGACGGGAGGGCTGGGGGGTGGAGGTTGTGTTTTTCGGCAGCAGGTAAAATCCATTTGTCACACCAGCTCCAACTGGGCTTTCAGCACAAAAGTTTAATATCTGAAACCAATGAGGCATTCTGCTCTCCGACTGCAGCAAGGCAGGAAAACCTCTCCGAGCAGTGCAGAGTCCAGCAGGGAAAGATGTCAAGCTCCTCGTTCGGTGAGATTTGCCTTTTCTCTGTCTTTTTCAAACAAATAAAAAATGGGTATGCAAAGGGAACTGTTTTACCTTATTATACCTCCAGGCAAAGAACACAAAGTGATGAGGCTAAGTGTGTTTCCTTTCTCTGTTCTCCACAGGAAAACATCAGTAACCTCATAAAGCAGCCCCTGCTTTCTCCTTCCCTGAAATACAGACACGCACATTGCGGCACCAGCAATAAATTTCCATCGCCTCTAACTCCCAGCATTGCCAAGGTATGTGCCACAGAGAGCATTTTTATGAGCCAGTCTTTGACTGCCAGGATTTTGCCTTCATAAAGAAGAGATTTTAGTCCATTCTGTCTATTTATTTTGTGTAGAGGAATCAAGGTCAATAAACCATGGAGAAATTCGCTCTACCTTATTCCATTTCAGACTTTTGTCATCCACGCTTTATCGAGTATCTGAATGAATTTTTAATATCATGCCACAAAATGCTTTGGTCTTCTATCATACACTGGGACTCTATAAATCTGATAACACTTGGGAGTTCTCAAATATACTCAGCACTGAAGAAACAGCTTTAAAGTTTAGTCATTCTGATGAAATGTAAGAGCTTATATCAGTGACAGGTTGACAGAAAAAGCTGTTTTCCTTTCCATTTCACAGACTTCCACGTATGAACGCCATGAAACATGTCAGGACTTTCTCTGAGTCTATGAAGACAGAGATGGCATCTGCTCCCAGTGGGGAGCCCTTCTAACCAGTAATACTGTAAAATTTCATGATTCTGAAATCTGATCGACAGCCAAAGGAAGGGCAGGGAGGAGGTGTTTACTGTATTTTATAGGAGAGCATCAATTGCTTGTCTTGGCACATGATGTATATTTTTATGGCATACAGTGGCACTTTCAGCATATTTTTTTAAAATTAAAATGTATTCATGTTGGCTGAACAGGTTTATAATTTCCTGTTGCTGGAAAAAATACACATTTTTAAAACCCACTTATTAACCCCCCACACTCATCACTACAGTTTTAGGTAGGTGGGCAAAAAGCACCTTGAGCCTTAAGCAAACCCACAGAGATCCACTGCCAGCAGCACTGAAGCCCATCAGGTTCTTACAGCATCAATGATCCCACCTCCCAGTGACAGGTGAGAGAGGAAATGGATCCATTGCCTCTACAGTCTATTAAAAATTGTCTCATAATATTGTGGCCAAATTGGGATCTCATTAAGCCACTGCATTAGCTTTTCACATTTGCTCTTTTAACAAATACACCCCACCGAATTTGGCCCCACCAATGTGTCTGCAGTCATGGGCTGGTGTTTGCCCAGCCAAGGGACACAACTGCCCCTTCTTTCAGCCCATGCTCAACAGGGCAGATTTTAACCTGTGATTTGCTCAGTCCTGAAATCCCAAAACATCCCTCCAACAGAGATCTCAAGGGAGAACACCAAACCACTCGTGGGTAGCTTTAAATGTGCTACATACCCTTACACCTTCAAGATGAAATTTAAGGGATGCACAGTTCAAAAAAACCTTGCAAACCACCACAGGGCTTGCAAATAGACCAACCCCTCGACTCCTTACTGTCCATATGATGAAAAAGCAAGAGGACAAGCCCAAGATCCTTGTAAGTTTACTGATTCTAGCAAGACTAAACAGAAAATGAAAGGATGGCAGGGAGTGGGCACATTTATAGCAGGCAGACACCAAATCTAAGTTACTCAACAAATGAAAGACTGCAGCAAGCACTATGTAGACATGGATTTGAAGGAGTGATTTATCTGTGTACACAGAGCTAGGGCTCTTCTCGGCTTTAGTTTGAAGAAGATCATGGAGATGCCCAGAAAAACACACATTTTCAGAGGCTGATCTATCTTTTACTCCCGTAAAATCACTGTGCATGGAAGAGGGAGGAGAGAATCAAACACTCACACTAATTAGTCTGCGTTTTGTTTTGTCATGCCAAGGTAGGTGTTGGTGGCGTGGGCTACGTAGTATAAAGAATTTGGGTTAGCTGCAAAGTCAGCCATGGTCCACTAAGCCACAGGAAAGATTCAGCTTACTAAAGCTACTCTGAATCTGGAACTCCTGAGGCTAGAAAAAGTGGGACTTCCAGGAAAACCTTCAACGCATTCTTTAGAAACACTGCCATCTGACTTCTGGAAGTGCAAGTATTTGGTGCATGCCTTTAAGCTCGGCCCAGCAGCTCTGTGAGGTACGTGTGCGCCGAGGCATTGTAAGCTCTTTGGTTCTGATTCAGAACTATGAGGGAGAGCTGTGACAGATGGCACTCCCAGCACTGCTGCTCCCGAAGACAAAGCCTTTCGCCAACTGCCACTCTTCTCCCTTCTGCTTTCCTTTCCTAAGGATATGTCAAGGTGGAATAGAGTAAGGTCCAGGCCTTAAGTTACCAACAAGCACCAATAGGGCACGTGTGATGCCAAGGAGAGAAATTATTGAATGTAGAAAGGGTGAAGCAGAAGGGAAGCAAACTAAATATGCAAAGGATGGGGGGCACACCGAGAAACTCAGGTGATTTTACGATGCAATTAGAAAAGATTGAGTTATCCCAGAATCCCAGAATGTGCTGAGCCGGAAGGGACCCACAAGGATCAGTGAGTCCAACCTCAGCCCTGCACAGGTCCATCCCCAGGAGTCACATCCTTCTGTTACTATTCTTCCTCCTCTTCCCTGGGAAGGAAAGAGACTGGCTACACTCATATATATGTCTGTTTCAGGTGACTTCAGTCACACTATTATAGTTCAGCTTCTACTTGCAAGATGCACCTACTGCTCAGTCGAAAAGCCACTGATTCCTGGTTCCTTATTCCAACAAGGAATAATTCCATGGCTTATATCAATGTACGTCAATACCCTACCTTGCTGAAAACTTCAATAGCATGGGCCTTATTCTTCTAATAATTATGACAATTTTAGATCGACATAATTGTGAAAATTGTCAAGTTGTTCTGTATTCACACTGCTATTGGTAGTTCTGCAATGAGAACATCTTTATTTCAGCAGTTAAAGAAGGAATGTTAGCACCAGTTCAGCTTCAAAGGACTTCCCAGTTATTGTGGACTACAGCCTCCCAGGAAGCAAAAAATAAATCTAATCTACACCTTCAATCTTAGAAAACTGAGTTAGAACTTCAGGACAACAAAGTGCAGCATTTTAGGGGCGGAATTTCAAAGGAGAACCATATGGGGTTATTTTCCTATTAGTCTGATTGGCATTCTGAAATAGTTTATTGTGGGCTTGGTATGTGTTTTGAGAGAGATTCAGGGGAAATGTGATTTTAAAAACTCTTTCATCCCTCCCTGCATAAACACTTCAACCACCAAACAATCTCAGAGTTGTGCTCTCTTCCAAAGGCAGAGCTGTGCCAGTTTATATCCCTGTACTCTGGTCTATTATTATGGCTCTTCATTAATACAATCTGAAGTGTATGTTTGTAGAGTTTTTGAAAACTATTTGGGTTATTTGACACATAACTGACTGGTCTTATTAGAATAACTCCATTTTGTTCTGGGCCAAATAAAGAGTGTAGTATATAACATATTGTATGGTGCAGAATGCTATAGCCAGAACAGGAAAATAGTCTGAGTAGTTATTATCAGTTTGCTTTCTAAGTATGTTATTTACAATACGCAACAGATGTTCTCCGAATGTTAATGGAAAAATACAGGCCTTGTATTTATTTCTTTTCTGACAGACTAAAAAGTGCAACTAATATAATAATAATCTTGGAAAACCCAAAGATTACTTCACAATTTGGAAAATGGTCTGTTGAGTCATTAGTCTTATTATCTGGTATTTTCATAACTCACTAGATAAACACTGTAAACTCTGATTTCCTGGTAATGAGCCTTTATATGTGCAAAAACAGGCCTGCAAGAAATCTCAATTAAGCCTGAGAAACAGTGTTTTTAAATTAACCCCAGCCCTCAAATGCTGCAGTAACATGTGAATGTGAGTGCCCACGTGCAGGTCCCTTCCCACCGACGGACAGGCTTAGAATTGCCAACTCTAAGTCCTGTTTCCCCCCTGATGACTCAGTGTTTGCTCAACTCAGTGCTAACAGTCTGTGGTCTGGGAGCCCCAGGACTCGTGAGGGTCTGTAAAATAGAAGTGGCTCCTTTGACTCTGTTGGGGTCCCCAGTTCCTCAGATAAAAGCTTAAGGGAGCCCATCTCCTGAGAAAATGGGACAGCTTTGGCTGTCTAGGAATAAGGGCTCAAAGTCCATTCCTGGTGTTTGCCACGGAGTTACAAATTGCCCCCATGTGAGGTAGAAACGATTCCTTAGGTAGATAGAATTGAACACCGTGTTACTGCACTCCAGACCTGGTAGGTGATCTTACTTGGAGAAAATCAGAGACAGTTGTACCTGCAATATACACATTCTGGGGTTTTCCTCCACTCTTTGCTTGGATGCAAAAGCTACGGACACCACGAGCTTCTTCCTTTCAATATCACTTCGTCTGATTGTCTTGTATAAATAGTACTAGACAGCACTGACAACTGGTAGGTGTCACTCAGAGGACAGAAAGCTTGATTAGCCATGGTCTTGTACCTTGTGTAGTCACTCAGGCATCCTACAAGGCCTCTGTGAAACACTATTAACCTGAAAAGGTAGTTTTTTCACCAGTCTTTAAGGGATAAAGTTGAAGCTGGTGCCTTTGTTATCTCCTGTCTGTGTGGCACAAATCACGCTATTGAGACGAGTCATTTTATTCCACTTTTTGCCTGGCTTTGCATAAAAGCAAGTTTTATACAAACCAGCTGTCAGTCCACCCAGCAATGGTAACAAACCCCTTGTTGCCTTTCAATGACATTTGATACAGATCTAAAATCATCAAGTTATAAGAAGTTCTATGCAAGTCAGTAACTCTAAGCATGGGAAAGAGAGTTATAGCTCAGACTAGGACACAGATGGCCAGTCAGCCCAGAGCAAACACGTGCTTAGCCAGAGAGGGAAAATACAAGGGAGCCACAAGGGATGTGTGCAGGGGGAGAGGCGAGGGAGGATGGGTTTGTGGTACAGGACACAGATAAACTGAATTATTCAGCCTGGAGAAGAGAAGCTTTGGGGAGACCTAATTGTGGCCTTTTAGTACCTGAAGGAGCTACAAGAAAGATGGAGAGAGACTACTTATGAGGGCTTGAAGACACAGGATAAGGGGAGTGGCTTCAAACTGACAGAGCATGGGTTTAGATTAGATATTAGGAAGAAATCCTTCCCTGTGAGGGTGGGCAGGCCCTGGCACAGGGTGCCCAGAGAAGCTGTGGCTGCCCCATCC
>JAWWEW010000048.1:9863209-9927816 GCA_035583185.1 Anabacerthia variegaticeps | reverse complement strand
CAGGCCCTGGCACAGGGTGCCCAGAGAAGCTGTGGCTGCCCCATCCCTGGAAGTGTCCAAGGCCAGGTTGGACGGGGATTGGAGCAACCTGGGCTGGTGGAAGGTGTCCCTGCCCATGGCAGGGGGTGGCACTGGATGGTCTTTAAAGTCGCCCCCCAACTCAAACCATCAGGGTTTCTATGACATGGTTCTCCATGCTCGTAGCACAGCTGTTTGAGCAATGTGAGGAAAAGGAGGTGCAATGTGGTTGTACAGCACTGTGATGCTCTTTCAAAACAAAAAAAATTCACCCTCTTTGCCCAAACCAATCCAGTTTATGACAATACTACAAAAAACATCCCAAAAAAATAAAAATCTCGAATCTTTCAGTTTTCTTCCCACCTCAGCGCAGCAGTTGGGAAAATAACATCCATCGCTATTGCACATGACAGGTAGAGGAAAAAAACCTAACAGCCACATCTGGTATCATTAATACTTTAGCAGACTTCCTATTTTTAAATTAGTACCATTCTGCAAGCAAAATGACAGCTCCTCACAGCGCCCGTGAGCACAGACAGACACAGCGCTGGGCGCAGCTGCACGCGGGGCTGGCAGAGCTCTCACCCCAGCACAGCCTGGTTCTGGGGAGGCACTGAAATGCCAGCCTGGCATTTGCTATGAGGTTTTTGTTTTTTACAGGTGAAAAGTGAGCTAATAAAGTCCTGGCCACCGAGCGCTGCCAGGCAGGCTGGCAGCACGATGTGGGAGACACCTGCGGCTCCACGGAGAGGACCAGGTGCACCCAGCACTGCCAATGGGACACAGGCAACAGGAAACCAGCTGGATTTATAGGGCAGCTCAATCAAGCTGCTGTTGAGCCCTTCCAGCCCCTGTGTGCCCAACCCAGCACAGGGCAGGGCTGTTTGCCACCCCAAAGTCCTGGGGCGGGGGGATCTGCCACCTCCACACAGCAAGAACTCAGCCCCGCTCTCTGGATTCCTTTCCTGGGGTGAACACCTGAAAAACGTGCCAAGAGCAGAAAAAAACACGGTGTGTGCCAGGGCTGTGCTGAGGCAGGAGCGGGGCAGAGCCAGCTCTGACCCTGGCACGGTGCCATTTTGGCTCCAGAAGGCCATTGCTCACAAAATCAGCCACTTCTGCAACACAGGCACACACACACACACTGTGGTACAGACTTCAGGAAATATCAGTCTCCTGAGGTAACCACAAGCTTAAAATGAGGCTTGAGGATGACAGAAAAGTCTGTCTGCCTCTGTCCTGACATGTCTCATCCATCTCAGGATGTTACCAAGGCTTCATCTACTCTGCTTACTTACGTCAATGAAATCAAGCAGACTCCTGAAGCGACCACAGGAAGTTCTCCACATGTAGTTGAGGCATCTGGAGCTTTTCCCATTATTTAATTCTTGCTT
Source organism: Anabacerthia variegaticeps (assembly GCA_035583185.1). Classification (NCBI taxonomy): domain Eukaryota; kingdom Metazoa; phylum Chordata; class Aves; order Passeriformes; family Furnariidae; genus Anabacerthia; species Anabacerthia variegaticeps. The sequence continues at coordinate 9,926,404 of JAWWEW010000048.1, read as the reverse complement.
GGTTGCTAATTCAAAGCACCACAACAGAAAGCAGAGACATTTCTCAATCTTTCCTCAGGAGGGATTTACCCATGTAAATCCCATCACGGAATAATGCCTCTGGACAAATGAAAAGATGAAATTTTCCAGTGTCATTGAGCACTTGACTTTTCTCAGGTGCACCATCTCCCTGCTGTCTGGGAGCACCTACAGCACTACAAAATGAACCATCAAATAATGACTATGGTTTGCATTGTGTCTTGTACATAAAAGCATTGCCCAAACTGCCTTCTGCTGTGAGCTGCTATCTGTGATACATTTGGAGATAAAGAAATCAATGTCCTGAGGATGTCCTAGAATGTCTCTGCTGAGAAGTAATCTTTAAACCTACTGATGAATACAAGGGACACAAAGGTCCCAGTGTTAACTAAAATGGTAGCTTTCAGAAGAATAAAAAAACACCCAAGCCCACAGGGGTCAGATTTTAATCTCTGAAATGAAGAAACAAGATACTTGGATAGAAAAGTCCACCATTCACTTGTTCCTACCTCTTTTAAGACCTTTGCCCACCTGGACTTCTCCAGCCCTGCAATGACTGCTCTTGTTCTGTCCATACTAAAGTCACTCTTGTGCAGCTGTTCTACCTGCAAAAGTCTGACTGTATATCCTTGTGAGCTTCCAGATGCTTCTTTTTTATTTTCCCCCAGTTTTTCTTCATTTTAAAGTAGGGTATTAGTTCTCAGTTATGCACTCAATTAATACAGTCAGAATGGAGGACGCAGAGCATCTATCAGACCCTGGGCAGGTTCTTAAACTTTGTAACCTTTTTAAATAGGGAGGTTTCTAAAGGAAAAGAAGTCTGTCTGCATGATGCCTTGTAAAATATGGAACATGCTAGCCCTCTACACCTTTCCTCCTGAGTCCACTTTCATTTGTTGGCTTGTGTATGAATTTGGATAACAAAGTGCAAGACCCACCGTGGCTTTCATGAAACTGCTACTTAGCTGAGTTTGTAAAATGAAACAAACCAAACCAAACCTACGATGACTGTAATTAGCAGGGAAAAATAACCCTACCCATACCTCAGCTGAAACGAAGTCAACAGCACCATAAGCACATTGCTGACCAAAGGAAAACCTTTGGAACACAATAATGACAGAACCCTCCATTTTGGTACTAGGACTTAACTCATCTGGAACTTAATATTTCCTGCAGAATGCTGTGTATACCTCACCAGCCAGCAGATAAACCACATAAACTTCTAATTAACAAGTAGATAAAATAACAGAAAATCCACAACCCTGTGATTGCAGAGGGGCCTCAAAAATCTGGGGTTTTCATGGCCAGGTCTGATTTGCCTCGTGTAGAGGGCACGAAGCCAGCGGGTTGGAAGGGAAAGCATCATTGGGGCTCACACTGAGAGCGGCAACCGTGGAGAGCCCACGGAGAAGGCACAGTCTCTGTGGACAGCAAGACACTGCCCTGATTTCCTAGGGACCAGTTACCGGGTCAAACCAATACATCAGGCTGAGCCTTGCGTGCAGCCCCTGCGCTCGGGTTGCTGCGAGCACGGCGGGCCCGCGTGATGTATTTTTGCTGTCAGTGCTGAAATAACAGTAAATGCGTCTGAGCGGGCCCCACCTGCCGAGCAATATGTTCCTGGTCCCTCCGGCAGAGCCACGCGCTCGGCGAGGAGAAACTTCCTCCCACCCGGCACATGGCAGGGCAGGGAGAGACACTCACGTGCCGGCCTGGGGGGTGGGATGTGACATGAACAGCCCCCACTTCGCTCGCTGTGACGAGAAACTGCCTCCATCTCGTGCATTTGAAAAATAAATAAATAAAAAAGGATGGGGAAAAAGGGTGAGGAGGAAGAAGGGAAAGAATCCCAGCCTGTTAATCACATACATCATTACGGCAATTGGCTGAGAAGTTGGCTCATTGAGGATTGATTCATGAGTTGCTGCTGCAAGCCAAGAAAAGAGAGGAAAGATGGAAATATCCTTATTTATTTATCTGTGAGTGCAGCAGGAGGCTCCCCTGGGTTTGAGGGGAGCACAGCCCAGGCTGACCAGGGGGATGCTGCTCCCTGGCTGCCACACTGCCCCCAAAGCCATCACCAGCATCGCTCTGTGCCACCACAGGCAGGAACTGGCCGGGCGAGGACCCAGGACATGGCCCTTTTGGAGGAGGGAGCCCTTGTGTTCGTGGTGGTGCCTCTGCAGACACGGCAGGTGAATGCAGATGAGTTTCCTGCTCGGCGATGCGGCGTTGCCGTTGTGCCCACGGCCTGCACAGAGATACCCCCGAGAAGCAAAGTGCTTCCCGAGCCTCCCCACCCAGAACCAATGGAAAAAGATGAGCCCCATCCCATCTGGTGAGCCAGCTCTCTGCAGGTCACATTAAACAGCATAATGAATAGTTTTAGAATAAATACGTGCAGCCCTCCTGTTTCACCGCAAACAACGCTTTCAAAGAGCAGCACAATTTGGGGGTTTTTTACAGCCACAAAGACACAGTCCCAGTGTTAAATTACTTTGTCCTCTTGCACCAATTTTACTGGGAAAGAGCTTCACTGCTTCAGAGCTGCACTTTGTGTATCATAATACAACAAAACAATTGTTGAGATTCATCTCTCCAGCAGCAGGTTTTTGCTGTACCAAATTTCCTACTAAATAGATTCGTCTGAATTTTCACTAACTGCTGTCTACGTTAAGTTATATTATAAAATAATTCCTAAGTAATAAACAGTTATGGCTATTTTTTAATGTGAAAAAGGGAGTAAATTTCATAAAAGGAGATGGCCATGAAGAATGGACAATAGAGTCCTTTACCCCTACAGCTATTCTCCCTGCTATGATTTATACAGTGGGACAGTCATAAACCAAGAAAGCAATACTATCAGAGGCTTTAAATGTTTCTGGGGTTTGAAACTCAAACATTTAGCAGTTGTTTCCAGTTTCATTCATTTGTTTACAATCTCTATAGAACGACTAAAAATTCTGTGACAGCAGCAGAGCACTGAGCATGTACCATGTCAGGATACGGGAACGGGCTGCTCAGTCCCATCTCTCATGACCACTGCAGATGGCATTTCATTACCTTTGCAGCAAGAAGCCTGGGTGTGTTTTTCCTTCCCAGCACTTTACAGCTGGAGCACACACAGAGGTGTGTCCTGCTCTCAGTGTGCATGCCCTCATTATTGCTGCAAGGGATTTTCAGACAGCTGACCCATGGAAACACTTAAGGCACCTTTGCCACACCAAAGGCAGAGTCCATGCCCCAGGGAGGTGATACCTCCTGGATAACGACTGTCAAATCTCTCCTGGCTTCTCGAAGAGCTGGATGGGCACCCTGTGATTGCAAGGCTATTCCAATTCCATGGGCTAGAGATTCTGATGCTCTCTGCCTTGAAGCTCCTCACTCAGAATGGTGTAAAATGAAATGAGTTTGCTGCCATCAGCTTCTGAGCAGCCCTCCCATGCTAAAGACTTACGGATGCTGCTAATCTGTGACAAAACCAGGAAGTGTAATTAGTCCTGTCAAACCATCTGTCAGGCCTGAGAGACTTGGATGATATTTGGGAAAAGCATCTAAACATGTGTGCGCTTGTCCCAAGTCCCAGACCATCCAAACTTGGCCAACAGCTGGGTAAAACAGGATTGGACGCTTCTGTTGAAAAGGCCAGAGAATGAAAATGCTGCTAATACAGAAAATACCAGTCAGAGTCACTCCAAAGTCCTGTTACAAACGACCAGCTCAGAATGGAAAGTAACTGGCAGCAATTAAAACTGCACAGAACCACCGCTCGAGCACCGTGACGGGGAGAGAGCACTGCAAAACTGGCATGGTTGGGTTCACCATTCAACCACCTTCTAGAGGTGTTCCAAGAGGTGTTCCTGGGGGAGACAGAAAAGCCACCGCTGGCACTGGTGGGAAGGTGTCGGTCCCAAAGAAGACCCAGACTGGAGAGGGTCTGAGTCCCAGAAGGAATTGGCACTACTGGAACTCACGGCAGCTTGAGGGCTGCTCTGTTTCACCAGGAGAACTCGAGTGGTTCCCTTATCATCTCCAAGAAAACACTTGGTACATTTCACAGCAGAAGCGTGACCAGAAAAGGGCGAGGAGACCATTGGTGTAACCTGCATTGTGCCACGGGACACAGCACACAGAGCAGGTACTCAGATATCAGCTCTGAGTGCAAAGAGGAACAGAAGGAGGCTGAAAACCAGTCAAGTCTGGTCAGGTCAGAGATCACAAGGCAGGCTCTGACAGCACCTCTGACTGACAAGGACTTGGTGGGACAAACGAAGTGTGCACTTAGCACTGAGGTTTGTTGATCTGTGTGGTCAGTGATGCCCAAGGGCCAAGGCCACAGCTAAACAAACTGCACTCCTGGTACAAACCGCCCATAAACACCACGACAATGACGTTGGTTAACTTTGCATTTGCCAAACTCTGCTGCTATTTCAAAGTAAATGTTTCACAGAAGAATCATAACAGAGTTGAGAAAAACGTCAAGAAGCACCGGAGAAAAAAAAAAAGGGCAGAGTTTTTGCTTTCCCTTTAATGGTTTTACTGGATTGGAAGACTGCCAGTAGTGACAGCCAGCTGATCCTGACTTCTGCCTGGAGATGGGCATGGGGTGATCTCACTATCAGTTGCCTACTGCAGTTCCAGAAGGGATACCGCTGGCTCAGGAAATAGTCAGGGTTTTTTCCCCACTCCAATCTGATTCCAAGTGCTTTGATTCAAATCCCTTTGTCATTTGAGGCAGTTCCTGGGTGCTCTGCAAGGACTGATGGCTGAACTGCACACACAGCGCATGCCCATATTCACACACACAGCCACCTCTGGTCTAAAAAAAGGTCTTTTGGTGTAATTTCATTTTCACACAGAAGATTTTGTCCCGAGGAAGGGTACAAAGAGGAACAAACACCAGCTCTGTCTGGGAGCACCTGTGTCACCCTCCAGGCCACGCTGTAAGTCATGAGGGCATGAACTTCCACCACACACACTGGCACCTCAACCAAGGAGCAAGGCCGGATTCCCAGAAGGAGCCAGACCAGCCCAGGCAGGGTTTTTGTGTTAATTACTCATCTTTGTATTTCAGAACAGACACTGCAAGTGTCACCACACTAGGCATGGTTAAAGATGTAGTCAAGCTTTATAAATTTCACAATTCAAGTATCTTTATCGCAGGATGCATTCAACTGTTCAACTCTTTGTGTCCTTTTACAGCTCCCTCAAAGCTTGTATGTTTAGACAACCTTAAAAAAAAAAAAAAATCAGAGGATCCGATTATTTACAATCACCATCCAGTTACAGTTAAGAAAAATGACAAAGCTTTTCAATTCTCAGGATGGAAGTGTCTGCTGTGACCTCTCCAAACACTGACAGACACTAAAAGGCCTCTCAGTTGATTTAACTGGATTTCTTGAAGTCACTAAGTGCAAAAAAGGGAACACGAGCAGGGATAGAGAGTGAGTGTCCCCACGGTCCTGTCACATATACCAAAGCTCTACAGATTATTAATACATGGGCTTGCCCCCTTCATTCTACAAGAGCTCTTGTAATGCCTCAAATTAATTGGAGGAGAGTTCAGCAGCTCCAAAGAGATGATTAAGATCAATTATTAATTCCTCTTCCTATTCCTTTATCTGTATTAAACTTCAAGATGAGAGTCCAACTAATGAAACAACAACTATAATAAAAATAAATGGTACAAAACAACCCTTCAATTAAAAAAAAAAAAAATTAAAGGGAAAAATTTTTGCATGTTCTAAATTCCTCAGTCAGACCATCCTGTGGCTTTCAATATATATGAAAGAAATGTAATCGCACTTTCTCTTTGAAGGAAACATTGTTTTTTCCGATTTTTCTTTTAGGGAAAATAAGACAAGTGGAGTTTTAGGGGAATGCCCCCAAGAAGTTCAGGAGTAGCACACAGTGTAGGCAACACACAATAAAAAGAGATGTGTGTGTGTGTGTGTCTTAAAAAAGACCAAGAGTTTGTAGATCCATGTGGTGGCTGAGGAGGGTGTTTGTTTAAGATCTGTGTTTGCTGGAGTTCTCTGGAGGATCAGAAAGTGGGAATGAGAGACCTTCACATCTTAACCAAAGAGCCAGCATGTGAAAGACATGAAGCAGGAGTGGTGCTGAGCTGGTACTAACAAACAGAAACAAAGAACCGCAAGGTTAAAAATGTTATAACTATAATCCTCTTCCCCTTTCAACTGCCTGAGCTTTACACTCTTAATCCCAAGAGCACTCCAGTCTTCTACTGTGTCTCCTAGGAAAACCAGAGAAATCTGGATCTGATATTTCTGAAAGAGAACACACGCACACGAAAAAAGCGGCCAAGAACTAAACAAACAACCTTTCAAAACGTTTTGTACAACCTAACGAAGCAAATGGGACACAAGCAGACAGCTTTTCTCCCCCTCCTCCCTTGCAGGTCACCTTTATCTGTGACACACAGCAACAAAGGCAGGAAAATGAAAGTTAAGGCCAACAGCCTGTCCTAAACTCGTCCTGCTGTGCTTTGGTTCTGCGGGGCGCTCAGATTAATGTGGATGTCACGCAGCATATGCTGGAGGAACACGGCACCACAGGACGTGTGAAGAATGGAGGGGCAAGGCTTTGGGCTTCTCATCAAGGTAAAGCTCACAGACCTTGAATGGTCCATCTCCACGGAGCCAGCCCTTTGCAACTTGGATCTCTTCCCTCAGACTCGCGGGCAGGAGATCTGTGGCCGTGGAATTCAGGCATCTGGCTTTCCCCAGCCCGGAATTATACAACTTTGCCTGAGCACTGCTGCCTTTGTTTTTAAAACAACACATCCATTCCAGGTGTCGTGAACACGTGGAGATCCCCCAGACCTCTGATCTTCACACTCAGGTGCACAAAGCAACACAAAGCTTTTGTATGAGCTGATTTTTCATCTTGCAGAGCAGAAAAAAGGCTTTTCAAACAAGCAGGACATAAGAGAGTAATGTGTTGTGCAAATGATAAAGCAAATTACTGCGGGAAAAAAACCAAAGTCCAGCATGAAAACAAGCCAAATTTAAGGTACAAACCTTGTTTTCCACAACTTTTCACAGAATATTCTGAGCTGGAAGGCACCCAAAAGGATCATTGAGTCCAGCTCTTAAGTGAATGGCTCTTAGGGGAACAAATCCACAACCTTGGTGTTATTAGCACCATGTTCTGACCAGCTGAGCTCATCTCAGGGCTTTTGGGCAGTCAGCAGAAGGTAAGAGCTACCAAAGTGCAAGTCTTCATACATTTCACAGAAGGGCACTGGCTCCACATTTAACATGACAAGCACTCCTGTCACCTCGGGGTCCAAGCCCATCCCAGCAGCATCTCAACAGTGGAAATCTGCCATCACTACAGTATCAGTAACTGCAGTATCTACACGGTAACTCTCCACATCACGAGCTGGCCTCAAAATTGGATGCAGAAGCCACATGTGAACACCTAAAATGATCCCTAGAGATTAAATCAAAATAGAATGAAATCAAGCACCCACAGTTAACTTCTGCCACTGACCTCCATCTCAGCAAACCCAACCCTGCCCCACCTGCCCTCGGGGACATTTCAGCTGTGCATTTCTTGGAACCAGCCCGAGGCAGGAGGTGGGCAGGGGCTGAATTCACCTTTGGTAGCTGGACAGAGCCCTGCAGCCCAGCAGGAGATGGGGAAATAACCCACCTCTGAAAGCCCAGCATTGAGTCATGCCCTGGGAGCAGGGAGGGAACCAGGGCTGAGCTTCTGGTTCTTTCCCATGTGCTCCAAAGACATCAGTTGTGCTCTCTACACATTCAAGCACTGAAGCAGAAGTCGGCTGACAGGCTACTTTATTTTTTCTGTAAATAGCAGCTCTTGGCAATTTATAAACCATACCAGAGTTCCTGTTGCATTCAAGACGCCCCAGCAAACTTTGAGCTCCCTAAGAGAATACCAGGATGCTCCCTTAAGTCTTAATTACGGGACCAGCACTCCTTGTTTCTAGAGGCAATGCTCCAAACAGGCTGGGAGCTCTTTTTGGGAGCCTCCTGCCCCGGCAGCCTCCACAAGGGCAAAGCAAAACCCTGTTGGAGGGGCTGGATCTGAATTTGCAAACAGCCAAGTCTCAAATAAGAGAGGGAAAAAGGAGTAAAGCAAACTGAAGCCCAACCCCCACAATCCTTGTTAGCCAGTCCTCATGCTGGAGAGGCTTTATATCCACACATTTTAAGAAATGTAAAGGGAACCATAAACCCAATTCAATTTAATTGGGTGCTCTCCTGACAGAAGAGTTATTAATACGATTGCATTGTACAAACCTCAGTGAAATCCCAAATGCAGTCAGAGACACTTGCAAAAACATTTAACACCCAGCAAGCAACATGCTGCTGGATTGATGCTCCTCTCCTTTGCTCTTCCCCCTCCACTTCTCTCTCTTCTTTTATCCAATTATCAAATAAAAAAAAAATATTAAAAAAGAGGCAAAAAACCCGCTCATCTCGAACAGCTCCTATAAATTATTCACATGATATTACAGTGTATGTCAGCAGTCTCACAGTGTTTAAAAAACTTAACTACAAGCCAATTAAAATGTAAACTGAGAAAGACGGATTGGGTTGGGTCGCTCTGGTGTGAACTTGAGCAGCTCATAACAATACACACAACTTCTAGACCTGCTAATTTGACAGCTACTTTCATCAGCAGACGGTTTTTCTGTCTTTCTTTTCTTTCTTCCTTTTTGTTTTTCTTTCTTTTTTTTGTTTTTTTTGTTTGAATGCAGTGTTTCTCAGAGTCAGCCTCTACCCAGCAGAGAAATCCCCTGGGTCCCACACACAGGCACTGGGGGGCTGAGTTACTCTTGGCTTCAGATTAGGCTCGTACAGTGAGAAAGGGGCAAAGGGACCTTCCCCTTTTGCAGGCACCAGTTACTGACATTTTACAACTAAATGACAGCAATTCAAGTGACAGATTGCATTTTTTAAACAAAGCCCCTAATTTCTCACAAAAATAAGAATACAGAGTATTCTAGCGCTACAGCAAAATAAAGGCCTTCCAAAGAGACATTTTGGATTACCCAATGTGTGCATCTGGGTAGCAACACTGGACATCTGCCTAAATTGCTTACTGCTGGACTGCTGAGTAAGCCAGGCACCAATTAGCTGTTACAGTGATAATGACACTAATTTTAATCTTCATGGGTTAATTACAAGAGCACCGTGAAGTCAGATTGTGAACTCGGAGTCAGAAACATTGAGGGAAACCTCAAAACCTGAAAGCCTTATAGACATAAAATCAATATTTAACCAGGGAAATGTAAGGCACACCAAGCTAAAATCCTAATCAAGGAACCAGAACATCTTGATTTCCCTCTGCCCCACGGTACTGGATCGATGGCCCATCACAAACCAGCCGCTCCCTGAGCTGTACAGGGGACACTCAGCTGTAAGAAGTTCCACTGAATGCAGCAATCATTACCTGCTCTGCTTTTCCCCTCTCTCCCCTCTTTAAGGAAGGTGAAACCTGTCAAAGGTTCTTCTGGGACCTACCAGAAACTCAGCTAATCCAGCAGTGCCTGCTGACAATGTACCCCCAGCACGGCCACTGCATCGGGCGTTCTCCCGTCGCCCTGAATTACAGTCGAATTAGTCAGAAGAGCAGCACAGACACGTTTCCTGCAGTCGGAAAGGTTTGGACACAGTGCACACAGCAGAATCCTGCCCAGCCACGTGTGCTGGGCTCCTGAAATAGGAAGGAGCAGGATGGAGGCCAAGCCTACACTCCCTTCCCTCACAACAAGATGAAGAGTCCACCAACTAAACACCAAATCCCAAAGAAAGCTGGACACAGGAAAAAGGCCATTAGAGTGATTGTTCTGAGAGTGAAGGAAGAGAAAAAAGCAATTTTTTTAGAATAGCCCAAGGTTTGTTGCAACCAAAACTACTGGAGTTTCCTGCTTGGAGATTTCTAGTTTCGTCATTTTAAATTTTCCATTTAGGGGGAAATAAAAGTATGACGTTTTTATATTCCATTCTTAATGTGAAATAGAGTTTTAAGCAATATATTTCCTGCACGATGAACCAACTTAGACTATCCAAACAGCCCTGTCTGCAGTGGCCAAGAGGGGACAAATGCAACATCCAGCCTTTGGGCAGGACCACAGAGAATCCGAGCCTGGAGTTTATGGCCACAGGAACTCTTTGCTCAGGACTGAAGCAAATCAAGAGATGAGCATCAAGAAAGAAGAGCTCACTCTGCCTGCAGGCCTGGGAGTGCTCACCAAAGATGGCACAGTAGTTTTGTTCCAAATGTTCTGTATAAAATGGGAAATGAGAAACAAAGCAAGAGCCATTTTTTTGGCTCATCTATTACAAGAACAAAACCAATATCAGCAAAACACTGTAACTTTTGTATATAAACCCATGAAAATACATTACCCTAATGTTTTTTATCCCCCAATTCTCACATCTTAAAAGCTGTATACAACAACTTTCTATAAATTAAAGCACCTTGTAGATACAGTGAAACTACTTTCCAAAGGAAAATAAAAACAGGGAACAACCTTTGAACACTCCCAAATCCTCATTTGTAGGATGTGTATGAGACAGGAATAGAACCACCTAACAGGATTCATTTTTACTGATTCAAGTCATGCCATGATTGTAAATTCTGTGCTGGTCAGACAGCTGGAGGAGTTTTCATTTCAGGCCCAGGAAGAAAGGCTTTATTTCTACCAGCATTCACTGCACAGTTCTTCTTTCTGCAAGGCATTGAGAAAATGAAGGGAATTAGGAGGTGGCATCCGAAATGACAGCTCCCTGAAAACACTGTTTTCTGTATACCTGAATTTGAGTTTTTCTATTGATCTTTCCTGCCTTCCCTAATTCACCTCCATTCTGCTGGTGACAGTGCTGATCATACCTGTCATCTCCAGTTCTTCTTGATCCTGGATGAGAATCTGAAATTCAAGACCCTAAATCCCAGCAATGAAGGTTCTCCCAGCACTAATAACCACACACCAAAGATGCTCCTTTGGCACTGGCGGCGCTTGAGCAGGGGCTCAGAAACCTCCTGGCTGGGGCTACACATTGTTTTCACAGCTGCTTATTTGAATGATTGCTTTTCCTTTCCTTTTTTACCATTCTGCTGATAAAGAGATGCCCTTCTTTCACTTTGCTTTAGAGAAAAATGATTGGATTCTGGAAAGTATCTTAATCACAAAAGCTACAAGATCCTGGTTTTGAGAAATTTGTGTTTTCTTCATTCACTCTCTTTTAAGCTAATTATTAATGGAAATGTTACCAATCCCATCACTCCACCTTATTTAGATAACCCAGTCCCTGTGAAGAGACAGTTATACTAAGTGTACCCACAGAAAAACCATCCTGATTCTGTCTTAGGGTTCTTGCCTGATAAATGCCTGAAGAGCAAGATTCCCACTTACAGCAGCTCATTACAGTAGAAAGCATTATCTTCTAACTGATCTTATCTCTATGTTAAACATTGTTAGCATCATGTCAACCCTCCAATATGGTCAATTACCAGATAATAGTGCCCACTTCCACATGTCTTATTAGCGAAATGGTAAGATCAATAATTAAGAGAACAGAGCCCCATTAAGGTCCGCCACATGGAATGAATGAAGGAGATTACCCCACCTACCACTTCTGCTGACTCTGAACACACTACACTTAGAAACACCCAAATCCTGTGCTGCAGGAAATCTCCTTCATCCCCAGCTCTGCCTTCACCAGAATTTCTTCATAAATAGAAAGCAAAACCCAAACTCCTCTATTTCTTATGTGTATATTTTCTCATTATAAAGAAACAACAAAGTTCTCCCTGCTCTATTTCAGTGTTCACGATCCCACAATTCACTACAAGTCCCTTTGCTTGTTTTTTGGACAACTGGATACAATCTTTGAGCTTCCTTTTCTTGTGTTCTGTTTTCTGTCCATTTTGGTGGGTCCTGGTCCATATGTGTTATAGATCTGCCTCAGCGTTTCAGTTTTTCCTCTTTTATCCACATTACAGAATTACCTGTCTGATTTCCTCTAAGCTTTTGGGGCTGGATCACAGCATGTGATATAAAAATGCATCAGCTTTAATGGCTGATTTATAATATTGATTAGATATCTAAACTGGACATAAATTCACTACCTTAACTAATAAATGTAGACATAAAATCCAAAATGTTAATCCTTCTTTGAGACAAGTGATGTGCTTCAGCAGGAGATCATTTTAACAATTTTAATGTGCTGTCAAGGTTAGGTAGAAGGGAGAAAAATTCACACATAAAATATATTTACTTGCACTACAAAAAACCATCTCATGGTATTTGTTTTGTCTCTCAAAGTCATGTCAAGAGAATTTGATCACTTCAATAAAAGGACTATTTACAGAGTGAACAACTAGCAAATCATCCACTCAACCTGTGCCTAGAGAAGTTCAATGCTAAAAGCAAATCACACGTGTTTTCTAGGAAAAACCTAAAATACGTGACTTCTATACTCCTTATTCAGCTTTGGCATGGTGAAATTCAAGTTTATTTGGGTTTTTTTTCTGCACTGCTGACCAGCGCAACTGTTTGATTCAGTCTAGTTAACACTGCACAACAGAGTTCCACCCTCTCATAACCTCTGTGTACCGAAAACGAGAACATTTGTAAGTGTATTTATTATTTTGTTGCTTGTAATCTCAATTTCACTGTTCAAAGTCTGCACAGCAGGAAAATACTCTTCTCTGAACTGAAAGAGAAGTAAAACCTGTGTCCTCTTACACTCCTAGGATGCCCAACCCAGAGACATACAAGAGAAGCTTTTCACGCTTTCCAAATACTTCCTTTAAGATGCTGCTTTCTAAACTTCTTGGGACTCACAGAAAACATCCCTTACAGGAGTAAATGCAACTTTTTTAAAGTGAAGAACCTGCCACTTCCTGAGAAACTCTACTCAAGAGGAATTTATTAGATGCATTAACGTAAGGGATGGGAATTACCTCCAAAATCCTGACATCCATTATCCTATTTTCCTTCTGGAAATCACAACAAAATTCCCCTTTGTATATTCTCCCCTCTGAAAAGAACTGGGCATAATTCTGAGACACTCATTGACCTGAGTGGAACAAAATGCTTTCCTTATGGCAAAGAGTAAAAATAAGTATGAGCCAGTTCTCAGGAATTTTCATACTCAGGCCATATATAAAAATCTGGCAAGAAATCAAACTGAGTCCACACCAGTTGGTGAGTTATTTCCTCAAGGCTTTGATGTTCTCCATTTTGCTCTATTACTCTCATTTTTCTCATTCTAGTGTTCTCACTATCTTATCTTTGGACCAGAAAATGACAACACTTGGACATTCACCAGGGCCCTTTTGTGTTCCTGTGTCCCAGAATAACTGGAAATGTCCTTTGTTCTATCGCAGCGACTCCAGACAGACAAGGGTGCTGAAAGTTTGATTCCTGGTTTTATATATTTAGCCAGGGAGTTTAAATGATACATTCACAGGGGCTACACTTTCCTAAATCCGTACAATTGTATGATTTGAGCTTTTTATTTCGGAGGAATTCCACAGGTGTATGTCAGCCATGTCCAATGCGAGCCAAAGCACACATATGGATGAGCACATATCCCCCACTCCTTCCAAAGCCACCCAGACATTTTTACTCTGAATAACAAAAAAGAAAGATTCTCTGCTCACTACACACTTCCAAGCTGGTTGTTTGTGCCAGAACTGCTTCACCCATTTTTAATTGCCACCAACATAAATGTCAAATCTTGTATTACAGGCAATGAGTCATGTCTGTGTTAATGACAAAGAAAATGCTCTATGAAGCAGGCTCAAGGCTTGCACAATACCTAGATCTTCTTCTTTTTTAATATGCTAAGAAATGTCTGTGGTTCTGGACTTTTCAGGAAAAGATCAGCAGCACTTCCACGATAATCACTTGATTAGTCTTCTGTATTGCCAAAAAGCTGCTGAAATCTGCTCTCAATCAGCACTGTCTCCCTTAAGGATGGAAGGGAGAGAAAGGTGGGAAAGTAAAGATCATGTTTTTGAAGTTCTCTGCTTTTAGCAAGTTCTGTTCTATTTAATAGCTTCCAGAGTCAAGAAGGTCTCAGGTAGACCTGACTTACCTAACCACATGAGCAATTAGTTCCTCCAGACACTGTGTCTGTTGTAATGTAGTTCACTTAACTTCACATGGTGAATCAGTTCACTTTCATGGTGGTTTTTTTCCCTTCCCTCCTATTATTTCTCTTCCTTGTCTCTCGGCAGCTGCCTGTCTTGACACCTGACCTCCACTTGCTCCATGGATTGACTGTTTCAGGCACTGTTAGGGAATTAAAATCTCTGCCCATTCCCTTGAGAGCCTGAATACACCCCCAAGCTCACTGCAAAATCCAAGCTTTGCACATGCAAAAGGAGCACTACTTCCCTTGGCTTGCTTTAATGCAAGTTTGATTAAGAATGTGATTGCTGTTTCTAACACGGACTAAAGGGAGACATCAGTTTCTGATGGATCTGCCTGGGCCCACAGTCACAGCTGGTGGTTTCAAACACAACCTAAAACTTATAAAACACAGCAAAAACCTGCCTGACCTAGCAATAAAAATTAGCACAAAAAGCTACTTTATGTTCTTTGATTTACTTTAAAGCCAAACGTTATGATAGGCTGCCTAATTGGTCTGGGATTTTGGAATAAAATGCAGAGATTAACTGCACAGGAAATAACACCAGCAGTGCTCCACCAGACAAAGGGTGACCACGGCTAATGGAACTGTTTGCTGAAGTATCAGCACACACAGGGCCTCGGCAGAGGGAAGATGCTGCCAAGTCCTTGGCTCCCATTGTATAAAAATGTCACTCAGGCACTCGAGTGCTGTTTCCTTTTGTCTGTCACCCCCTGTTCCTCACAGAGAGAACCTGCTGCGACACCTCGTCCACTTGTCATTGACTCTTGAGCCAATTCAGCCTACTTTGGCTTTTATTTCTGAAAGCTGTGCAAATTTATATTTCTTTCCTTAAATGTCACCTTAATAAGACTAGTTTTAAGGAAAGTGTTTGTCTCCGGGTTAAAAAAAAATCTCAAACCCCTCAAAACTTTTCTGACCCGCATTGTTTAAGTGGTCAGCATGTGGGGACATCGCAGTGAACATCCACAGGACTCAAATCAGACGACGGCGATATCTCAGAAAATCCCAGAATGGTTTGGGTTGAAGGGACCTTAAAGCCCATCCAGTTCCACCCCCTGCCATGGGCAGGGACATCTTCCACCAGACCAGGTTGCTCCAAGCACTGTCCAACCTTGGACACTTCCAGAGATGGGGCAGCCACAGCTTCTCTGAGCAACCTGTGCCTGTCCACCCTCACAGGACAGAATTTCTTCTTAATATCCCATCTAAACCCACTCTCAGTTTGAAGCCATTCCCCTTATCCTGTGACTCCAAGCCCTTGTAAATAGCCTCTCTCCATTTTTCTTGTCAGCCCCTTCAGGCACTGGAAGGCCACAATTAGGTCACCCCACAGCTTCTCTTCTCCAGGCTGAACAATCCTAATTGTCTCAGCCTTTCCTCAATAGCAGAGCTGTTCCATCCCTCTGATCTTGACGCCTCCTCTGCATTGCTACAACCGACTGATGTGCTGGGGCCCCAAAGGTGGATGCAGCACTCACAGACAGACACCCCTGGCTATGGACAACATTATTCCTTCACAACGTAATGATCAGAGCTGTGAACAGGACCCACCCCAGAGGGGTGGGCAGCAAAGCACAAGACCAAGGAGAGTCTCTTCCCTCCTTGCTACCCAACACTGCTTCCACAGCCTTGCCAAGAGGGATGCACCTGCCTTTGATGCTGCCCCAAAAGGCTTGGGAATGCATCCTTGCCTCTGTAAACTGGGGCCACTTGTTCAAATGACATTAAAATATCTGGTGCTGAGGTTTTCCTCCTACCAACCTGAGCTGGAGGCACTTCTGCTCATGTTCTGCTTGCACAGTCAGTACCTCAAACCTTACCATAGATACAGAGGGCATCACAAAGCTTAATAACCCTCCTCACCAATGCAAATGCAGCCAACTGAAATCCTTTTTGTTAAAAGGACTGTCTACGGCAGAGATTTTAATGCCAGCACCATGTTCACTACGGATTCTTTTTAATCACTGCCTCTTATTATTTTTTAAACATTACATGCAAGTGAATTTTGAAAGTGTGCACTTTAGAGTAGTCCAAAGCAGGCTGCGATTCTGGCCCTTCAGCCCACAGACACTCCCCAGCCAGCACAACCAGCCAAGTCACTTCATCAGTGCACTGGCCACACTGTTCCTGCCTGTCCTGTGACACACACATCCCATGGATTTGTTCTGTTCAGGAATTTCTGTGGGCTGCTGCTGCTGCTCCAGAAGCTTTGAGCTCATTTCTAACTGCCAGGAAGCAGATTTCCCCACCTAACTTTGGCCATCTAATGGTGTTTAGTGTAGCTCATCTTGGGGTTCCTTCTGTACTCCTTGGGAAGTGAAAGGTGGAGTGAAGGACCAGAGACAATGAGGTACTTAATGGAGATGGTGGGGCTGGATCCCTGTTGGTGTCTTGCACAGGGAATGGGCTGAAGGCTGGCAAGGCACATCTTCCAACCCCTGGCAGCAGAAGCTGCTTTGCCCAGTGTTCCCAGTTTAATGCTGGGACTGGGCCAATGCCCACTGCAACACTGCAGTGTGAATTCCTCCTCAGAGAGGCCCAGCAAGACCAAGACATTAGGATCAGGGAGCAGGCAGACAAGGGAAGGACAGACAGTGTCCATGGGAGTGCTGTGAAATCCCAGCAGTGAAGCCAGCACAGGATCCTGCAGCTTCCTGCTCCCTCATCCACCACATCCCAACCTGCACTGCCTGCCCCTGCTCTGCAGACTTACCAGGCACAGCAGTGAAACTGCAGAGCCTGGAGAAGAAGGGCAGATTCAAGACCTGCTCCTCATCTTAGGGGCAATAAACTCATAATTTGCCTCTGCTGCGGAGAAACTTTGAGGCAGGTCTGACAGCAAATTTTCAACACATAACATTTAAGCAAAGTCCTCACATCTGAATTGTTCAGGATGCTGTCAAGTTAACAAGGCTCTGTTCATTTAACTCCAGCTGAAATGTACTGGATCAATTTTCCATCTTGTCTATATGCACAGTGAGTCTATTACCATCTCAACAAGACATTCCTGTTGACCCCAAGGGACGCTGTTTGCATCGGCAGCATGTGCAGCCAACCCAGCAAAGATGGTATTGCTTGTTCCAGTTTCAGTCATCAAGAGGCATTAATGCTCATGCAAACTGTTTTTCCATCCCATCCACCCATCCCTATCCCTACCACAACCACCTACTCGAGGCTCGAGCAGTTTGCAGGTGCCATGGAACTGAGAGTTGGCTGCCTACGGAGCAACTGCTCCTGAAACAGGCAACTCCAGGACTGTCCTCACCCATGAAGCACAAATGACTTCCAGGTAAATTAGTCATCTCCTTTAAGGCCCAGTTCTGGTACTATACCAACAGTGACAACACTCTTCTCCATAAGGGGCTGATTGCACAGCACTCACTTCACAAGAAATGGCTGCAGGCAGGAATATCAGCATCTCTGATCCTATTTCTGACTGCCATGATGAAGACACAATTTGGAGAGATTATGAAACACATTTACCAAGAAGACACTGAACCTCACCTGCACTATTTAATTCCAACTACTTTCAGCCATGTGAGGTGGGCTACAGAGCTGCCATGGATCTTTTCTTCTGATGCTCTGAAGGAAAGCACAATGCCATCCCTGAATTCCTGACACCTCTCCAAAGAACAGGGCTAAGACTCCATGTAAAGCTCTCTGCAGAAAATGGAAACACTGCTCTGGGTTGCGACAAAGCCATTAGAGGGGAGGAAGAACCCAGGTGAGCGAGCAGGGAATTGAGTGATGCCAGTGCAGCCTGAAGGGGCATCTGCCACTAGCACGGGACTGTAAAACCTTTCTCCAAACAGGGCCAGTGCCATGTACAGAAAACAAAACAATGACAGAAAAGGGAACACTTTTTTATAAACAAAAGAATTCCCCAGGAAGAAAAAAAGCCCACCAGAATTTAACTGCAGGACTATTTAATAAGAAACAGCCTGTTCCAGTCTCTTCTTCATTTAATTTAAAATAAACATAAACCAGAGCTCTCCTACACAACACGATCACTCCCCTCAGAAGAAAGAGAATGGAATTCAAAGGTCACCCTGGAAAGTTTGGTTGTTGGAAAACTGGGGAAGAGACTCTTGTCTCTCAGCGATCCTTGAGGATCAGCTGGTCTGTTCCCTCACACACAAAGCTCAGCATCCCCATTGCAAAGATCCCCAGCTCCTCTGCTCCACCACGGACCAGTCAACCCATTCCAGCCCAACCACCCCAGAGAGCTCAGCCCTGCGGTGACCACGGGAAGGGGCCCTGCAGCACAGCCCTGGGATTTGTCCTCTGGCCAAGGCGGATCCCTCCGAAAACTTTCTCCCCGGTCACTCCAACCATGACAAGGACCTCGAAGTAAATGAAGGGCAGTGAGTCAACTTCCAATTATTTGTCTAAAGCCATTAAACTTCAGGGCAGCCTCTGAAGAATGCCCAGAGTGTCACTGCATGCACTGACTGTACAACCTCCCCAGAGTTCAGCCAAAAGCACACATGCATTTCTGACTGCACCAAAAAATAACCACACCAAAATAATTTCAAGGCGACCCCCCGGCCCAGTTTCACCTACCTCCATTAATCAGTTAGCCAAACAAATTCTCCTATTTTGCTCTATCTAGTAACCAGAGTGAACTGCGGCGTGGTGTTAAAACCCACAAGGGTTCTTATAAAGACCAGAGTGGAAGGAAGAAACTCTCCGGGCACCCCAGCAGCTTTTATGCCAGACCCCCGGGTGCAGCCCGAGTTCCAGATGTGCCACATGTGAGAGGCTGGGCTGGGCTGCAGCAGCTCGCTCGCAGCACTGACCGCCCCGAAGAGCCTGCGAAGAAACCTGGCAAGAAACTCCTACAACAACAAACCAGGCTTGCAATAAAAGCCATCTGCAAAAGTGCCAATTATCCTTCTCCTCAAATGATTATGTTCCATCCAGTTTTGCTGACAAGCAAGTTATGCCACATTTTAATAGGCAATAAAATGTATTATTAAATAATTAGTAGCTAAGAAACAGAAATTAGAGGGCACTTCCTTTCACATACATCCCCCAGTACTTCAAACTATTGATTTAAAGGCAACTCGATCCTCTAAAGAGGACAAAATGGAACCTGATACAGCAGTTTACTGGGAGACATTTACAAGGCTAATGATTGTTCGCAGAGAAATGAAGCAGGCAGAAATTCTAGAGAATTCCACCCTGCTCTGTTTTGTCTGATCTGTCTCGAAATCCCCCAAAGAGCTAAAATTTCTCCAAATCTGTTCCTTGCTCTGAGCCCATTAATTACAGTGTTAAAGGTAAAGAAGTATTGATGTCTCTCCCCTGTTCCCCCCCAGGTAATGCCAGGACTTGCTCAGCCTTTAAGGTATGACTGCACTAACTGAGAAAAGCCCCACTAAGACCAATTAAGGCCTTTACTAAGAGGCTGAAAAGAAGACAAATGGAGGCAGAAAGCCCGATTACAAGGAACCTTTGTACAGATGTAAAGCAATTAGAAGAGTCTCCAGGGCTGGCCAGTGCAGTACCTGCTAGTAAAGGATTTTACAGCTTGTCTAAACTTGGAACAATCTGTCTCTCTCTCTTTTCGGCTGAGTGTAAAAGTGAACCCTGTATTAGTGTCATGTATCGGTTGATAGCTCAGTATTGGTTTCCCTGAGCATGTTAAATCTGTAATGCTGGTCTCCAGCTCCCTCCTGGATGACAATAGTGTTACACAGTCAGCTCTAACTTACAAGGAAAGAGGATATGTCTGATGTTAAAGCATGATAAAACCCAGAATCAGCTCTTTCAACCTTCTTTTATTTCCCTAATGCTAAACCCTAGAATGTATCAAATTTACTACACCATGCTGCACAATTTGGCACAGAATGTGTGAGAAGTGAAAATGTTTGTGCTGCCATTCTAATAATCAAATTCTGCAGTGACTCGATGTAGGGCAGCTTCTAATCTTGGGCCACTTGCTTTTTAAAGAACAAAAATAACAGCAAAAATACATGTCTAAGATATGAAAACTGATAACCAAATGGTACCTGAGAAGTTCTTCAATACACATTATGCCAGATGCCCCACACCCCAACACATGCAGACCCCCCTTGGCCCACTTGCCTCTCCCCACACCTACATCTGATTTCACAAGCCCAGTTCCCCAAAATCCAGCAGGACCTGCCAGAGGCAGCTTCCTCCTAATTCACTGGTGGTCTGTCTGCTTGGCTGGTATGAAATGCAGCACTGTCTGGCCTGTGGTGATGGCTCAGACTGTGAGAGCCCACCAGCTACATCTGGCCTTGCATCTGGATGTCAGTAAGTGCATGGCTGAGATGTCCTGGATCTGTTGGTGCAGCACAGAAACCAAGACAGAACCAACATAAACGCTCTAAACACTTGGCACACATTTATATGACTGCACCTGCCCTGGGTACCTTCCCCCTTTGGCATCAGAAGGATGTTATGCAGTCCATAAATTTGTAGCCAAGTGTATTTTTGTCATACACTGATTTCTGAGGTGGAAAGAACTTGTCTTACATTCAAGGCCATCATAGCAACAACACGTGGTGATTCCACAGGGCAAAAGACCTCAGGGAGTCACTCGAGCAAAGTCACCCCTGCTCTGCAGAGGGGAAACTGGAGGCTCAGGGATAAAGCTTCTCGAGGTCAGTGGCCACCCTTCCTGCACAGAATTAGAGTTTAAAGTAATTGGCCCACGTGAAACAGAAATTGGAGGTTACTGGCCCATGCAGGATCTGTATTGGTTCTATTACTGACTCTCAGGGGCTTTGCTTCTTTATCACTCATTAAGGGGGATGCAGGAAGGGCACAGAGCAGGGGTACAGAGAGGACACAAGGTGCAGTTGACAGTCTGACAATGCAAAAACCTTCTCAGGAAGCCCCTGGTAAGGAAGAAATTCCTGCAACAGTTTCATCAGAGATAAATCATATGTGTTTAAGCTTTTCTTCCCTCCCCTTATCCATAATTTGTTGAGAGACAATCCCTTAAAATGTTAAAATGTTTTTCCAAAGGGGTAAGCACTCAGCAGGCCCTGCTGTGCCACAAGGGGATGATTTGTGACACAAACTTAACCCCCAGCCTGACAAATTCTTTAGAAAATCTAGTCTTTGTTAATGTGTCTACATAGACCTGCGCTCATCCAAAAATCTGGTTTCTCCTAAAAATGAGGTTCAGATAAAAACAAATGCAACGATGTAGCACTCTAGTCCCTTCACACTTGAAATTCGGGTTTAGCCATGTCTGGGGCTTAAATAAAATGAATCTGGGCATCCATCATGGGTACTCTTAACATCACAACCACAAGTCTAAGTGCCTTTGTTGTTGGCAAAACCAGAAGTCAGCTGAGCTGCTGCTGGCCAGGGTTAAAAGTGTGTGCTATACAAGCCTCTCAAACAGCCACCTCTCCCAAGCAGTCACTAATTCTCATGGTGCTGAAAAATTCAAACACGAGATTATTTCAGAACAGTAACCCCCAAAACAGTACACCAGGCCATCACCTTTAGCAATGAAGACAGCACCATACCTTTGCTCCCTGACTTATTTAATGGCATATTATTCACATGCTGAACTTTGTACTGAATGGCAAAGAGGAGAGGGCTAAAGCACCATCTCAATGCAAACCAAGCTGGGTCTACTTAAAATCATTTTAGCAGGTGCATCATGCTACATTTCAATGAGTTCCTCCACAGGAGAAACCCTTTGTGGCCATTATCTCTCAGCGTAACTCACTGTGTGTTCAAAGACTTTGAACTCAGCTTCAATTCAAAAAACTCAAAAGGAATAAGTTCTTTGGAAAAAGGTGGATGACATTAGACACCTGGTGGATGACATCAGACAGCTGCTTGCTGCTCCATCAGGATTCAGTGGGATTCTCTGGGTGCTCTGTGCCCCTCTCTGGTCCTGGCACTGTCAGGGGCCACAGACAGACAGTGCTTGCCCTCTATGCTCTCAGCAATAAGGAGTTTTGGATCTGTGTATCTTGTCCCCCTCCCACACACACAGGCAGTTCTTGCCTCAGGTAAAGCTGAGGGTAAAATCGCTCTGCCCCAATCTGGGCTCTGCATCTCTCCCAGCTGAACCCACCCCCTGAGTGCCCGACAGCACCATGGCTGGGATGCTCTCCTGAAACACGGGAAAAAGGGTTTGAGTGCTTTTGCATGCTGCAATTTGACTGAATGAAGCAAAATTGCCTGTGTTTCTCCAAGCCTGTTCCACAAAGAGGCATTCACCCAGCCATTTATTCCCAGGGGCCCTGCCAAAGCATTGCAAAAAAAATTTTGCTCTATTGATATATAAATACAGTCACTTCAGCTAAAGAGCCATCAAGTCACTCCAGGCTTGGGAACTTGATTAAATCTATATTAAGGCAGCAAGTCAAACTGCACGGCCTTTAACACCAAGGTGGGAAATAATTAAGTTTTAAAAGCTGGTGAAAGATAACGCCAGGTCTGCCTTGCTGCTGCAGGGCTGATAAAGGAAGGGGTATACAACTGAACATTAATTAGGTACAAGCAAACAGCTTTGCTAATAGCTCATGTTCTCATTCCCAAAATGTCAACAACAGATATTAGTGCCAGATGCCAGTGTAACATCTCCCATGGCTGGGGCTGGGACATGGGAATGGGATCGTGCCTTTGGAGGAAATGCCAGCGCCGTCAAGGGGGCTCTGGAATGATGTCACAGGAGCAGGGAACTTCTGCAGCAGAGATTTACCAAACAGGCTTCTCTGTTATTAATGATGAGTCGTGTGGCCCTAGGAAGGCAAATGAAATCTGGCATAACCTGTGAACCAGAGGCATCAGTGCTGAGAGACTCACCTGTTAATCCCTGGAGCTTCCAGAGTTATAAAGCTCAAATGGTTTAAATTCCTCACGCAGCCTACTGCCTCAGCTGCAAGAATCTGGGTTAAAACATGTTTGCTAGGTTGAAGAAGTCATCCTAGACCTGGGTCAGGTCAGGGATGCCAGGCCAGTGTGAGCAAAGGCAGGATACGGGATTTGACCACATTATTGTGAGTGCAACAGTTCCCACCATCTCACCACAGCAAGGGGAAAGTAGAGAGAGTGGAAACCAAAAAACCTGAATGAACAGCAGCAAATCCTAAATGTCACTACCATTGAGAGGCTGGGATGTACCATAATCCAAACACACTTCCAGCCAGAGAACAGATTCCAGCAGCCAGATGCATTTTTTGTAGAACTACCAGAAGTGGACCCTGAAAACCTCCAAACCCAGGAGAACAGCGCCCTTGGTGCAGCACAGTGCCCTTGGTGCAGCACAGTGGCATCACCTGCCTGCAGGGCAGAACATGCTCCTGGCCTCGGAGTATCCTGGCTTTCCCTAGGAACAACCTCCCAGGCAGAGACCCCAGAGTCTCCCTGATCAGATTCCACATGAGCATAGCTCAGGATGCTCAAAAAAACCCTAAAAAACTTGTAAATAATGCATCTCTCTAGTGACATCTGAACTCCAGTTTAATCAAATCAAGTAGGATCCTTTCAAATATCACTTATCCTGTAACTGCAATTTCCAAATCTCTCAAATCCTGGCTTTCCTTTTAATCTCACAGGAAAATTGTATTACACTAATACTGTTTACATCTCATTTCCTCTTTTCCATATAAAAATATCACTAACTACATTTCAATTCCCTCTCACTGCTCTTCTGTCCTGCTGTAAATCCCCTGGGGCTTTCATGGCTCAAGCTCTGTGCTTTCCAAACAGCCACCAGCCCTTGGCTCCAGCAGCCTGGACTGTCACCTTCCCCCAGGGCCGGGTCCCAGCACTTCCAAACCAGCAAGCTGGGAGCTTGAAGCCCAGTCCTGCACCAGGTGCTGAGGGCAGGAATTCTACACCATTCCTTGGTTTTATTAGGAATAGGCTAAAGAAGAACCCTTCAAAAACCTGTAAATCCAGCCATTTTCATAAAGTCAGAGATCATGCTTACCTTCTTCCCTGGCTGCAGAATATCAGCCCTAAGCTTTCTTTTGGTTTTTTAGCACAGTTTCTGTAAATTTTTTGGAGCAGTAGGTTTGCTTCCATAGGGACGGCCCTAAAACCCCTTCCCCAAAATCACAAAAGATTTGGAAGGCCAGATGGCTTCAGGAAGAGCAGTACCTAGGCTTGTGACCAAGGGATACCCTGTGAGGAGCCCGCTGATGACTGAACAAGGACTTGTTTCCATTTTCCTGGCAATGGTCAGGAATTGCTGTGTATTGTGGGAAAGCACATCACACAGATACACCCTGAGGCCACGGAGTGAGTGAGAGCCACCACCTGCATCTCTTCTCCCTCTCTCTGATTACCTGCATTCAATTCTTTTGGGGGAAATAGGCTCAGGGTTGTGTCCCTCCTTCCAGGGCTCAGGGGGAGCCACCTCTGTCACTGCCACACCAGTGTCACCTCTCTGCCTTTCACTCCAAAACAGACGACTTCAGCTCATTAGCAGATAAATGCAATAGCAGGTTACAATATTCTCAGTAAATCCACTGGCAAAAGCAAACCCCCCCCCGACAGGCTTTGAATAAAGTATTTTTTTAGAGGAGATATCTTTAATCATTGTATTTACCTTTTGATTTTCCAGACAAAGACGTTCAGGTAATAAAGAAATGAGGACTGTTAAGCTGCAAAGTCTTGTCAGGGAAAGAGTGGATCATGCAGGAAAGACACAAAGGAACCCAGAGCTACCAGTGGCACAGGTCAGCTCACGGAGGAGCTGGGTCCAATATGACACTGGCTGGGACTTAATCATAATTAGTACAGGGAGGGCCTGAGCTAAATATGCTCCTGCACAAGGGGATGAAGTGACCTGAGGGCTGCAGCACCGCTCCCAGTCACACACAGCTGCATTGCTTGTCCTGCCCCTCAGTGTCCTCCCAGTGCAGGGGCTGTCTCTGTGCTCGGGGTCAGCACAGCACCAGGAGCAGATGGAGGAGCTGTGCTGTCCCCATCCCTGCGCTTCCTTAACCTTCCACACCTTTTCACACTCTAAAATGGAATCATTATTACGGGGGAGACCTCACGGTACAAACACATCAGCCCAAAACCGGGCCAGCCAAGTTCCCTGCCTGTCCTTCACACCTGGATTTCTCAAAAAGCAAAGGAAAAAGAGGGTAAACTCAACATTTTAACCGACTTTAATTCTACTGTGAAGGTTGGTAGCAATCTATCAACAACAACATTCCCAATATTGTTTTCCCTTGCTTAGACTGTTGACAACAACAGGAGCAATCCTGACTGGGTTTCTCTGCAAGAGGAGCTGTACGAGCAGCAAATGACATTCCATTTTCCATCTCCCTTTCCGTGTTCTTCTCTAGGAAGAGATCCCTACAGGGAAATACAGAGCTTAGAAAAATGGGGATTTTAAGTCCAATGTTTGAACATTCGCTTCTCATGTGGATTCCAAATTTCACTGATGATTGTGGCCTTCTTACAGCTACTGCCCACATCTGATTCACTCGCCACACGAGGATTGCCTGTTTTCATGGGAGAATTCCCTCTATGCTTCCATAAAAAACACATGATGAGGTCCAGGTCTTCTCATTCCAGCCAGCCCAGCTTCATCAGGAAGGCATGTTGCTGTTTCTTTAAGGAATATCTCAGCAGAAACACGCAAAATCCTTGGAATCAGTCTGAAAGAGAGGCCAAGGACATTCCTTCCCAAGCATTAGATTTGGTTTCACATGAGATGATTAGACTCATCCATGCTAATTACACTAGAAAGAACTAATTAGAAAAATCTACCATTCAGCTAATGAGGGCTGGGCCTTAACTATCTCAGTGCTTAATTTTTCAGGTTGTAAAATATTACTTTACCCTCCTTCCCCCCTCTCCTTGCGTGCCATCACCACGTTAATTCTTGTAATAGAGTTGATCATTAAATACCTGCTAAAGAAATATTTGTTAATATCTGCAAGTGCCACAATTTTAAACCAGCTGCTCCCTGATGTAATTAAAGGCTGGAGGGGCTGGGCTCAACCCTATGCCAGTTTTGGAGCAGCCAAAGGACCCACCTGCAGCCTCCAAACCAGCCCACTCTACCTGACTTAGTGGCAAGGGGTAACCCCAAACTGCTTAGGAATTCTCTGCTGTGCTCCAGTGCAGCCTTTTCAATAAATATACCTTTCCCCTCCCTTGCGAATAATGCAGGACGAGGGATTTCACATGTAATATCATCAGTGTGGGAGGAGAGTTTATTAAAAAGCAATGGTAGCACCTGATAAAGACTGACATCTCTGCCAAGGGTTAGAGCATTTAGCAGGAAGCTGATGGAATGAGCATAATGAAAAGCTAATAAATCAGAGTCCTTCATTACACAATAAACTCATTAAGCACCTTGTTGAAAATGGCAAGCCAGACATGGCACAGTATTTTTAGACTGGTACTGTTAAAAGCTTTCCTAGAAAATACAAATTCAAAGCCAGGCTTTGAGTTTCGCTGTATTTACATACTCAGTGTCCATTTGGACGTTTAATGAAAGATATCAGGAAATATCTATGTGATGCAGCATCCATTCAGCACAGAATCTGTGCTTTCCAAAGAGGATTCTTAGCCAGTCTGGCAGGGGCCCAAACCCTGCACTCCCTGAGATGATGTGTGAAATTAGTGCAAATTGAAATGCCAGAACTTCCTTTTTTTTTTTTTTTTCAAAAACCTTTGAAAAATCAGACATGTTTCTATATCAGATTTTTATTTTACTCATCCTCCCCATGCCCACTTTCCCCTGAAGCCACTAAACTAAATCTATTTAAACGTATGACCAGCAAGATTCTGCTTTTTAATAGGCTTAAGGAGACCCATCTTGAAATCCTCACTGTGAACACCACAGAGTGTAATGAGAAATCCAAAACAGGGCAGGTCTCTGATGTGTGTGAACTTCATGATAGAGGCTACAGAGGAACTGAACAGCATTGCTGTCATTCTTACTCCAGCCACACTCATACAAATCGGGAGTAAATAATAAGAAATTAGAAGAATTAGGCTAACTTCTTTACATCTTTTGTAGTAGGGCCAATGGGTTTTTTTTTCTTTTTTTTTTTAAAAAAAGAGCTTTATAATCATTATTTTGAAAAAATATGGCTCAAAAGGCCTATTTATACTTTTTTATCATCTACTCCTCTGGAAAATTCAAAATATATGATTATATACACATATATATATATATGTGTATATATAAATGCACAATCAGAGTAATACAGCAAGTATTCCCCTTCATTAAATGGCTTTGTTAGAACATGCCTACTTCTAATTCTAAACCAGAAAATCAGGGATTTGGATGGAACAGGAGAGCAAAGCCATACAGAGGGATTACACAGAGAGTCACATGTGACTGGAAGGGTTCAATACAGAGCCTTCACTGCTGGCATTTCACAGGAGAAAAGACAGTGACCCAGACCCAGGAAATTGCCTGGGAATGGCCTGATTCTCCTTCTCAGCACTAAAAAGCAGGAGGTACTTTTTTGAAATGGATGAAGTCAACATGATGTAAGAAATCCCAGAACTAGTCACAGTTAACGTGTCTGAGGTCAGGTCACGGGGAAGGAGGACATTGGTAGAAGGGTAGATTAATAAGGAAAATTAGTCAGAGTTGGGGATTTTTAATGGCTTTTCTGGTTGCCTTCAGAACAAAAGCAATATATTTGTAGGTAGAGCACCACTGCAGCTTTGTACACACAACCAGCTTCCCCACAGTGTGTGTGTCAAGAGCTGCTATTCAGAAGAACACATTCCTCACTGGAACTTCTCCTGTTACCTCTGCCGATGATCTCTGTGACCTTCTCCAGCAGCAAGGAATCCCACAGGTACCAATCCTTGCAAGGGCTGCCTTCCCTAACAGCCACATTCACATCTTCTGGCCATCAAGTTTATTCCCTACCAATGCTCAAGCTATAGACATGTCACCTTTCAGATGACCACAACTTGTCATCAGAACTGGCAAGAAAATGTCCCAAAGGTAGCTGGGGGCTTCACTGCCCTGTGCATGAATCGGGCTGTGATGGGGGGCTCTGGCGCAGGGAGGTGGGAGGCTCATGGCAGAGCTACAAGCCCACCACGGACTCTGCTGGCAGAGCTGGTCCAGAATCCAGAGTGTCTCATACTGGCAGATCAGAAGGATCTTTGTCTGCTTTGTACCGTTTATGTGGGGAAGACCAGGTGGTTGGTACTGGAGCCACCTTTTCAAGTTCACTGCAGACCCAGATCATAGGAAGAGATGTATAGAAAAAGAGACGCTTCTCTTTGTGCACAAGTTCTGAACTCCCCCACCCACTGCCCACCCACTGGCACGTCACAGACTCCCCGAATGTGCTGAGCTGGGAGGGACTCAGCGGGATCAGCACAGCCCTGGCTGAGGCTCAGAGCACCTCAGAGCCACTGATTCCCAGGGCATTGCAGGGGGACCTGCCCACCCAAGGCCACCTCACACACAAAATCCAAATTAGTGTCTGACATTCTAAGAATAACCCCCTCCTTCCCCCAAACACAGGTTTAGGGGAAGGGAAGGATTGAGAAACCAGCAGCCAACAGTGCAGTGTGAACCTAATCTTCAATTTACCCACGTCTTTAAAGTAAAGATGTGGGGCATTAAGACCTTACTAGCTCACAGGGTTTAATACTTGGTTTTAAGACTTATAATAACAATAATAATAATAATAATAAAAAGCTTGCATATTCCACCAAACAGCCCCAAACAGGCAACCTTTATTATCTGTTATGTCAGCTGTGCCTAAAAAATCAGGCGAAACAGTGTGTACCCTTTAATAGTTAATCCTCTAACATGTAATTAGGCATTCACATGACAATCAGAACAGGACTATATTTCATGTTTGCCTTCCCTTTCAAAGTCTCTACTAGAGGGGCACTTACTCTGTCAAATCTGCTATAGTAATCAAAACATTGAAATTACTTCTTTCCACACTAAATATACTGGAACTGGTTGTTTGATTAAATGTAGAGCAGAGAGTGCAATTTGCTAAATTACAAGTATTCTGAACATGTAAATATAGTTTAATTACTGCAATTAAAGAAGATTACTGGAGATTGGCAGATGGGAATGTAATGCTGTTTTAATTAGAGTTTTTAATGCACTGTAACATAAGCATAATATTAACCCTTTATCCTGGAAAGGGCTGGCTAGTCTCTGAGAAAATATCCTTTGAAAAATGTACCAGAGCTGGTGTTTCATAACAAGACTTCAAGTCAATCCAGTGCAAAGCTCCAGGATGATTTGGGAGAGTTTCAGCTGCTCTTCGTGGCACAGGCACTGGGGAACAGGCCCGTTCTGGAGCAGCCACGCGTGGTGGGCACATTGTTGGTGCCTCAGATGAAAGAACGTGTGAAAACACAGCATTTGAGTAGATGGATTGTATTTCATAAACAGTGCAATCATAGCTACATCACCAGAGATTTAAGATTCTTTCATGAAAGTTAAAGTACCTCACACTCCCAAAGATTTACAAAACATGAAAAGAGAAAATGTTTCAAAATGCATTAGTTCAATTTTGAAAAACTGCCGCACAGAGACACAGAACAATATTGCCCGGGGCCTCGGTTATTACTACTCACCCTCCAGAACAGTATTTGCTTCATAAAGTAATATTCCAGAATGTACTAAGCAATTTTTGTCATCTTGAAAGCTATCACTTGCAACATTTTATCCATTTAAGTCAATAGCCCATTAGAAATTCTAATTGAAAGTTCAATACTCTGCTTGGAATCTTACAATAGAGGTTGCCTTTGGAAAGCCATTTAAAGTCTTAATCTCTTTATCATTTGGTATTTTGAAGCCTAACTTTGTTCTTGTTAGGCAGATCAATGGCATTAATTTACAAAATGGGGGAAAATGTCACCCTTCATCCTTTAAATCTCAGTGCGGCGAAGAGCAGCGTAAGCGAATCCAACCGTTGCTCTCCCATATTAGCAGAAAACGGTGCCATGGGAGGTTTGACCTACAAATTTTAATTACTGCATGAAAAATTCAGTTCCTGGAGATGAATAGAGACTTGAGGAAAAGCAGAAGTCCACCTTCTGAGTGACTGCAGAGCTTAACTCTTCAAAGGCTGCGGCGGTGAATGGAGCAGCATGTGTACCTTCAATAGGTAGTGGCTGCAAGGGGCAGGATCAAACTGCACAAGCAACAGAAGAAAGTAAAAGGATTTTACCTACAAAGCAGCTTTATGGGTGTCCAAAATAGATGGACACTGATACCATCCTCTAGGGCAGCAAATGTGGTGAGGATGCGTTTTGAAACGTTCCTGACTTTGAGATAACTTTCCAGCAACGAGTTCACTGGTGGGGAACTCTGGGCTGTGCAGAAATCCATGAAAGCCTTGGCACGTTATCAGCAAAGGGAGGATTTCACCTGTGCCCCCAACCCCAGGCAAACAGCACGCAGCAATGCCAGGTGTTTTGAACCAGTGCTCCACTCCAAATCGGAGCAGGGAGGAGTCAGATCCTAAAATTGATCCTAAAATTGATGGCTCAGCTTCATGTTAGCAAGAACGAGGTGCTTCCATAGGTAATTCTGGAAAAAAACCCTTCAGGACATACACACTGAAACGTGCCACAAATTACTCCCTGCAATGCAATACAGCACAAGGACTGTGCTGCTCTGCAGGTGACACAGGTTCAAGATCACAGTTGGCATTTTTCCATTCCAGACACTGCCATTATTTGGGCCAGGGTGATGTGGGATGGATGGGAAATTCTCCCGTTATCTGAACCAGAGATGAAGGATTTGGATCTCTGTTTCAATGATGGCAGGAGACAGGGAGAGAGGAAAAATAAGGAGAACAAAAGAACCCCCAGAGCTGTGGCTGTCTCGGGATGTCAGCAAGAACAGTCAAATGATTTGTGTGTATGAGAGAGAGAGGGACAGGCAGAAATAGCTCGTTCCAGCTCTTTACTTGCTTTTTACATCCTCCAGGCCACCACCAGCTTTAGCACAACTTGGTATCAACACCAGGAACTTTGTGAGGCTGATTCTTGTCCCGCACCTTAAGAATTAGAGGATAATTGGAATCAAGAAATTTGTGGCAATATTTATATTGTCTTTTCTGTGGATTACACAGCTGTGACATGAGGTACCTCATTTATTAGCAGAGCTTGGATTTAATGCATCTTTGCAGACTGTGATTGGGACCTTATGGTGTTGGGCTCTCTGCAAACACAGAGCAAGGGCCATACCCTGCTGTGGCAGCACAGGACACACAGAGGAAAGGGAAAAGGGAAAGAAGGGAGTAAAAAAAGGGAAAGGAAAAGGGGAAAGAGGAAACAGGAAAATGAAAAAGAACGGGAGTCTTTCCAAGAGAAGACTCAATAACAAAGCAATGGCCAAGAAAGGAGAGGAGAGGAGCCCCTTTGTGTCTCAAGAAGTATTTCCTGTGTCAGATGAGAGCTCAGCCCCTGCTGACACTTGCACTGGCTGAGCCCATGTCATTATTCCCTCTTGAAAGAGAAGCTTCTTCCCCTTCCAATGTAACACCCCGACATTCAAAACGTGGCACCAACATGATCACAAGGTTTAGTCACCTGGATCACTGTGGTGGTGATCCAACCTGGGAAACAACCTGGCTGTGGTTTCTTCACAGGCTTTGGCTTGGTTTAGCCTTACCTGAAACTGGGAAACTCTTGACCAGAGCCCACTTCAACGTCATGCAGACTGACTGCAATTGTTAGAAGGTGCCACACACGCACAACAATATGCAAGGCTAAACTTCCCATTTCTCTTGGTCCCCTGAGTTCTGAGACTACAGACAGGGACATGAACCATCACTTAAAATCACTGTAGGTTAATAGCAATATTAATTAACACCCAACCATTAGCATTAGGCCTGTTGGTAGAAAACAGCACTGCTCTCAGCTTCACCTCCAGATACTGACTGAAATTTAAATAAATGTATTATGGTAGTTAACTCTTTGGTGCATTTAGATAATTAATGTTTATTTCCATTTCAAAGTAAAGGATTCCTAATGTCAAAATACATTTTCCTCTTTTGAGAGTCTCTTAGGTAACAGATTTCTTTTTTTTTAGGCATTCTTTTAACTATTTCTAGTGAGGAAGGAAAATATCTCTAGATTGTGCATATTTCAAACAATAAAAAACATTTCCATGGTTTGGGATGGTTCTTCAGAAATCACCAAGAGGTTGTTTTGGTGTTTGTGGGGTTTTTTGCAATGAAAGAAATCATAAAAAAAGCTTGGTGTGCCTTGGGACTCTACCCCCAAACTGAAAGCCTGAAAGAGGTTTCACCCCTGGCTTCAAGAATTATATCTCAGCAGTGGCTGAGAGCCTCAACTTCAGTGCCCAAGGTGCTTCAGGGGTTCTGAGTTCCCAGAGCTGCCAAGGAGGGAAAAATAAGTATCTCAAGCTGAGCAACCATAAAGAGGTAGAGCCGAAGTCGTGCATCCTTTCCAGCAAGGCTGGTGGTCTTGGTTCTTGACTAGTAGCACTGGAATTGGAGACATTTCCCAGTACAGACAAGGCCCTGGAATTATCCCAGAATCTCTCTGCGTGGGAAGGGTTAAACCAACCTGAGCAGTGAAACCCCTGCAGCTATCTCATAAGCCAGCCGCTTTTAGACAAATTGAGCAAAATAGTCCTTTCAGCTCAGCAGGCACATGACTCGCTGCACAAAGGAGTCCTTCTAGAAATCCCATGAATACCTCCATTATCCCAAGGATTGAGCACAGAGCCACACATTTCACGCCCACTGCCACCTGTGATTAGCTTTTTTACAGTTATTATGGAGTACTTTGATGGTGATGATTGTTTAAAGGCCTCAACAAGCCTGCTAATGTGACTTGAGGACTTGACTCCTTTTCAATCCCTGGTTGCTCCAGCTATCACTCTAATTTACTTTAGGCAAAGGGGACAATAAAAAAAAAAAATCTACTCTGAGAAATCACTCAGCATAAAATTGATTCAGTCTCTTAAAGAAACGTATGCCGGGATCCCGTGTTAAAGTAAATGAGATATATGATCAAACAGAGTTAACAGTCATTTGAGCCCTGGACTCTTGTGTAGCACTTTAAATTTTAACAGAATCAGCCAAAGAAAAACAAAGGAAGACGCAAAGAGCGGCTCAGGCCAATGGGTTTGCCTGGAACTTTGCTCTGCTCCGTTTGGTGTTTTACGGTGCACATGTGAAGCAAGATGTTGGCTTCAGGGAAAATGTATTTTACTGTTTGCAGGAAGTGCTTCCAGAATGGATCATATTGTACCACTCAGTGCAAAATAAACGGACACCAAGGGAGCACTAAAGCGGATTGGAGTGCGTGTGAGCAAACGAGGGCTCCAGCGGTGACGAACGGGGGGAGATGGATGAGGATGCTTTTGCTTCCTACAGAGAGGTTGTGTTGATCTTAGTCTGGCAGCTCAGAGCACAGAGAGGGGCAGAAGTGACTGAGCAGCAGCACGCAAGTTCTCCAAGAGTTTGCTCCTCCTGTTGGTTGCATATGCTCAGTGAAGTGCTCAGATGTAGCTGTCGGTGTCTGCCACGCCAAGCTGCTCTCCAGTTCACACTCGCACATCTCTGCTGAGACCCCAGGTTGCATTTCCTTCTGTTTTCAGGGCAGTTCCAGAGGTAAAGGCCTTGGACGTGCTCAGAGAGCCCACAGAGTTGCCCATCGCAATTCTTTTTCTGAAACTGAAAACAGGTTTCTCATTCTATCCTTGACCGTGTGTGCTCTCACTACATTCCAGGGTCAGACTCCCACCTGCTGCTCCAACCTGTGTCCTGGGAAGCAGGTGAATGTGATCTGGAGAAAGAACCAGTTCCAGTGGCCAAGCTCACTGACCTCTGCCTTCACAGAGGAGCAAAACCACTCCCCTCATTTAAAACCAGCCATCAACATCCCCTTTTAAGCTTGTCATCAGTCCCAGCACAATGTGATGTAATTTATCAAATGCCCAAGACTGGATAACAGGAATGTTCTGCTGCCACCCCGTAAACAGGCTGGGTCCAGTCATTCCAAGGAGCTATTTTAATTCAGAAGCAGCAGAAGCTGAAGCAGAAACCCCAGGCTCCTGACGTAATAGCCAGTGGAATTACATGTGCTAAAAGCGTTTTAAGTCTTTTGTTAGAGAAACAGAGAGCAAGAGATGAATAGGAGTAATTTTGGTTTTCAGAATAGGGGGAAAAAGGTGAGAGGATTACACAGGTTTTCTGAGGCCACAGTGAGAGGACTCGATGTGTGGTCATATGGTGCTGAGGAGCACGTGGCTGGCGAGTCCATCTATCACTGACATTTTGGGCTCTTTGTATTCACACTCACCCGGCAAAAATGAACATTAATTAATTTGCAGTAAATTGATGAAAACTGGTTTAGTGCCCTTCCTTTGTTTTCCTGGTGCTTCCAACCTCCTTAGGGCTGTGGCTTGGTGGTTTTGGCTGCAAGCTCAATAAATCACTGCCTTCCTGGGGTATTCCTGATTTAACCTCCAGGGCCCATCTCCATGGAACAAATGTGCAACTTAGTCCACTGTAGCACCAAAACTACTGGCACAGTGAACCAGCTTACAAAAAAAATATCAAACCACAAGAATAAACTGATAAACCTGCAGTTTTTGATAAATACTGTGAACTGGCTTCCAGTGCAGCCCCAGAGACACGTTTGTGTACTGTGATCAATACCTGAGGTATGACTGGGTTGGGAAGGGCAGGAACACGAACACCTTTGCATCCACTGGTGCCAACCACCTTGCAATATCAAGAGACAGCTTAACCCAGGGACTCACTCATTCAGCTCCACTCTCTGCCCATTCTCCTGGTGGAAATGGTACAGCTGGATGTGCTTCTTCGTAGCCTTATTCAAAGGCATTTTTCAGAAGTCATTCTCTGAGTAACAACTGTAGTGAAAACTCACTGTAATGCATTTGTGTGGAGGAGCTGATGGAGTCGTGAGGCCCAGATGAAGCTCTAAGAAGTCACCAGGCTGCAGTCCCTCTCTCCTGCTACGGCTCCCGAACTTGTCATGTCTAAAAAGATGTCAGTGTATGTTCAGCTTTCCCCTAAGTTATGGCACCAGAAGATCCTTTACATAGAGGCCCATTTCCATAATTTCAATCCTCAATGAGACCTCATTTTCTATGAAATTTGGCTGAAATATGTCAATGTGTTTCAGAGCTACTGAGGAAACTAGAATCCATCCAGAGAGTGAGACCACTTTGGCTTTGCTTCCATAGGATTACCAAATTCCATTTCCTGTCCTTCATCCTGCAGATCCAGTCTCATGTCACATCTTTAAATGAGGTGGCTCAGTAGTCACATGGACACAACCCCATCCTGTGGATGGTGGCAGGAGCCACCAGTGAAGGGCAGAGGGTCTGTGCATCCTCCACCTTCCCAGGAATTCTGTGCTTGGTCGGCACCGTTCTTGCTTGGGCTCCTTAATGAACATGACATTAATTGCTCCAGAACTGTTCTATTAATGGAGCATCACTGGCACAAGGGCTGTGTCACGTTTGTCATGAGGGGGAGATGTGTACAGGCAGCAGCGTTCCCATGAACAGGCCACATATGACGCTCTCCAGAGCTTCTGTGGTGACATCTCATCCAATTTGTCTCCCTAAAGTCCCATTCTCTCATCAGATGTAGCCCCCCCTTTCCTATTTTCAGGGATCTTGCTGCTTGGCACAGCAATGAACCTCCTCCACCACTGGCCAGTCCAAGCTAACTCAGGAAGAACATCTGTATTTGGTGATAAAAGACAACAAAGACTGTTTCTTCAGGTTAAATCCCAGTTCCATTATAATTCAATGGGAGTTTTGCCACTGACTTCAAAGGGCCAAAAGGCTCCCCCCAGCCGTGTCCTGGGAGAGCAACATGATCTTGGTGTGTCCAGGGGCCGCAAAGAATGGCTCCTTCTGGAGCAAAACTTCTCCAAGTTTAAAGCTGATCTTTCATTAGAGGCCATAAGGTCTGGCGTTCCCTAAAAATACACCAAATAACTGTATCACTGGAGAATTTTAAAAGAGCCGTTATTTTATGCCCTAGTCATTTCAAAGCAGATTGGGTTAGTCTGGCAACAGCAATTTCTAAAGGAGTAACATGAAATATTTAAAGATTTATAGAACAAGTGGCCCACTTAGGGGCTCATCTAAGTTTTACTAAACATCTCTGGTTATGCCTTGCTATGTCAGCAAAAGGAGGCTGAGATTTAAATAAATAAAACCTAGCAGAATGTAATAACAGGCAGGAAAAAAATATGATACATCAAGTTACTACTGAAAGGAATATCAAGCTCTAAGTGATCTCTGTACCCACAGCTCTGCTTTTCTCTGCAGCTGAACACGAGACAGCTTTAATCTCCAGGCTGCATGTTATTTAACTAAGCTGAAATTGTTTTCAGTGATGTGAAGTGCATCCACTAAAGATAATGATCCTGTTTTAGATTGACTCTTTATTTTTTTAACAAAGGGGGACAGGTGGATATACTGAGCAGAAATGTTTTTCATTAACTCCAGCGAATCATCACAGTGCCTAGTTGCACGAAATACAAATTTGTGATATTCCTGACAACTGCTTCTTGTTGCTGCCTTCCCCTCTCATCAGTGTGTTATGGCCTGCTCAGGGAGGAATTTACTCCAGAAACATTGAAAGTGCCCTGGAGTTAAATTACCCACCCATGCCCAAGACCTCTGGGCCAAGTCTTCACCTCCAAGAAATGACTCTGAACAATATCACAGATTGATCTGCATTGAGAATTCATTCCAATTCCTTTCCCTTCAGAAAGACTTTTTAACTCACTGCTTAATTAGATATTTAAAATCTGAAAGGGCAGATTCAATTACCTCCCTAAATTAGCAAGGACTGCATCCCACTGCACTGGAATGACCCCCCTTTTGTCCGGGAGCCAGAGGAGGGCTGAGGGGTGCTGCCTTCCTTTGGGTTCCCCAGTTCTGCCTGCCCTGCTGCTGTGTGTGAGCCTGCAAGGGCTCTGGAGCTACATTTCAGAAGTTTGCACAGCAGAGAAAGGCAACAGCACCTGCTACTGCTGCATCTTCATGTGTCTCCTCGCCAGGTTCTGCTTCTCACATAATGTCTGTCTGGTGACACCAGCTCTACCTCCAGCTGAGATGTCTATCAGACTGTTCCCAAACTTTTAGCTTTTCAAGGTTATTTTGAGAAGCAGAAACACAACACAGTACGACTGTTACAGCCCATGCCTGGACAATGATGATGTGCAGTGTGCAGGAACTACATCAGATGTCACAATTCCTCATTTCCATGTAGTACACGAGACACAAACCTGCAAAGCTCAGTGTTTCCTTCTGGACTGAGCACAGGTCTTACATCTGCACTTCACTGCAGTCCTGCGCACAAGCAATTATTGCAAGGTGCAATCTGT
This sequence comes from Anabacerthia variegaticeps, assembly GCA_035583185.1. NCBI lineage: Eukaryota > Metazoa > Chordata > Aves > Passeriformes > Furnariidae > Anabacerthia > Anabacerthia variegaticeps. Next base: position 9,888,884 of record JAWWEW010000048.1, on the reverse strand, counting down.
GGGTGTAAATTGAGACCAACTTTCTCTGCCTCGAGTAACCCAACAGATCAGTGATTTAACCAAGCCCATGGTACAGCTTTTCCTTTTAAATGCCACAGGCCTGCTCGTCCCAGTCTGAGGCAGTTTGTTCATACTCAGCTCTCAAGTATTGCAATGTAAAAATGAGAAATTCACAGTAATTAATGACTCATTAGGCCAGGTGACCTAAAGTCGAATTTGGGCCCTTTTAATCCCTGGAGAGAAGCTGTCAGGTAAAGCTTAGAACTTCAGCAAAACTGGAGAGGTATTATGGCAGTCCTAATTAATGGGTAGCCACAAGTGCCCTGAGCACCCAGGGCCATATGGAGGCAGATGGACCCTGCAATACATCTGTCTGCAATACCTCATTAATAACCTTCCTAAATTGCTGTGAGCTCCTGAATACACTGCCTGTGCCTGGGTTTTCATCATCCTACCTGAGAGCCCCCTGCATGAGTTTCAGCTCCCTGATGCCCCTCTGTGCCAGGTGATTTTCTGGCCTTTTGGCAGGATGCACAACATGTGGCTTTGGCACTACCACGATGACAACCTCCGTGCTAGGTGACAAATTGCTGGCAACATTCCCAGGGGAGGAAATCCTCTCCTGGCTCCTGTCAGAGTGGCTATTTTAGCTTTGCCAACTGGGCATTGACAAGAGGATCAGAGCTTCTTCTAATGCCATCTCGTCTTTTCAGGTTAATTTATGCCTTGTTCTTTATGCCTGCTTAGTTAAGGACATGCTGCAGGTATGGAGAGAAAAATGTCACAGAATCACCACCTGGCTCCTCTGTTTTGATCCGGCTGGCAAATGCCAGAACCTTTGAACAGCAGGTTGCTAAATAATAAACCGACCATGTCTTTAAAAACACCTGGTGCTTGCTTAAAATGGTCATTTTGTATCTGGTTAGTCCCTGGCACAGGTGCCAGGCTCAAAGGCATGAGGCTCCCCTTTCCTTCCTCTGCCCACCTAAGCAGAACAACAAAAAGCAGAAGACACAAGAACAATTAGGTGCAGTGAAAAGTGACAATCCAGCCTTCCAGCCACAAGGAACACGAGGAACAATAGCAAAACCCCTTTCTGAGTGTAAAAACTTCAGGAAAGGGAAGGAAAAAATAAATAAACAAGGATGAAAGAAATGCCCAGTGGCAACCATTTTCAGTGTGACCTAGTGAGCTTTTAACTTCAAACCAGTCAGATCAAGAGCTTCCCAGCGGCGTCACCCAGGGATCTGTCACTCACACATCAAGCCTCGCTCGCTCTGCCTTGTCTCACGCAGACACGCTGCCAGATACAGAAATATCACGGCCCTCTTGCATGACAAGGAAAACAAAACAACACAAAACTCCTCAGCCCAACAGCAATGCTGAAGGCCCAGAGCAGTGACAAGCCGTGACCCCATTGTCCACAAAAGGGCAATGTCACCCAGCAGAGCAGGGCGGGATGCACACAGAATGGTAATTGGGAAACCATCTGCTGTTAAAATGCAATTCAGGCTGGAGCTTCCCAGTGAGCCCTGACCACTGGCAGAGATGAGGAGGGCTGGGATTTACTGGGAGGAGTCAGTAGCTGCCCTGAGTGCTCTGCAAAGGGAGGGAGAACATCTCCTTCCAGCCCACCATGTGGGTTCTGCTCTGCTGAGGTGGGCTGGGGGGCAAACCAGCTGCACCTCCACTGTTCCAGCTCGTAGGGCGCCAGAAGTTACTGATGGGACTCAGAACGTGTCCTTCAGCCTGTCAGCTTGAGAAGGAACTCAGAAGTAGTAGACTAATATTTTCCAGGAAGCACAGAAGGATGAGCAGCAAATCAGAAAGGAGAGGAAGATGTCACTACACTCAAGACATCAATATCTGACTGAAAATACTTCTACAAAATAGCTCCAAGTCACCCACAGTAATCAACCTCTCAATCAGGTTTCAATGCAATAATTCACCACCAGCAGCCACACAGTAACTGTGTCTATTTTTGCCCAATCCATTTGTACTATATTAAAGGTTAGAAGTATTCATGGAGTCTGCAGACACCCATTAGGAAAATATCTCAAGTATTTAGTGTATAAACTTGGCATTTATGGTCTGAAATAGGAACAGGCAGCACTGGTGAATCCTTGGCAGTTTCCTTGTTCAAGATACATGAAGAACACTGTAATTCCAGACTGATACTGAGAAACTATATATACACACTGCCTTTTTCATGAATCTGTTAAACCAAGGAGTGAAAAATGGGCAGACATCCTCATGTTTTCAACAGTTTATACAGCCTCTTGCACACACAGTAAGTAGACTCAATACACAGTACACACAGTTAAGTAGATTCAGTAACAAGTGAGTAACAGCCACTCTAACAGAAAGCGAGACATTTTTCATCCAACTATTTGTTATCGGCCTTTGGACTTGCTATTCTCAAACCCTTGCTCATCAGCCATTGGTCAAGTTCAATTTGAAAATTAACAAGTACTTGGAAAGCATTTAAAAAACAAGCCAGTATTGCACCCTCTTTCTTCCAGTAGGACTGCAGAGACCATACTCGTGGCACAAGGCCTAAGTCCTCCCACGTTTCTGGACAAAATATTACCTAGTCAACACCGTCATCCAAACATTATTACTGGGAAAGAATTATACATCTGACTCTCAGCTCCAGGCAAATGCTGGAACTGAAGCCATTTGATGATTTGAAAATACATCTGCATCAGCGTTATTCCTAAAAAACCCATACAAGTATTTCACGGCAATATTCCCAGGAAGAAGCTCCCAAAGTGGCCACAGAAGAGTGTACTTTTGGATACAGTCAGCAATGCCTTCCAAGGTGGGGGTCAACATCTGTAAGGGTATCCAGGAGTCATCTGCTTGGATACTGCAAAGGATATTACAGGACAGGTCATGAATAGGAAATATCCAGAGCAATGCACATCGTGCACAGCTCCTGAACAGCGCAAGGGCTGGAATGTGTCCTCCTAAACCCTCCACAGAGTAACTGAGAATGACAAAGCACCAAGCTGAGGTGTTCATTAGCACATCATCTGCACGGAGCCGGCAGGACAGATGGGCAGCAGCATCATTGCCAGCTCAGAGTCTGGTACCAGACAAGAGAAATGTGGTCCAGCTTGGACTCTGCTGACTTGAATTCCCACTCTCTTGACCAAGCCCGCATGGGATGCATCCTGGGAAGGGGCTGATCCTACAGCACCCATGGGATGGCACAGCCCTGGGTGGGACCCAGGGAATGGCCTCGCTCAGAGGAGTCAGCGTCAGTGTGGAGGGGACTCCACCAGGATCCAGAGCTGGCTGTAATTGGGAATCCAGCTCCGAGTGGCTTCCACCAGTTGGCAAACAAACCAGACATCATGTTTGTGCAGTTCAAGCTTTGTTGCCAAATTCTAATAGAACGAGAGTTTCTGTAATCCCAAGAAGGGGTTATGTGATCCTTGGAAACAAGATGCTCTTGTCTGGCCTTCCATTCATTTTGTAAAACATGTTAAGTTTAATTTCAGTGCTTGGAGCTGCAGCTGGCCGAGGAGCAAAATCACATTCATGTGTTAAAAAAAGAACTGGAAAGGGATGCAAGCTGCTAAATTTTGATACTGATCTGCAGCCAGCCTCCAGAGAATGGCTCAGTCAGGACTTTGGGGCTTTTTCCACTAAACAAGCAAACTATGACTCCATTTTTTACAGTCATAAAAGTAGATTTTCTGTCATTTCTTTTTCTCAGTGTAGGTAATATCTGAGATGCAAAATTACACATGTTTGCTTTCCAGTGAAAAACATCCATGCACACTCCCCTCTCTCCATGGTTACTGGGATTCCCTCTGCTGCTGCTCCAGCTGCAGAATTAGACTTTTAGGGCAGGAATTTCAGCAAGGAAGAAATACCTGGTGATTCAAACAGCTGAGTGGAGAATCCCTGACTGGTGACAGATATTTTCTTTCCATAGCTACTGACCTCCCATGCCCACTCCCCCAAATTCCCTGGCCATACTAATTACACACCTACTTCCAAACCCCTTGGGCCAAATCCTGGTTACAGGAACTGAAAGAGGCAGAGCAATGTGTCATCTTGCCAGTCTCCAAATGAGATGTGGCTGGGGAAACGCAGCTCAAGCTCATGGTGAACACCACCATTCCACCACTGAGCTCCCTACACCAAGTGCTGGTGGTGCAACCACAACCAGCCAGCCAGGGGCTGAGCTGCCACTCCAATTGTTTCTGCTCTCTGAGGTAACCCTGGAATCTCAGACTCTGGAATCTGATCCAGGGCCCACTCCAGCCTTTGGGAGTCTTTCCAGAGAGCTGAACAAACCCTGGTTCAAGTCCCCATGAATTCAAGTCCTAATCCAATGAAATGAATCTTTGCTTTATCACAGCTGCCAGGTAACATTTCTCAGGTGAGGGCTCTCAGCTTGGTGCTGATTCCTCCCGTGTTTCCTACCCTCCAAGACTCATTTACTGTTAACACACAAGCACTGGTTTATTAAGGGTGTCCATTTCCAGCAAAGGATCACTTTTCCAATTCCCATTAGACTGAGAACCATAGGACTTGAAGCCAAACGAATTCTCCCACATCAAGCTAAAAATGAACCCCTAAATGTTATGACGCCTGCCATGTTATTTTCTATATTTCTACCTCAGGCATATAGTTACTGACCAAACCAAAAGCACTGATAAGATCTACCCCAGAAAGCGAAAATTCCCCAGTAAGAAAAGAGACTGTGGGATTTTACAGTATTGGAAATCTACTGAAAGCAGACATACAAAATATTTTTCAAAGCCAAATGATCAAGGTCTACAAGCTTGTGTAGTTACTCAAAATTTTGTTAATGAATTTTGCATTGCTGGCTAGTTATCGGACCAACACACTCAAGGGAGAGAAGCTTCTGGAATAAAAACTAGTATAGGCAGGGAAAGAGGGAAAGAGGGAAAGGAAGAGGTAGCAGCAAAAGCAGAGGCTGGAGTGAGAAGTGAGCTCACACAGCTGGGCCTCCAAGGGAATGGAGTTTTCCTCACTGCCCTGGGTAGCCAGAGGGACTTTCCAACAAAACACACTTTTTGGGAAATACCTTTTCCCCAGGCAAAACCTTGACACTGCTGCCAGCAGGGAAAGGTCCCTGCAGGGCAATGGCACCAGGATCTTACCCTCAAACAAGCAGCCTTTAATTCTCCCTGTTTCCTAAGTCCAGCCAAACACTTGTCCAAAGACTGAACACATCCTGCCTGGCTTCCAGCTTTTATTCTTATCCTCAAATCTAGATTTCATTTTACAGCTCCCACACGTGTTTTCTGAATGTTAAAGGTGTCATAGCACTTCCCATCACAGCTGTAAAACCCTGCATGGTTCAAAGAGCTGCCTGAAATGCCATTTTCCCCATGACATTCAGAGCACAGACACAAACTTTCCTTCTGTTTGCAGTATTATTTTTTCAGTTCTCATAAAGGCTATAAATATAGTACAACTTCTTTTAAGGTAACAGAAATTCAGCTGTCTGAGACATTCAATTTCTTATCTAGTCACATTTTTTATGTTATATTTGGGTTTTATTTACCTGTCTTAGCATGCTGGGTGTCTGTGAGTTTCCTACACTTAAGGCTTCTCTGATGCCACGGTCTCACTGTAGCAGCTCATTGACAACACTCCAGTGAAAGTGGCAACAGGGTTTAAAGTTTGATTTAATACTTTTTAAAAAAAACCACCCATGATGACAAATATGGGAGAAAAGGAGGTTTCATTCCTATACTGGAATCTGTCTAAAATCCAATGACACTGAAGCTATTCTGGACCTCTTAAGATGCTTTTGTTTGGATTCTTGGCTGCTTTCCATCCACTCCATCTTTTCTTACTGGCCACTGCTCCACAGCTTGCAAACAGAGATACTTCTTCCCATCTTATTTCCTATGCTGTTTCAAGCATTCATTTTACTTACTCTTGCTGGGAAGGGTTTGGGGCTGAACTAGAAAAAGACAAATTCTTTTTCAACCTAAAAATATTTAATTGGATTGCAGGCTAGCTTAAAAGCTGTAGCATTTCCATCTCTTAAGCCCTGAACCTAGCCTGAGATCACATGCATACCCCTATTAAATATGAAGTACAGCACTAAAATATCAGCTAGAAAGGGTGGCTGTGGTGCCAAGGCCAGGGAACTCTCAGCAAAGCTTATCTTTAGTACACTCAGAGTAGCCAGGGGTGGGTGTTCTCTAAGCTTCCTCCACTTGTAAATAATGTATTCCCGGAGCAGAATGTTCTGCAGAGAAATACACAGTTTTGATTGGCACCTGCAATACAACCTTGAAGAAATAATATTTCTCTGGTCTGTGGATGGATGTCTCCAGAACCCCAAAGTCTGGCAACCTGCCTCATCCTTACCGTGTTTCATCATCTCTAGAATTCTCTTCTCACTGCTGCTTTCTGACCTCAGTCACCAAGATACACTCCAGAGCAGAACATTTACTAACCAGAAGAGGTAAATAGCTTTTAGGTTTTGTCACACATAAATTTTAGCCTGATTGTCAGAAATAGTTTCTTTTTGTGTGAGATTTTTAACACCTGTTAAACCAACAAGCCAGCATATGGTAAGGCCCTGGTGTTTGGGCACCCTGCATTCCAGTGACACGAAATATTTAGGCATGAGGTTTCTACCCAAGCCTTAAGGAAGACAAACTGTCCGAAAAACTGAGATCCTGTACCTGACTTTGTACACCTCAAGTTCACAGGTGGATGGATGAAGGGACTTAGTTCAGGACCATCTCATTCCAGGTTAATGTGAAACATGGAGCTGAGAGAATGAAGCAACTAAGAATAGAATCATTTTAAGCAGCAGTTAAGTCAATCCTTTTAAACTTTACTGGGGATTTGCTTCAGGAGAATCTTATTTATGTGGTGACCAGATCTGTGCAAAACCCATGTTACAAATGATGAAACATGGGATATGTGGAAAACATCCTTTGTTCAACACGTTCCAAAGAACACATAGATTTGACCTGATTAATATTTTCAGACAGAAAACATGCTTAGGCTGATAACAGTGCAAAGTTTTGACCTCAGCTATCACAGCATATTTGCTGACTTTGGCTGAGTTTCCCTTCCAGATTTGGAGCTTGAAGCCCAACGCAGGTTGAATGTATACAAAGCAAAAGTGGGAAAAAATAATATTTGCACAGAGCTCTGCAAACTGACCCACAGTCAGCTCTAATGAGAACATAATGGTTTACCCAGCTGCACAAAACACAGGCAAGGAGCATAAGAGCAATGGCCCTGCTTTCTTAATTTTTAAAGACATGTTTGGACTTGAGCACACATGGGAGATTTTTCTTTTCTGAATGCATGCATGTACACTTCTAAAAGTGCATCACTAGCACTTTAAACCACATTAAAACAGGTTTAAGCCAGAATGGGAGGTTTGCTTCCACTGAGAGCAATAAAAAAAGAAAGAATACCAAGCCATAAGCCTGACTTTATAAATCTTTGGATTAACCCGCAGCCTGTCGGGTATCTCCTCTCTAAATTCCCGTAACCCAGGGGAAATTGGAATGGATAGTCAGAGCACCAGCAAAGAGACCCCAGTGTGGTGTGGGCAGCTGGGAAACCCCCCCCCAGCACCAGCAGGGAGGATGTGTGTGCTCTGGGAGACGCAGAGAAATGTTTGTGTGTGTCAGATCAATCTTCCCCCTGGCCAGGACAGCTGTACTCACAGGGGGACCACCAATCACCCCGCCAGGATCCGCCGCTGTCCTTCAACAGGCAATTAACGGGAGTCCATTACAGCTCCCCAGAGCCCCCCGGGGCTGCCAAAGGCAGCCACTGAAAGGTCAGAAACCTCCCGAGGACAGCAGAGAAGCTGTGCCTGGCGAAATGGAGTGGAAAGCAGTAGCTATTTGTCACCCACTGGTAATTCCAGAAGCGGGGGGGGGAGGCAGTGGAAGGGGCTCCAACTGCAAGCAGGTGGTGTGGTGGTGGGAAGGGCAGAAGGAGAAGCCAAGGGAGATCCTTCCTGGGACAAAGATTTTATCCAGCAGAGAGGTGGAGGAAGAGTCAGCAAACACCACTCAACTAATTCTACGAAGGAACTGGAAGTGAAAAAGCGCACAGGGCTGATTAATAACCCACTTACAGCCCCAACGAAACTCAGGGTAAGGAGTCCCTGGGGGCTGAGGTTCACCACAGACACAAACATTGCAGAAGAGAACCAGTGAGGACTTAAGTGAGCAGAGGCAAACAGAGAGGCATTCATGAGCACCAATATTCTTCAAAGAGAAGCAAATACTTCAGTTCAGTGGCTGAAAAGCAGCAAACACAGTGGCTTGGAGGATACATTACAGGTTACTCTTTATTTCTCTTTCAGACTTCTGGTCAAGACCACCATGCTGGTCTGTTTGTGGAGGTCTCAGGTAAATTCCTACACAAACCTCTCCAAGGACACCACCAACCAACCCTGGCAGTTTTCCCATGGAAATACAATCAAGAGATACCAGGTAGGTGGCCAAAGGAGGAGGAGAATCAGCACATACAGAAGACTTAATTTGCACACTAGTGCAAGGAAGAGTTAGACTAAATTACTTCATGCTGTTAATTTGGAATAACTTTCATCCATTTCATGGATAATTTTCACCCACAGAATTCGACTGAAATGTTAACACTGTTGTTCTTTCCTGTGATAAGAATATTTCAGAGGTCTGGCACTACCCGGGCAGTCAAGAGAAAAAAGCTGAAATATCGCAAATGTTGACTCTTCAACAGCAACAGAAATTAGAAGGTGAACAGGAAGAATCAAAATAGTGACAAGTTTTTGTTAATTTCCTTGGAGGTGATTCTGAATTATTTGTATAATTGCAATTTTATTTGGTGTACAAAACCTAGACCGCATTAAAAAAAAAAAATATAGGAGAAAGAAAGAATCTGCAAACTGTGTATTGATATGTCCTGTCTTCACAGGACTGCGCAGGGACCACAAACACCACGAGAACACCCACGTGGGTGTCAACACTCACTCACGTCCCCTGAAGTTCCAGCATCAAGGGCAGTTCATGGTGTATTTCTTACCCATTTCCCCAGAGAATTCTGTTACCCATCTCCTCCTCCTGTCTCTTATTTTCTGGGTTCAAACTTAATTTGTTCACTGCCTTCAGTATTTGATGTGCACACACACAGTGTGTATATTTATATCTATCTCTATCTGTATATCCAGATCTATTTATATATGTATCTGTCTCTATCCCTGAACTTTTTCCCCCCACAGGTAGCTGAGTTTAGTAAATACATATTGTGGAGTTAGGGAAACTACAATTACAAAACATTTTGCTCTAATATGAACTGCCTTGTCCCCTCCCCCTTGTGCTTCCCCTTCCAAAATGCCTCCACCTACACCAGGAGGTCTCAGGCCAGTTCACTCCCAAGGGCTGCCTGCCTGCATTCCTGCCACCCTCCCCTCTGGGACACCAGCACCAGCAGCAGGCTGATGGCTAAAAGAAGCTGCCACTTGGCATCCAAGACACCAGTTTACAAGACAGTTTCTTTTAATGGCTTCTGTTGATGAAGGAATTAATGAAATTCCACAACTTTTTCCTGTGAGGAGAGTTACTGGTGTGGCAGGCCTGGGCAGCAAACAAACCTCTGGGCTGTCAGCAGGACCAAGGGGACTCCCCTGCCCTCCCACACAGGTGTGGACAGCGCCGGGAGGAGCCACAGCCCGTGACCCCAGGGCAGCAGGGCTGGCTGCATCACTCTCTGTATGGCCCAGGGCTGGCATTTGGGAAAGCTGGTCCAACAACCCCCTGGCAATGAGCCAGAATGCCCAGTGGGATAAGCCCATCCAAAGCGCCGACACTGAGGGGAACTCACCCCCTTTTACCTTTGAAATTACATTTTGGAGCTTCCACGGACCAACCTGCAAAGGAATGACCATGTGACATTCCTACAGAGACCCATCCTAGCTAGCAAACCTGGCCAAGACATCCAGAGAGAGAATCCCAGACAGAGGACATATGAGTTGGTTTTGTTATTTATTCACTTTTTTTTCCCTGTTTACACTTTCTGCAACTCTTCATAGTACGGGAAACGCTGCATGGGACTGAGTTCCTTCTTTAGGCATCCAGAAAGATACTTCTTGAGGTGAGGATACTGAGGCAAGTTTGCTCTGCCTTTAATTAGAAGGCCATTAATATCAAGTGCTCAATTTCATTTCCTATCAAGTAAAGCTTCTACTTTTTATGGCATTTAAACTTTTCTAGGAGCAGGAGAACCAGCATCAGACTGGAACAGGAAGTAAATCCTAACAGAACTGACAGTATCGTTGCCTCTTAAAGCCAGACTTGGTAAGTAGGAAACAGCTTTGCCCATCTATCCATCACTTGGCATTGGCAGGAAAAGGTACAGGCACAGAGTTGAGTAGTGCCAAGATTTGGGCCCCAGTGTAAGTTACTGCAGTGTTGAAACATCACCCTGGGTGTGCTGAGAGCTTGTCTTCCTAATGAGGGTTTGGTTTGCTCAAATAAATAAAACAGCAACTTTTCCCAGGCAATTGAATGTACCAGCAGAGCCAGAGACTCCAATCAGCCTTGGGAACTTTGCAGTGAGACCTCAAAAATTCAGGCAAGATGCAGCAGGCGTTCGTAGACAGGGCCTGGAAATCACGTGCCTTAACTTGGTTTTGGCCACAACGTGTACACAAACTCCATGACTGAAACAACTGTGAGGATGCTCTGTGGTGCATGTTTTATTGACAGGAGATCATCAGCTGTGTGTACAAACTATCTGAGCTCCTGCCACTTTATGCCCTTCCCTTCCTCCCCAAAGAGATAAAACAGGTGTAAAACCTTACTGACTCAAGTCTTTCCTTCATTATTTGGGGACAAGTCCTTATGAACTCGACAGGCATTTGCTTGATTTATCACAAATTCATGAGGGTGTCAAATACATGACCAGTCCTGGGAATGAAGTTAACACAGCCTGTCTGACTGTGGGAGTGACAGGAATGTGAGAATATGGATAAATGAGAGACCGTAGCCTACAGTGGCCAAAAAGCACCCATTATATGTGAATAGGGTGGGGGAGAGAAGAAAGGACACAGGATGAACACAGACCTGGCTATTTTATTTGAACTCAAGCATTTGAAGTATATCTTAAGGAAGAAATTTTTCAGAATGCAGGTGGTGAAACACTGGCACAGGTTGCCTGGAGGGGCGGTGGGGTGGCTGCCCCATCCATGAAAACATTCAAGGTCAGGCTGGATGGGGCTCTGAGCAACCTGATCTGGTTGAAGATGTCCCTGCTCACTGCAGGGGGGTGGGACTGGATGACCTTTAGGGGTGCCTTTTGACTCAAACTGCTGCATGTTCCACGATTTCCCTGTCTTTCTTAGCCAGCCAACACGTACTTGAGGACATAACACTCAGTGCAATCAGCCCTTGAGCAGAGAGATGCAGGACAGATTTGCATTCAAGTAACTGATCAAATGCTAAGAATTTCTTAATTGCCTTAATAGTTTAATTTTATTTGTCTCTAATCTAATTAGTAAAGAGACGTGTGCGTGGGGGGAGCTGATTGGAGGGGAGGGGCCTTCCTGTGTGCAGTGCAGAAACCTTCGCTCCCTGCTCGGCTCCAGCGCCGGCAGTGCCGGATATCAACACGTCCCTGGTTCCTTCTCATTATCCCCTGCTCTGCTGGCCTCTCTGTTCTTGGAAACTTCCTTTAAAGGCTTTAATAGCAGCATTCATTTCTGCTGCAGATAAGGTGAGTCTGGCTTTCTATGCACAGTAATTTAATAGGAACTCAGATCTAATTTAATAGATCCTTTATGTCTCTGTCAAAGGCTGTTCCCATTGATTGGTGCAGTGGCTCACACGAGTCTGTAAATACATCAATCTCTCGAGGGCTTGTGACAACAGCTCCGTTACCAGCCCGAGCATTACAGATGGACAAACCATCGCCGCATAAATGAGGAGCTGAGCTGAAAACTTACACTAAGTCAACTTTGAAAAACTCTGGAGACCGTGGCTTTGCTGGCATTCCCTGGATCAGTGAATCCTACAGAATGCAGACCAGACCTGCAGAAGTTTCAGGAGTTTCAACACATTTTAGTCCAGTTTAATTTGCAAGCACTCTTGCTCTACAAGGAGTCCAACCTGCAAAGGAATGACCATGTGACAGACACACTGAGAGAGACTCATCCTAGCTAGCAAAGCTGGCCAAGACACCCAGCGAGAGAACCTCGGACAGAGGACATATGAGTCGGTTTTGTTATTTATTCACTTTTTTTTTCCTGTCTACACTTTCTACAACTCTTCCCAGCATGGGAAACACTGCATGGGACTGAGTTCCTGCCAGATGCTGAGCATCCCCAGCTCCAGCTGCTCTAAGAGGCCAGCAAAGTGTCCAGCCCCTCAGCTGAAATGCTCTGCTACTTCCAGCATGGACTTTTTGTCCCTCTAAACAAGTGGCCATCACTGGTAAATGTACTTTACCACAAAGAAGGAGATTCGTTTAAATATTAGTGACTGACCCAAAGGCATTCTGTGCAGTGCTGCATCGTGTCCTCTTCATTTCAAAGCCAGCCTATAACAGGGCTGGGGTGGGAAGCAGAAGGGAAGCATCATGGCAGGAATATCAGTGTATTTTGGATGCAAAGCAGAAGCTTATCTGTTTTACTACTGCAGCACCGGAGAAAATCAATTTTGACACAGAACTGCCACTTTACAAGCAAATAACTATACTTTCCAATAACCTAATCTGTGCAAAGCCTACTGAAAATTCCCTAAAGAACCAGTAGTTAAAACCTCCATTAAATCAAAGGGTTTAATATGGGAAGGGAAGAGAGGATGCAGTTTGACTTGGGAATGTAATGGACTCAGTGGGGAAATAAATATGTTGTTTTATGTGTACAGTTACAGAATTTGAGAACACAGCATTCATTTCAAAGGGAATTCTCTTGCTGTGCAACTTAGTCCTAAACAGATGTGATTTTTGCTTATTCAAAAACATTTAGGTAACAATTACAGCATAATAAATTATAATTGCCATCATCTTCCAGCCATGCTACGACTTCTATGCAAACACATAGAAAATGCAATTATATAGAACTGTAAATCCTATTTTCAGGTAGCCTAGAGCACTGGCAAAACACTTGTTTGTTTTACTCAGAATGAAAAATACTTTAAAATACGTATACAAATGCAAAGGCCATGTCTGTTGGGCAGCCTGCTAAGGTCTGTCTTACACAGTCACTGCGCAGAGAGGGGCCCAACTCTAAGGAAGTTCATTACCTTTGGGAAGCTGATATTTTACTCTTTTTATATTTGCAGTCTATTTAACCTGGTTTCTAAGCTGACATTTTAATTAAGCAGGGCATGAGCAGTGTTTGAACACTGAAGGAAGAGAGAGTAACTAGAAATTGACCAAACCCCAAGATTTTCATGATTGAATAGTACAGGAGATCACACATGAACCCAGCACTTCGTATAAATACAAACATCTTACAGCCTTTCAGAAAGCTGCAGGTTAGGGGTGTAATTCTATAAAATAAACAGAAATGAATCTCCATGAAGACTGCAATTTTTTGTTAAACTTTACAGAGCTTTACTACATATCCACAGTGTATTAATTTCCCCCTTATTTCTTTCTCCAGTATTAGAAACCAGTGGGGATGACTGGGAAATATCTGACAAAACAGGAGTGGGGGGTTTTGCCAGGAAATAACAATGCACAGGGACAAAATTGTTTCACAGAGGTTCAGATTCACCAGGATTTCATTGCAAAGCCTTTTGAAGGCCCAGGAAGAGATATTTGATGGTAACTAAGGAGAGGTACAGAATCACCCCTGAGCCCAGTAGCAGGTGCACTTTAAAGTCAAAAAATCCAATTTCAAGGCTACCTCTATGTAACAAACGGCAGAGAAAGGCATCAAATTTTGACCTGGTTTTTCTGGGCGCTGCTTCTGAAGACACATTTCAAAAGTTCTGACTGGATTTCATCCCAGGAACAGGAACATTTTCAAAACCTTGACATTTTCGGAGAGGCAGAAGAAACATTACCTACTCATCCCATCTCTGCTCCTTTCTTAAATAGAATAAACCCTTCAACAGACCAACTATACTCTAAGGATTACAGTGAAAAAGCTTTTTATTTCCGTGCTCGCGTTATGAAGAGTTATCCTTCAGGATGAAGTTAAAAACCACCAGCTATCCTCCACTGTCACACTTCCCAGTGACTCTCTCCCACTAAACCACGGCATCAGAGGCTGAAACTGAGAATGCAGACAGGCTGCACAACAATGAGCAACATTACTATATATATCTTTTCCCCTACTGCCGAAGAAATTAAGCTTCGTATCTTTGTTGGACATACCTAAAGCCGTTTTGTTAGAAATCAGTTATTAAATGCAACTTCAATTATAATTAACCAAACGTTTACAACTGACACCTCTTTGAAGCCTGATTCTGAAAATAAAGAATATACATTCTGTCTTTATTTAATAAAGGATAGCATTCATGAACAGAATGGGGGATTTGTTTTGTTTTAAAAATAATAATAACAATGGGAAGTTGAAAGTCCTTCAGCAAGTCACAATGCACACCTATGGCATGTGAGATGAAGTCCCTGCAGTGTGACATGAAGAAACATCACAGCTTTGAAATACTTCTCTAGAAAAATACAGCAACAGTTCCAAGCCCCTGTGCTGGTTTAAAGGTAAACCAACAGGAGAAATGAACACAACTCAAAAGAGATTATAAGTCAGAGTTACAATTTACTAAAAAGAGTACAATAAATACAATGGTACAGAGAAAAATTAGTTTTAACCCACAAAAACAGATGTATAACCCAACCCTCCTGGGGCACGAACAGAATGGTGTTCATCAGCCCCTGTGGTGAGCACCACGTGGGCCCCCTGAGTGCAAAGTAAAAGGAAAGGAAAACCTGTTGGTGAGGATGATGGTCACAGTCTGGTTGAGAGTGGCAGTCACAGTCCTGTTGAGGTTCTGCTCCTCCTCTGGACCCCACAAGTGGTACCAGAAGTCCCAAACCCCAAAGATTAAATCTGCTCAGGTTCAGGTGGGAATGCCCAGTACCTCCGCAAAGCGGGGGGGGGGACTTTCACAATGGGTGATTTAACTGTGTGAGTCGTGGGCTATTTTTGGAATCCTTGATGGCCCATCAGCAGACATGACCCCTCAGGCTGGGTGTGAAGGTGCTGATGTCTCCTCAGACACAGCTTGAGTCACTGGTGTGAAGACACAGAAACATTCCCCTGTCTAACAGGGTTCTTTAACATCCGCCCTCTATCCTGAGGGGTCAGGTGTGCCCTGGGCAGCTGCTGCAAATGATCCATTATTAACAGTCCATCAGAAATGACACAGAGGGTGTAGAGTACACAGTTTTGGTGACACCCACACAGTGACAAACTGATCCCAGCAGCTATAACTAGGACAGCCCTAAAAAAGGCCACCTGGCTGTTGGGCTCTGGTTCTCCCCAGGGACAGGTTTCATGCCTTACCAATCTTTTTCATGCAACACTTACTTCAATTCGACCTAAAAATTAGCAAGCTGCCGAGTATTCTCCTGAAGAAGACAACCTTACACTTGCATCCCAAGGCAGTATTTCAGACCAACCTGAACTTCAGGAAGGAATTTTAAGGCTTTGAAAGGGATGGTGTGAAGTTAAGAGCTATTTTATCAGCATGAGTTTTAGACACAAATGCTGCTTTTCTCCGAGAAAGAGCAGCAGGCAAAGGAGGAAGGAACTACCACCACTGACAGAATCCAGCTGTCCCCCATCAGCACTAAGGTTTCCTTTTCCACCTCATCTTTCATCACCTCTTTTGTTTCCTTTAGAAAAATATTTATCCTTAACAAGACGCCTGGGTTGCATTTAACTTTCTACTGAGTAAAATGAAAATCAAGTTCACACTCCACTTAAACATTTCAAAGAGAAGAGAGGGAAGATGGTGAAATCAAACAAAAAAGTCTTTAAACAATCCTTATTTGTCTTAAGATCTTGGGGGAAAAGCTGAATTTACAGGAGTCACAGAGTGAAACAAAACATTTTATTCATCTGGGCCAGGCAGCACTACATCCAATGCTTTCAAAAACCAATAGGAGGACTGTCAAAAATTCTTCTAAACAGTCAGTCAATTGTGATCCTTTACAAAGCTTAGGAACAATTGCATTCAAAAGGCACAGGAGTTGATGGGCCTGCTCCATTTCAGAGCTGGAGCAGAGGAATCCATTCCCAGGGTTGGAGATTTGCAAATGGTCTCTACAAGGAAGTTTTACATTTAGTTGGAGACCTGGCTCTGGTGTTGAGGAGTTTAATGCTGCTCGGCATTTGGAATTTGTCTCACAACCTCTTCTCTTTTAATGTATGTCCCTTGTTTTGTTCATCTGCTCATTTTCTGAAGTGTCAGCATCCTGCTTTAGATCTTTGGTGGATTGAAAGGTGTGCCCTGTGGGTAATACTCTCTCTAAATCACCCGTGATGTATTACACTTGGCTTAAATGACTGAGTCTCATTTGCACAACTG
Organism: Anabacerthia variegaticeps; assembly: GCA_035583185.1. Classification (NCBI taxonomy): domain Eukaryota; kingdom Metazoa; phylum Chordata; class Aves; order Passeriformes; family Furnariidae; genus Anabacerthia; species Anabacerthia variegaticeps. The sequence goes on along the minus strand of JAWWEW010000048.1, from coordinate 9,872,370 downwards.
CCCTATTAATTTACTCACCATTGATTTACATCACTTTTGTTGGAAATCCTCCACCAGACCTCTGTTTTACATGCTCTCTCAAAAGCTCCCTTCCAGATTTTTTCTCCCCCATCATCCTCCTTGTCTCATTTCTCTTCCATTTGCCGCCATTCATCTGTCTCTTATCTCCTTCCTCCCTCTCCCTCCCACTGTTCTGTCTTCCCTCTGTTTCTTCTTGGTTGTCTTCCATTTCCCCCCTCCCTCCTTGCTCCAGAGCAGCTCATACATCTACCATGGAAGTCTAGAAACCCCAGAAGATACAGGTGTAAAGGTAAAGGAACGTAAATAAATCATGATTCCTCATGAGGAAGAGCAGCAGCTGTGACTTCTTTCTGGTGAGTTCCAAGACTGATGGGTGACTATCATTATCTATCTTACAGCACTTTACTATGTCCTTGCATCTTTTTGTCTTCCTGAGAGCAGCTCAGTCTCTCCGTTCAGATTTTATGGTTAGTTTTACCCTCTCAGTCCATCCCATGTATCTGGATTGGTGTCCTCATTACCAGTTTGACTACAAAAGTCAAATGCTTCCATCTAAAAAGGCAACATGCCTATAGAAGAGTCCATATACATTATAAAACACACACAAATGGAACCATATACTAGAGGCATTTTCCAACTTTCATGTCTGTATGCTTTGTGTGAAAATCAGTAAATAAATGCAGTAGTTTCCAAGCTAAAAGGCTCATTCAGTGTCTGTCATTCAAATTTTCAGCAGGAAAAAGGGACCAAAGTGCAGAGGGCTAGACTAAGAGGACTACTAAGATTTACATATTCATCCTGGGTAAATAAATAACCTCAATGCCACACTCTGCAGGGCAAAGGCAACAAGGAGAGAGACAAGCATAAGAGGGGGAGGTTCAAGCATCAGCAGACCCCAGAGAGCAGTGGGTGCACACAAAGCAAAGGAGCTTCTCAGCCTGGAAGGCAGACACGAATGAACAAAGGCTCAAAGTGGCCTTAAAATACCCCAGAGTGAGCCCAGCACAGACGTGGGGGCTCTGAGGTGAAGTAACGTGGACCTGTGAGAGCCCCAAGGCAAAAGCACACCCCGTGTGTGAGCATTAAACCTGGTTTTAACTCTTGGCACAGACACAGCACTCCCTTTAAGTGCCCTGCCTATATTTGCAAGAAATACAAAACAGCCATGGTTACCACTCAGGCACATTGTTTGCTTGAATGAAAAAAAATCCTCCTCCCCATAAAAAAAAGACTTAAAGACTGAGTTGAGAATGTTCTCCACCTCCTAAACCCAAATTAACAACTGGGCTGTGAGCTCTGAGCTGGACAAGGCCACAAACTCTCAGCACTTGGTTATTATTTAAAAAATACCACGGAACTCCAAAGTAATGACAGACTTCCAGAGATAATATGCTGCAATAATATACTATGTGAAGTTAGCCATTTTATTCTCAACCTAATTTCCATGTAGTTTGCAATTTTAAGATTTAATAATGTCGTTGAGAAAATACAAATTGCTTGTATTACCCACATCTTTACATTGAACTGTACACACCATGTAATTACAGAGTCAAGGTTACGGTGGAATTAGAGTTTCTGCATAGTTCTTTGTGTCCTCCTAAGTGCCAAAAGAATCTTTCAGTGTGGTGAAGCACAACCCATACTGATGGGGGGGAAAAAAAAAGAATGGGACTCCTCTTTTAAAATCTCTGTCTGAACAGCATAAGGGAAACACGCAAAAGTCTCAGTGCAAAAGCACCCACTGACAACTTTCCTTGGCCCTACAAAAAACCACTCTGAGTTCCTGCTCAGTGTTACAGACTTCCACTGAAAGGGATTTCATGCTGCAGTACCTGAGCTGCTGTCTAAGAAGTGATTTTGATTGACTTGTCCCAACCTGAGCTCTTCTGGAGAAATTCAGGTGGCAGCTTGCCAGTTCCCTTGGAAGGCCAGCGCTTATTTTTTGTTTTCCTTTACCACTTTTAAAAACACACAGATCAGACTTACATATGTCTGGCTCATCTCTGAAGTCTGAAGGTTTGAAGTTTGAAGGTTAGAGCTAATCTTAGCTATGGCATTTTGTGCTGAACTCAGAACACAAGTAGTTTACAAGGAAATCAGCCTCACTAAGTGATCAGAGAAACAAAACAGGGGGGAAAAAAAGTATTATTTGTATCAAAGAAATAGAAAATGATGATCACTAAGAACTGCGAAATCCAATGACAATATGCTGAGTGCAGACTGCACTGCCAAAGCAGTGAAGATTAGAGAGGCCAAGAAGACAAGAAACCAAATGATTATTTCTGATTTTACTACATTTGTGCAACATGACCTGGGGTTAAGTAATTTCTTGTTTATTGGTGTTAAAGATTTGAAGGAGGTTTTTGAGATGCTGGGAGTCTGGGCTGTAGTGTGCCAAAAAAACCCAGGGTAATGTCACCTCTCAGGAAAGGTGACGCTAACACCTGATATTACCAAATTTCACCAGTTCACTTGGCCTCCCCAATAAACAGTCTTGCAGGCTCCTCCCTGGGTCCTGATAAGGTTATGATGGGATGCTGAGAACTATCAGAGCTGCTGGGTGTCCTGGATTTCCATTTCTCCAGGAATGGTGTGCTGTGTGTGCAAGTCATCCTGAAATCCCCCTCAACAACAGTCAGGTAACAAAGGAATAACTTAGTACATCTCAACTACTGGCATAACCCTCGGGGCTGAGGGAGGATGGTGATGCAGGGACACCTTTCTGAGCACAGGCTGACACCTTGGTCAGGGTCAGCCAAATTCCTTCCAGTTCCTGACCAGGAGAGCAGCACTTGCACCTGATGGAATAAATACAATGTGCCCTGGGCACCGGATGGAGCCTCTTCCTGCCCCCACTCCAAAGTGATGCTTGGGGACACTGTGCCAGTACTACAATAAATTATACACCAACCATTAGTGTGGGTTGGAATAAACACCCCCTTCTGCTTTTGAGGGCAAAGACCACCCTCCTGTGCCTGAAACCTTTATACATTGCAGCATACCCTACATGAACTATAAATGCCATCTTCATCTACACAACCCAACAATGCCCCAGCAGCTCTGAGGTGAAAAGGGAGCTGGTGTTAAAAATAAACCCTTTTCTAGGATTTAAAAAAAAAAAAAAAAACAACCACAAAACAAAACACAAAAATGAATTTGGGTTTATCCTTTTAATATCCAACTTACTTGATTGAGTGACTTGGTTGTTACCTGCAGAGATTATTTTTCATCTTTTGAGTTTTATATATATGTATAAAACACCTAAGCCAGTAGGATTCCCATTTCAGATCCATCTTTTTGATGCTATAGGTCCAAACAATAGCTGGTTTTTCTTAAAAAGATCCTTTTTGTGTTTAAGCAATTTGAGGTACACGCAGCCCTCCTGGGTCTTCCACACAGATGGATCTTACCGGCAGAAAATTTTACGTTAAATTTTGAATGCAGCAAAATAAATGGAAATCAACACCAACTGCAGCCTTTTGTTGGAGTTGCTACACACTTCTTACAAGATCATTTTTTCAATTGATTATAACTTTGCCAAACTTCAAACCATTTGGGCAGAAATTTTCTGTGCCAGGTGTCTGCCTCAGGCAGAGGAGAATGTGTTCATGTAATTAAAGGCTCTATCACAGCGTGTACACAGAAGGGGGCAAATTAAGGTTGAAGAGGCAACCTTAATTCTCACATTTCTTAACTTTCACAGGCTTGACTTTGCAACCCTAATAATGTTCTTTTAATGTAGCTTTTTATCTGTAATATTAATCCACAGCTATATTAATTTGCAGGCATATCCCACCGAGGACTGGATGTCTTAGTGGACTGGAATAGGATCCACATCCTTCACCTCCAGGTTATGAGTTTAAATACAGTCTAGAGCTGAGATGACGAGGAATTATTACCACTGACCAGCTGTTTGGGGGCTTATCTGACCTGGAGACATGAGGCTCTGCACACGGGCGCCCACCTTGTACTGATTCCATCCCTAACCCTTAATGAGCCCCAGAGGGCCCAAGCTGTGAGCAGCACTGCCTGACACGTGTGGAGGCAGCCTCAATCCTTCAGAGCACTTCTGCAAAATGTGGCTCCTCTTGAAACAAGACCTGATGTGGGAACATTCCCTCAGTCCAGGAAGCCCCTGGAAGAATGAGTGGCTCACACCCCTCAGTCCAGTGAGGAATGCCACTGATTTAGTGGTGCAGTTCACACACACAGTACCAGGACCTTCAGTGCAATCTTCACTGAGGATGGAAAAAGGCAGCAGTGCCACAAACTGAGCAATGGCTGTGCTTCCATCAAAAGAAGAACACCCTCAAAATTTGCTCAGTGACACTTCTCTTAGGGAAAATGAGTAAGGACAACATATGAAAATTTAATTTAGCCCATCTGGTGCTGAGAAACGTAAAGCACTTGTGTAAGTACCAAGTGGGATCCTGCAAAAACAAGGACAGTTGTGCCTGAAGGAGGAAAGTTGAAGCGCTTCCTCCACCTCCAGGACCCAAAGTGGAGGGAGCAGAGCTTTAGAACACACTGAGACCTTGTAGGAGACATTCATTGAAGGACCTACTGTGGAGCTGCCCCCAAAGCAAACCAGAATCCTCACAAAGTACACAGACCCCTCTGCCCTTCAGTGAGGGAGGTTTTGACACTTAAGCAACTAAATCATAGAATCACAGAATAAATAAGGTTGGCAAAGACCTTTCAGATCATCAAGACCCATCACAAACCCAATCACCACTCCCAACAGTGTCACAACCCTGAATCACAGGAATCAGACCCTGACACCCTGGTGCCATCTCAGCACCCCTTCTCTTTGGGAGCAGAGAGAAACCTTCCCAGCTGTTCCCAGTGGGGACAGCAGGTTACAGAGGAACCGCGAGAGACGAGACAAAACCAGAGAGGATTAGGAAGAGCTGTTGCAGAGCAAGAGACAATCTCAGCCTTAGTCCTGCCTCCAGAGTCATGGTAATTTAAGGCAAGAAAACATACACAGCAACACTGTTCTTGAAAACTCCTTCTTCGGTCATCCCCTCACAATATTCCACCCTCCTCAGTCACAAGCCCTCCAACCCCCTGAGCTTCAACCCACTGGTTGCCTGCCCTCGAGATCTGAACACATCCCTCTTTCCTGGAGTGCTGACAGTGGTACCCAAACCACATAACCCAGGCAGCAGAGCCACAAAACTTCTTTCCCTCCCAGCAGAAGTTTTTAAAATATTATAAATCACTTAGCTTTGTTTTGCTTTCCATTTACTGCATTCATGTTCCTTTTGAGAGGGACACATTAATAAATACTGTGCCCTGAACCAACATGGCTTCAATCCCATCACTTTCGGTATTCAGCACTCATATGCCTCCCTTACTACAGTACATAAATGATATAAACTTCTCATCAATAACATAAAAAATTCATACTCTGTCTACAATGCAGCTGCTATCACAGGTTTATGTCAACAATCGTCCTGATTTTTAATAGCATAAATGTTTAAAGAGGCAGCAATTCCTCTAAAGTATCTGCAGGGATATTTAGAGCCAACATATGCCAAAACAATCCTCTTCTCGTACAGGAAACATTGTTGCTCAGCAGGAAAACAATGTTTATCCTCACAAATGTTTACCCTGCTTTAGTCATTAAACCTCTCCAAATGGATGGCAGGGGCCGGGAGCAGGGATGGCATTCCCAGCCTCGGGTCACCCCTCGGTGCAGGGAGCACCAGCCCAGCCCTGGCACAGCTGAGCTCTCCCTGCACTGCACACCTGGAGGCCTCCAAAATCATCTGCCACCTGACATTGGGTTTGCTCTTTGCTATAAATGTACAGAGACAGATCATTTGAAAATGTTTCTGTGCTTCACAATTCTAATGCACAGCCTGTCCTTTAATTTTGCTTTCATCATTAAAAAAACCCTCAGTTTATCTTTCTGAGGGGTTCCTACCTCAATGAAACAATACGAACCCTTTCTTTTAACTTTTTCTTCTTCTTGCTGCCAATTGTAGAGGGCTTTAAGCTATTAAACAAACAAAAAAGCTTTGCATACATGCAGCATAAAATATTTATTTTTAATCTAAGCAGGATTTCTTTACCTGCTGTGCAGCCACAGCTTCTGTTTAAGGCTTGCTTTATCATCCGTGTGCGAAGCTGAAAGCATTTCTCTCCTGATCTTTCATTGTGGCTGTAAAGAGCCTCCTACCAGAGCCCCGCTGACACCAGACTTCAAATTTTCCTTCTGCCTTTTCCCCTCTCACCCGAAAACCCACAACCTGGAAGTTCTTCACTTGAACAGATGGTTTACAAAAATCTGGGACATGCTCGTGCGATTGAAAATAGGACTCCTTTGAGCAACATCTCGTGTAACAATTGCAGGAACAGTTGGTCAGGACGGTGACTCAGAACCTGCCCCGGCCCCGAACTCCCAGAGCCCCGGGGAAGCATCCCCAGCCCCTCCGGGGGCCTGACCTTGGGCAGCCACAGCTCATTCTGGGACACTACATTCCCCCTGCTCCCTGCATGGAGCCAGCCCCCACAGGAGGCCAGTACCCCACTGTAAAACTGTATTTTTAAGGTCAGAATTAAAAGTATTAGCAATATAAACCAAACACTCTGCTTCCCATTTGGTTACTACATGAACAACACCAAATTCTCCCAGATATTTTCAAAACCAAGGTGCAAGATCACCCAGTCCCACCTGCTTGTGTCCAGGTTGGATGCAGACTCTGCTATTGCTGTTCAGAAGAAGGGAAGCAGAGATCTGAGAAGGACTCAATACTCCCAGCTCCATTTAAGGACAGTAAAACAACACATTCCCATGGTCTGTGAAAAAATTACTTCCAAGTCAGGCTTCAACTTGCATGCAGTAAGAAGTTTTGGGTTAGAATGAATATATTTCCTGCCCCACAGCAGAAGCAAGGTCAGAAGGGGGGATTGTGGAAGAGGTGCCAGAGGAGTGCCCTGTTCCTGGACAGTGTTTTTGAAGTGTGTCGGTCCTTTGTGAGGACACAGCAGGAGGGAGGATGTGATGGGCAGGACAGAGGAACCAGGCTGGGTGACCTTGGTGCCAACTGAGAGCGGTCATGTGGGGCAGGTACAGGAAGGGGAGATGACTGAAGGGAAGAAATACCTAGAAGGGGAGAGTTGTGTGTCCATAAGTACAGGAATTACGGAGCTGGACAGCTTTGAAGGTGTGGGCATGGCTGGATAGGGATGGGGAAAATGGGCTTGTGGCTTAAGACTTCTTTGAGAAGTCTTATATTTGAGGAGTTCCTGTGAGCAGAGGGATCAGCCTGCACTGCACCCCACCAACTGCATCACACCAGGGCACATCCCTGGGGGTCTTGGTCAGGTGCAGGGCTGGGGGCCCAATAATCCAATTTTTCCTCCTCCCAGTGAAGAATTTAAGACTGTGCCAAAAACCACCAAGAGAACCCTGAAGCCTTCCTTTGCTTCTGAACAGCTGCAACAAGATGGTCTTTATTTAGTACTAAAACTGCAGAGCCAATATATCAAAGGTAAACATCAAGTGGGAAGAACCTCCATTAACAAAACCCAAGTTGCCTCAGTAGCCACCAAACACTGATATCTCACAATTATTTTAAAACACTTCAAGACCTTAAAAATCAGGGACTTAGAAGAAATAGAGCACCTTTATAACAAGCTAAATTTCCTGTCACACAGAGGGTTGATTCCTGTCAGTGCAACACTCATTTTAGCCTGATTAAGTTGCTGTGATGAACTTCAGAGTTTAGACTGCCCTTGAGTCTCACATCTATCTGATCTTTAATTCTACTACCCGCTCATTTCTTGCTAAGCACACAATTCTGAGTCCCACTGGAACAGCCTCGTTCAGGCTCTGCATCAATATGTTCAGTGCTGAATTCATTTCTGCAGGGAGCCCAGTAAATCTGAACTTTCCAAAATCATTTGGCCCCCATTACTAGTAAGCACTGCTCTTAAATAGGTTGTAACTCCAGCTAATAGGCTCCATAATCATAGCTGAATTGAACAAAAGGGTCCAGTATGGGCTGCCATCAGTCATTTTTATTCCCAATCAAATGCACTGCATAGAAGGGAACTTTTTTATACTTCTGGATGCTAAAACTAAGAAACTCATTTCACCTGAATATAGGTTTTTTCCTTAATAAAAAATAAGACAAAGGTTTCCAAGGATATGCAGAAGGTCCAGCACAGCACTGAGGCAGGAGATGGAACTGGTAACCTTTTCACCTTGCAAAATGGCACCTATCCAGAATATAAGGAGACAGGAAAAACATTAAGATGCAAAGCCCACATAATGAAAAATTCCAATGCCAAGAGACACATTTTCTACTATTCAAAGAGAAGTATCCGAGTGTAACTAAACCTCAGGTAAAGGAGTTAGCAGCAGCACTGCTTACATCTTGATCACATTTCCATGAAGACAAGCTTTGTGATATTGTTTCATCTAGTGCAAAAAAATGGAAGCCACCTTCTAAATCTTATCATCGAAATTGATAGTGTTTACTTAAAGCTTATTCCAGCTTTGCTGACTTCAACAGATATTGAAGTCTCCAATAAATCTATTTCAACATTTTTTACAACTCTCTTCTTTCTCAACATACACTCTGGCCTCCCTGATCTATATCAGTGGACAGAAGACCGCATTTTTGTTTATGAATATCTAGAAGTTTCATTGCTATCTGCTGCAAAGCCTGGTATAAAAATGAATAGCAAGTAAATAAAGCAGAAAAGGAACTTGATTTATCCTTTTTGCTTCTGCAAGACAGCACAGCCAGGCCTGGCTGGCACCGTATTTTTTACATGCAAGGCAACCTGCTAGCAAGGTAATGCAGAACTGCTGCTGTGCACTGGCAGTGGGCACTGCTGTCACCACGGGCACTGCAGCGACTGCAGCTTCTCCCACCACTCCAGGATCCAGCCCCGCCTGACTCAGAGAGCCCAAGTGATCCCTTCAGGGCCAAGCACTGTGACATTCTGTACTCTCACCGGTCCACAGGCTCACAGAATGTGCTGAGCTGGGAAGGACCCCCAAGGATTCTGGAGTCCAACCCCCAGCCCTGCCCAGGACCAGCTCCAAGAGTCACCCCCTGTGCCCCAGAGCATCATCCAAACCCTCCTGCAGCTCTGGCAGCCTTGGGGCTGTGCCCACT
>JAWWEW010000048.1:9815183-9863109 GCA_035583185.1 Anabacerthia variegaticeps | reverse complement strand
GGGATGTCCCTCCTGGCTCCAGGCACTGCTGACTCGTGGCCAACTGGCCACTGACCAGGACCCCCAGGGCCCTTTCTTGGCATTCCTTTCCAGCCTTTCATTCCCAGTCTGTCCGTGCATCCAGTACTCCCCCTTGTTGATCTTCCCATGGCTGGTGATTCCCAGCTCTCTGATCTCTCCAGGTCTCTCTTGGGCAGTTGGCAGCAACCAGGTGGGGAAAGAGGAAAAGGGACACATGTGGATGGGAGAAGTGGTGGATGCACACAGCTTGGAGCAGCAGGTTTGCAAATGAACAAACAGTGCCTATAAGTGATGGTGTGAAGGCAAATTCTTCACTCCGAAATAAAAGAATAATTAAAAAGAACTGACAAATTTTAAAGCTTTAATAGGTGAGATAGTATAGAGGAGCAAGATCATATCCTTAAAACTGATTTTAAATAAGTAAACATAAAGTCTAAGAAGTCAAAATCAGTAGTTCTACTGAACAGGTAAAATGGTGATGAGTTTCTCAGCCAGAAATCCCCCCAAATAATGGAAGTGCCTGATACTGGTGTCACGGTTCACTGGTTTAACCAGAATCAGGATTGCACACACATCAGAATAGCTGCCACGGATACAAAGGAATAGAGGATGTGAAAGAACCCAAGTGAGGTCTGCTCAGGAAGAGCCCCTGGTAGAATATATGGGAACACTCAGAGACTTTAAATCAGAGCAGCACAGTGGAAACAAATCTCCACTGACTCTCTTCAGCTCTCCAGATGGGTCAAAACCTTTTTCCCCCATACAGGTACATGAAAATAAGTGGAATATTTGGAAACCTCCTCATTCTACCATCCCTTGTCCTACCCACAACATGCCCCAGGACAAATCATGCTCTTCTCCATTCATCTTGTGGAAAGACCTTTCTCCTTTCTCTCCTAAGAGATTCCTCTAGATCGAAAAATCCCATGTTCCTAATCTTTCTTCCCAGGAAGTTGCACCACAGCTACTTCCCACTGTCCAGAGACCTTGCAGAGGGCAGAGCAGAGGAGTTGCTCATCCTTCTGCCTGGCACATGCAGGGAGGAGAGCTTGGCCAACCCCATCCTCACTGTGTGACTTGTACATGTGGCCAGGACACATCTCCAGGGTGCGGATGGAGAAGGAGGTTCCCAAGCACTTGGGACAGCAGTCCCCAGGGATACTGGGGGACCAGCAAGGGTGACAAAGGCACTGACCACAGCACACAATTGCACAGGCCCTTGTGCAGATACTACAAATGTTCCCAGTCTCCTGCACTGACAAATACTAAAATACAGGCAAAAGTACTACCTCTTTAAAGCCACAATAAAGGACAGATAGGAAGGTACACTGATACAATTCAGCTCAATTATTTTTAAACAATATGTGATGGATTTGCAGTCTGCCATTGCATAAAAGACAGGCTCATTTTCTACAAATGCCCACAAAGAGAAATGATAGAGCTCAGCACTATAGCATGGCATATTCCATTAGGAATTAAATCTCTTCTCTCTGATGGTCCCATCCACATGCTTATTGGACAGTCTCCTGCTTTCATCTACATTATTGTTATTAATTTATGAATGGGACTGGAATTACAGAAGATGAGTCTAAGGTGAGGCCGCATTATAATAATAAATGAAAGAATGACTCCTGTTTACTTTCAAAATATTTCATAGCTAAAATGCTTACTGCATTTTTAACTGTGACATACTTCCTTTAGCTGCTTTCAGTTTTGAAGTAATGATATAAAATTCATTTCATCTCTTTTTCAAGCCTGACTCTTTCATACATAACATCAGGCATGTCATATCTGAGGAATTATTAAAATAAGACGGAGCCTGCTGTATCTGAGCAGAAAAGCTTCTTTGAGCTGGCGTCCTCAGGAGAGCAGCAAGCTCAATCTCATTAGTTGGTGCTGAGAAGGCGTCCTAGTCACTGGGTTCAAGGTGATGAAAGATTAGGGCGTTTGGCCTTGGCTCATTCTGTATGCAGCTCACATCCCTCCCTGCCCGTGAACACGAAATTACATTGAACCTGGGGAGTCTAACTCCATTAATTTTAAATGGAAGATTAATTTAACAATATGCGGCAGATATTTGTTACAAACCTATCATGTAAAAGTGACGGTTAGCAATAAATTGTGGTGACTCACACTGGCCGGTGGCCCTGGCTCAAATAAATCAGAAGGCATTTACACATAATTGCTGTTTTTAAAGACAGGGATATGGGAGATATGTTTCTTTGATGAAAGATTGGGTAACTCCATTCAAGGAAATGGCAGCCCCTGTTAAAGCTACAGCATCTCTTTTGAAGGAGCCGCTTGTCTCAGGGCTCAGAGGACTGGGATGCAGTTAGTGCTGTCTTCGCCTTATCCTATGCCTGTTCTTTTTTCCTCAGACAATCATTGCCATTGATTTTTATGAAATGTTTGTAAGAACAATACAGAAATACTTCACACGAGGTGAGGCTGAGGTGTGTGGTTTGGGACGTGCACTGCTGTACACAGCACGTGCTGGCTGTCACCTGGGGCTGTGGAGAGACCAATGAGGCTGCTCTTAAACAAAGGTTAACTCTGGGCCAGGTTTTTTATGACTACATTTTGACTCCTCCACAACATAGAGAATTAATAGGTGGCCCTTCTTCTGCCACTGTTCCTTGTCTTCTTTCAGGTATGAAATGTCAGCATTGAAAACATCCTTTTCTGAGCAGGAGACTCATCACCTCCTTTTGAGAATGAGCAACGCAGGGGACAAAAGTGGAAGGATCCAAACTTTTTTGTTTCTTAGTTCAGTGTAGGTAACTCCCATGCTTCTCAGATACTCTGATGATATCCATTGCTGGGACAGGGCCTGTCTGCATGTGAAACAAAAATATCAAAAATATCAAAGTGGCTCCCTCAGGAAGCTGAATTATCCCACACCTCATTCCTTCCAGTCCAAGGAAAAGGAGAAAAGGAACCTGTAGACGACCTCCAGAGGTCCCTTCCAACCCTAACTATTCAACAATCTGTGATTCTGTGATCTTTTAACATAACTTCTGTAAATACTCCTCGGCAGCAGCAAACACTGTGTGGAACTGCGTGTGGGCAAGTTTATTTATCTAAAGCAAAAAGCACAGTGCCCTTTCCTTTCTTTCCAAGCAGAAGATGAGAGAACAAACCAGACATGACACGCAGTGATGTCAGTGGCAGTGTTTAACACATGGCTGGGAGGTATTCAGACACAGCTGCAGGGAAGGGCATCACCTGCACTTAGAACAAATCAGTATATCCATGAGGAACTTTTGCAGTCTGGAGCTGTCAGAGATCCAATGACCTGCCTGAACAGAGCAGGAGGCCCTGAATCATCTCCCCAAGGGTGGAAATACCTGGGATGGCTCAGGGTTGTGCTCAGAGTTGTACATGTCAGCAGGCACCACCCCTCCGAAGCTGCACTGCCCCTGCTCCCCTCCATGCCAGGTACCCCCGAGGGAAAGGGTGGAGGGTGGCAGGATGGTGTCACTGTGCCCAAATCTCCCTATGATCCACCAGGAAGGGAAGCAGTCACAGCCAAACAGGGAGGAGCTGCACTGGGGCTGAGACCTCCCACCTTAGCTGCCCAAGCACAGGGAATTCATCCACTCCCCATCTTCTCAGCTTCGAGTTGTTAGCAAATGCCCTGTCCTCCCAAAGCATCCACAGCAATCCACTAATACTTGTCCTTTGAGAGGGGAGGGAAAGGGCAGAGTAGCCTTACAGGTCCAGTTAAGTGAGGCCAGTAGAGCATGAGATCCACGTCTGTGTGGAAAGCAGAGGGTGATATTTCCATCCCTGGCTTATGGCTTGCCCAGCCAGACAGAAATCCAACTCCAGTGCTGCGTCTGTGACCATTTGTGGTTTGTAATTTTAGGATGCTAGATATCTTTGGAACCATTTCTTCAAAAGCACATAAAAATTCTAATTTGTAGCAGGATGGGCCCCTGCTGTATTCACACAGATATCCTCCCCCTGTAACACACACTGCCCTGCCAGACACTATCACCACCAAGCTTTACAGACTCGTAGTAAATGGAGATTATCTTCATACACAAATAAACTATGGGTTCAGCTGTGTCATTTAAAGAGAAGCATAACAAGAGAGAAAATACTGTGCACTCGTTTTAGTACACACCTATCCAAAACACTTGCAGAAGCTAGGCATCATTAAAATAAGGTTTCTCAGACTCTCTTTTCCACCCAACAAGACAGGAGACTGTCTGTTCCAAATTGGCCACCAATAATCCTTTCCATATGGTGGAAAAGAGAAATGCAACCTCCAACAGACCCTCGTGGGAGGGAACAGCACTACGAGTGTGGGAATGGGACTGAACTGCGGGTATCATGCTTTGTTTCCATCTTTGCTGCTGCGTGCTATCACTGGGGGAAAGGCACTTCGGTGCTTAGAAACTGCTATGAGATCTTCAGATTGAAAGGGCCACTGAAAATGCAAACGTGGACAGGCATTTTTACTGCCCAGCCTGACCTGTCAATGAAGAGAACTCAGTCTGCACCAGCTACTCTACTCTTTGCTGATGTTTACACCAACCTCATGCTCTCTTCTCAGAGAGCAAAGAAATGCTCAGATGGATAAACAGCTCTTCATATAGGCCAAAATAAATGAATGGAAAAAAATTACTGTTGATATTTGAATGAATAACATTGATGCAGAATAACTACACAGCAAAAGAGCACCGTTGCTTTAAATTCAGGGCCAACATCCAGGTTGCCAGCAATTGATGCCACTAACTCATTTTTGCACTTTAACGTTAAATTTCTTATGGGACCACATCACCTAATTAGAGGAATTGATAACTGCACTGTTCCATAATGAGGCCAATACATTTCAAAGTCATTAAAGATAACCAAGGCAATAAGTCTGTGTTTAAGCGGCGCTTCCTTAGATTTCACAGCCTACGTGTCGCTAGCACAGGAAAAAGCAATCCCTGCCTAGTCAACTGTAAATGCTGGGTTATTGGAATCTTTAAAACAGGCAGCAAGGAGAAAATTACATGGCCAAATCTCCTTTTTCCAGTTAATGAAGAATTAAGACTACCATTTACCATATTAGAAGGTTCATCAGAGGTCTCTCCTCTCCATAGCTTGTGTTTGACAGCAGTGTCAATTTATCTGAGTCAGAACGCAGAAGTGCATGACAGTACGTCATTCATAACTGTCACATCTACTTATCTCTCTCATTGTCACACTGCTAACGAAATTCAGGCCTTGTTTTCCCCATCGTGGCCTCTTAAAGGGAAAAGGATCCCCTCAGCCTGTCCCAGCAAAGTGAGGGAATCCTGGCTCCAGAACCAGCGTGCTGACAAACGACGGGGAGGATTAATCACATAACCTGGGAGAGCCAGGCAAGGGGACAATTGCATTTCCCAAAGGCAGGGCTTCCAGCAAGGCTGTCACTGGCTTCCAAAGGAAGAGACATTAATTTTTGGTGATAATTACTAGAGGGACAGATTTATTTTATATTCTACCTCATGTCTGCAAGACTTGTTCAGGTACACTTGGCATTTCAGTAAGAAAAGTAGAGTGACTTTATTGAAAGTCAATGGTCCAACGTCTGCTGGCTTCAAAAGAACAGGATGGATTTCTAGAAACTCAACAGATGAAGAATCCCATAAAATTAACACTAGAGCGTTTGTTACTTTGGCTAAGGGAGAATGTAAACAATCTATCAAATCACTTTTCAAAAGATCTTCTGGTGTAAGAACTTGTACATGCTAAAAGAGGCCAGAAAGTCTTTTCTACAAATCCAAGAAGCATCCCACTAAAATAAAAATACACAACTGAAAAGGTAAGTTAATACTTAAGGAAGACACAGAAACAAACTCACCTGAGGAAACAAATGGAACAAGACAGCTCTGAGAGGAAGGGCCATGTTGGGAACAACTGCTATAAATTTACACTCTGCATTGTAAGGCAGGAAAAGTCATGTTTTAAGAAAGCAACTTGTGGAGTTGTGTCATCCTCTCCCCTACAGGAAACACACATCTTCCCTCTAATCCCAGTTGCTCACACAGCCCAGCACAGGGAGACATCCAGCCTGGCCAAAGGAGAGCAATTCTTGCCTTTAATAGCTGTTTCTCCCAATGCATCGTTCCACAACATTTTAGTTAAAATGTTCTGACAAATCCAGTGTAAATCCCAGGCCCCTTCTGACCTTCCTGCTCCTGCACAGTGATGAGGTGTAAACCACAGCCCAGTACCCTCACCTGGGGAAACTGCAGATCTATCAGAGTCTTCTGCAGCCCAGAGGATGATGAAGGTCAAGAGTTTTTCTTCTAAATCAGACTGAAAAGCACAATCTCTTCCTTCTATTCAATGCCACTTCTGTAGGGAAAGGAGCCATCAGCTCCTCTATCAGCAGCTCCCTGAGATTTACAGGCAATGGGATTTACCACAGTAAGATAAATATCCACCCAAAAGCACAGAGGTCAAGCAGGCATCGTTGTGGAGGCAGAACTTGGCTCCTGGGATTTATGGCCATGGAAACCAGGCTGGAGGCAGTGCTGGAAGGAAACTGTCCTGTGTTTAAGGGCAAAAACTTGATTTCATCTTTTCTGAAAAAAGCTATTTTCCACAATCACAGGCTCCAAACACACCACTGGAAAGGAAAGTGGATTCACATAGTAACAGGAGTTTTCAAGAAACCAACACAGCAGGCTCCAGGTGCCAGGGGATGAAAGGGCTGGAGCAATTCTTGAGGAGGCTGCTTGTGTAAATTTGAGAAGCAGTTTCTCTTCCGAGAAAACTTTTTTTTCATAATATTTTATAAGATCGTTGGTGTTTTGCCTTTTTTTTTTTTTTCACTACAGCTAACATAATAGAGGAGAAGGAAAATGGTGCCCAATTGGATCAAATTACTGGTGAAACAATGCAAGTGAATGTGCATTCAGGTCTCCAGTTCTGAAAACTTCAAGAACTTCAATAAATTGCATGACCCCCTGGTAAGTTCCACTAGAACTTCTGGGTACAAATTGTTTGCCTCAAGCTGGGTGAAATACACATTCAAATTCAGGCTCTTGAAGGAAATTATTAAGTAGAGCCATATTAGCTTTCTCTGAAGCATACTCGTTTTCTATATTGCCACTGTATAGACCAATTATGTTACCTTTCCATGCTGAGAAATGATTGTTCTGCTAACACAGTTCTGGTAAAAATCAAAAGCACTACATTTTTAACCTTGGGGGATTTTTGTTATTGCTGCTCCCTTGCTAGTTCCTTCAAATGGAAAACATCTTCCATTAATCTAAATGCAAAATTTGTTCAGCTTTCGAAAGTTACTTGAAAAATGTTAAGCACAAAGCAATAAACTTTTTATGCTCTTAAGACCACTAATGCTTTGAGCTTCATATTCATTTTGAAGAAATGAACATTTTATGGTTCACAGAGGAATAGCTACATGAATAATATCTGAGACTATAATGCATCTAGCAGAAAAAGATTAAGTTTATGTAAACTATTTAATCAGACGTGAAATTTTCTCTAGAGGATAAAAAATTCTGACCTTATTTAAGTTTATTTTAAAAAATACCAATATCACATTTCCACCAAGGGAACCCACCAATTTCCCCATTTATGTTGCATAAATATTCATAGAATCGAGGGCTAACTGGAAACCACGGCCCTCAGGCAGCAAAAGTAACGTTAGAGATGTTCCACATCCACATGGTCTTCCCATGGAAAACACTTCCCATGAAGTGTGACTGTAACTGCAGGGAAGGGGTTGCCTACCAAGAGCCCATCATGGCCCTGGTGGTGATCGACCAGCTTATCACAAGGGAAACTTCTCAGCAAAGCTCAAATTCACACCAAAGTGTTGTTTTCACCTGTGATTTTATCATGTTTTCAACAGAAGCCTGTCCTTTACCTCGTCCAGACCTACAGCCTGGCTTGCTGCCCCCTCACACCACAGCAGTTCTCTCCCAGGTTTAGGGAAGCAGGCAGTCTATCCCAGGAACTGTCTGTCTGGAATTGTGTTGTAAGAACTGATTTATTAAAGAAACGCAACTGTGTGTGTATGTTTAAAACGTCCAATTAAAGTGGATTTTATGTAAATCTAGGAAGCCAAGTGATTTGTACCCAATTAAACTGTACCTCAGTTTGGCCCTCATTTCTGCTGATACCCAAACTAAAGCTCTTGAACTGTTTCAAATTAAATTACGGAAAATCTTGGCATCCTAACTGTAAGCCCAGGTGCATTTATTTTTCTATTAAAACCAGAATATTAAGGAGCTTTTGTAAGTACAATATTTTCTGATTCCACTATGGGGTTTGTGTTCCATATAACACACTAATGAAAAAGCCTCATGCAGAAGAATCCTGAAAAATCAATAGGCTGGATACAAAACAGTAATGCAGCTTAAACAACAACATGATTATGAGTAACCCCTTTTCAAGCACTGTCACTTGAACGTGGTTTGAGAACAAATGATGACCGGGCTATGGGGAGTGGGATGTGATTATTTTTTTAACGTACATTTGAAAGCATCTGTGTATACACTGTCGTATCTCTGTAACACAGAACACCAAGCTGGTTTGGGAGCCTCTTGATTTTGAAGCAAATGTGAACTACTGAACATTCAGCCTTTTCTTGCTCTTTTTATTGCAGCAAATTACCCACTCGAGTCAAAGAGGTAAACAAGAGTTACTCTACACTCTCGTCCCTCACGGATACATGTTACCACTGTGCCCTGTGGAAGTCTTCCTTTCTCTTTCTCATGGTATTCAGTTCTCACAACAAAGAATTTGATTATAAGTTCAATCTCAGCTCAAATATTCTCTGCTGATATGGTGGCACCTTGCTCCCATGGGGCAAACTCAAAACCACAGGTGGGTTCTCTTTACCTTGTGAGTCCTTCCTGCCTTCTGCAGTGCCAGAGAGGGGATGGGTGATCTTCAGCAGGGAGACAGCACGTCCCCTGGACAATCCCCTGGCGATGCCCCAGGAATGGCGGGCTGACACCCACACCTGTGCCCTGCGAAGCTCTGCAGAGGAATCCTTTGCTGGCCAGGGGAAGAATCAGAGCTGTCTGCAACAATGTGGTGCATTAATAAAGGGGAAGATGGAGGAAAGACAAAGCTGCTCAGAGTGCCACAGCCACAAAGGTGATTTTGGAGAGCTCAAAAGCAGAAAGGTAAAGAACATATTGGGGGGAGACATATCCGGGAGAGGGTATGGAAGAGAAAACAACAGCGAAACCTTTTTCGAGGAAGTGGCCATAAACCCTGGCACTTCACTTGGGTGCCACCTGAAATCCTCTGCCATTCCACGGCCCTCCCACTGTGGGGAAACCCGGCCATTTCACTCGAGCTCCCAACTGTACAAAATGGCTCCACGAGGCGGCATCTGCCACGGAGTGATTGGGATTAGGCACCACTCATTATCCTGACAAGGATCTGGCAGGCACGGGGCGGGCTGGCATGGCAGCCGGGAGAGGAGGGTTTGGCACAGCCGTGGGGAGGATGTGAATTAAGCTCAGTGTCAACACAACGCACATGGTTTCCTCTCCACGGACATGCCAAGTCCTTGACACAATAATGAGTTGTGCATGATGCCAGTCACTGATTGTCAGCCCAACTGCACATCTCTTTTCCGCTGCCATCGAAGTGCGGTGGCATCCAAAGTTGAGAACAAACTTTGCTGGGAGTTTTGGTGGGGGTGATGGCACAGGCAGAGGGTGAAGCCTGTGCCCCCTGGCCCCTGCCAGGTGATGGGAAGCAGGAGAGCCCACGGCACAGCCACGGGGATGGAGTTCCACTGCAACACTGCTCCGAGCGTGGCACGTCCGAGTCGAATAAAACAAATTGCCTGAGAAATCCATCAAGCCTGTGTCTGACAACTGTCTTGTTACATTAGAAATCCAGTCTTAAACACCCCTTTGCTTGAAAATATTCACATTTTTGTTTCATCCCATGTTTGCAAGAAGCCCCTTCCATGTGGGAAGCAGCATTCCCAGCAGTGGAGGGAAGCAAAGCCAAGTGCACTGGTGGCATGGAAGGGAAGGATGCTCACTCCCCATACTCTCTGGGGGAAGGTGGAGCAGATAGGAGGTGTTTCTGTCAGCCACACCATGCTCTGTGTGTCTCCTCTGCCTCCCATGGCCAACACCCCCTCCCCCTGCACCTTCCGCCACAACCCACACATTGAACACCCTCAGAGCCACTGCCCTCCCCTCCCCTGAGGTGAGCACACTGTCATGCCCCCCGTGCCCCAGCTGGGAGGGGCTGGTGGTCCCACACTGTCCCCACTGAGCCCCCACCCCAAATACCCCCAGTCACCCCCATCCTCCTCCCCAACCCTCCTTAGAGCCAGCACTGGCAGCTCAGGTTTCTCCTCCCCTCACCCTCTGCTCAACTCAAACAGGACACACCTGCCTCAGGGATGGGACCCAAATGCTCATCTCCTGAGACTTTAAAGCACTGGCAATAAATTTAATCTGCAAAACCCAATTAGAATCTTATTATTTTCCTCCTCTATCCCCATCAAACCCCTGAAAGACCAGTTTTCTTCCCCATGCGTTAAAGTGATCCTGCTGGCAGCAACACCTGCCTCTGCTGACACCTCACACAGGGACCCCAAAACCCATCAGGGACAACACACACAAGGAAAGAAATGCACCACTTCCTATGCTGAATCCCAAACTTTGCATGGAAGGACAGGGAAAGGCCGATGGCTGCCTCAGAACAAATCCTGAGTTTTACTCAGTCTTGTTATGTCTATGACACAGTGCCCTAAAGCCAATTACCATAGATAGAAATGTCTCTCAATATCTGTGCTTACTTCCGAATTTATTAAAGACAAACAAGTGCAAAACTCCCGCCAACAGCGAAGCAGCATCTATTAGTGAAATGCCAGAAAGTGCTGCATGAAGGCCCAGACCTTGCAGTCATTTAACCTTAATAGATTATTTAACTCAAGAGTTTGGTGAAAGTAATGCCACCCAAGCTGGGCTTCCTCTTATTTGTTTTACTATAATTTACACAGGCAGGAAAGTGAAAATGTACAATTCTTTTTCTAATGGCAATGGAACACTTCTAAATTACTTTTGTCCCTTTCCCATCTCTCAATAGATGTGTGCTGATTTCAGAAAATATTTCGTGCATTTTTTAAGCTTTTCATTTGTATTTAGAAAGAAACACAACTCCAGAAGAAAAAAAAAAATAATAGTATAAAGCTCAGAAATTCAGAGGCAAATCATTTTTTGTGTTAGAAAACAATGGTTTACTAGAAGCCTAAGTGAACCAAATCTTTTTATGAAAGGATTGGATGGCTTAAACAATCCACAGTGGAAAACTGAGCTTTTGACTCTGCATTAAGTATTAAAAGTCACCCCAGGATGAAGAGTTTGAAAGGCAGAAGTACATGATAACTCTGTGGTGACCTGTGTGACCTCAGGTAGGTGGCCTCAGCCCATTTCCAGTGCAGCAGAGCTTGTGCATTACAAAAATTGCCACCAAATGCAGCAATTTCAGCCTGAGGAGAGCCTGGTCCCTCCAGGACACTCGCCAGGGCAAAGAACCGAGTCTGCACCTCCAGCACCAACTTTTCTGTGCACTTGTGTCTTCAGCAACATCAACACTACCTTTGCTGAGGAGCTAATCAATGGTAAAATGAAAAGAAAAACATAAGAATAAAAGTAACAGACAAACTTTTCCTGATGCCACTTCCTGCTGCTCTATTTGGCATTCCCTGTCCATCCAGCACCGTGAGTCAGAGCTACAGACCAGCAGCAATTTAAATGCCTTCATGTTACATGAGACTTGCCAAAAGACTGGGGTTTAATTTGGTTTTTGTTTGGGTTTTTTCTTTTTGTTTTGTTGGTTTGGTTTTTTTAAAATTTCAATTAAAAGTACTCAGTAACAAGAAAATGATTTAGTGGAAAACAATTGAGTTATAAGGAAAGCAAATTTCAAGAATGCCAAATGGGATAAACCATGGAGATTATAAAATGGCTACACTTGACCTGCCAACAGGAGAAAGTCCCAGAGTTTTTATTAAAAAGGGGCAGTGGGGAAGACAACCTGCTGTTTAGGGAAGCTGCATATTTAATTTTAGTGCTATAATGGCATAGCCCATGACTATAAGGTATTATTTAAGACCTATCATGCTATTCCCTTGGAGGATATCTCTCTGCACTTTCACAGTATGCTGCAGTTTGCTAGTCTCTGTACAATTTAACTACTATTTACTGATTATTATTGAGTATGGGACAGAATTCACCCTCTCTGGACCGACAAATATAAGCTTTATAAGTGGAGAAGCAGGATGTTTCAACTGCTCCCTGCCACCATGTGATTCCATGAACATAGACTTTAAGAAAATGGAAACAAAACAAACCAACTAAACAGAGAGTCACGGTTTATTAACATAACATACTGCAAATCTAATTAAAAGTCAAATAGGCAATACCCTCATCAAAACCCAAATGTTCTTTACAGAAACATCAAGGAAGAAGGGGCATACAGGGGACGATCCCACAAAGGTAATCAGAATT
Source organism: Anabacerthia variegaticeps (assembly GCA_035583185.1). Lineage (NCBI taxonomy): Eukaryota > Metazoa > Chordata > Aves > Passeriformes > Furnariidae > Anabacerthia > Anabacerthia variegaticeps. The sequence continues at coordinate 9,850,585 of JAWWEW010000048.1, read as the reverse complement.
CATCTTCTGGGACTCGTACCCTATTACTCGAAGCTCATTATCAGTACTCTGTACAGGAGAGCAACACCCAGAGACCACATCATTAGCTTCCTACACATGCTTTACCCCACAGCTCGAAAAACTCTAACAAAAAGTCCCACCAACACACAAGGAAAATCAGAGCTTTTTGTTCTGTGTGATATGAGCCTGCCAAAATTTGAAAGAAGATGCTATGGAACAAAATGCTACCAAAAATGGTTAACATGTAAAACTGGATCTGGTCCTTTCTAGTAAGGGATGCAGCCTGGCTGTTACACCGTCTAACGTCTCCATTTGTCTGTGAACACTTTGTTAACAACACAGCCACGGTCACTTCCTTTTTCTCTTTTGGATTTGGATTCTTCGTCTGCTGATCAACCCCTGTCTGTCAGCTGGCAAAACATAATTCATTAAGTGACTAAACATTACTGACTACTCTGAAATGCAGCATCTAATTAGTTGAAGGAGAACACAATCTCTTCTCTGTGTTAACTGTCCAAAAGGCAGACAGGAAACCTTTAGCCTAGAGGGAGAACAGAGATGAAAATAGAAGTGGTCACCTTGAGTTTCACGTGCTCTGCAGTACAGAAATATTCCCAGTCAAAAGACACTGAAGAACACAGCTACACCAGTAATCAAGCACTTAAGCAACACACCCCACATCAAAACACAGCTACACAAACTGAAGGATTACAACATTGTCAAAACCTAATTCCCACCAACAAAGAAAAAATCATTGCAGGTGCAACCAGCACTTCCCTCTTTTCCTGTGAAAAGGCTGCCGAGCAAACAGAGGGAACACCCCAAGAAGGGAGTGAAGGAAGTGGCCAATGATACAAGAGTTCTGTTCTCTGTTTCTCTCAGAATCCACCTTGTGTTACTCGATGACCTGTGTCCTCATTTATTAGGTTTCCCTGTCAGAGGTAACAGTGACAGTGACTAATGCACAGTGTCTTGTGCTTCTGTGCTGCTCTCTCTGTACATCTCAACAGGAGCAAGGACTCTGGTACAGTGTGATGTGATGACAACCATCCTGTCCCTGACAGGAATTTGAAATACAGAAGCCCTATGTCCTGTTACAGGTCAAGAGAACAGGATTTGGGAACAGGAGTCGCAAGCACGAGGTCTCTCCTTGGACTCACCATACCAATTCGATGAATTTACTTTTTGATTGAATCTATTAACTGGGGAAAAGGACCAGTATTATGCCATAGTTCTACTGTCACCTTGAGAAACAAGCTGAGAGTTGACAATAGGACGTGGCTGATGCCAAGGCAAGTTCAGGTCTCCGTAATGACAGAGAGACACATTCCAGTCTTCACCTTTCACTTCCATCCCAGTGACCAGGCAGTGTCCTGGCCTCAGCAGCACCTTCCCTGCTTCAGGGGTGCCACCTTTGTGCTGGAACCTTGGTGCATCCAGTGCCAGCACAGCTAGAGCGCCCACACAGGGCTGCTGTACCAGGGGGGAAGGAACTGGCAGGGCTTGGTGCAGCACCACTCTGGGCACCTCAACAGACAAACCCCAATTTGGGTGAGAACATTTCACAGCTCCTTTCCCAGGCACTCTCGACCTGCCAGCCAGCCCTGCCACACACAGGGGTTCTCTGTGTCTCAGGCTGTGTCTGAGTTGCCAGACTGGTCTTTCAAATGAACCTCCCAAGGTATTGGCACATGTCTCAAGAGAGGATCACTGACCTAATAGCTACAGCTTTGAAATATTATCTGTGGCTAACTTCCACTAAGGGAAGATCCTCATGCATTGTGAAAGTCAGAGAAACCTGATTAAGCCTCAATCTGCTAATGGCTGATTAGAGACCACACTGAGCTGGGGATGAGGCACAATCTGAGCAGCACAGCCCAACCTGCAGTTCAGTGAAGCAGAAGAGAGCCTGCCTGAGTCCAGGGTGACCCTACACCCCAGCAGGGCAGCAAAGGGCACAGCAAGGTAAAAGCACTGAATTTGAGAAGCCCTGTATTGCTTAAGGGGGTTTCCACCCCACCAAGGGAACTGCAGACTCTTGTAGTTCATCTTTAGGAAAGATACCCACGTGATCATAAATACCCCATAAAACCCATGCACATTTTCACCTCTTTTACACAACTCCAAAAATCTTCTGAAGATTTTAGCTGTAAATCAGAGGCTCACACCTTCTGAGAGATTTGAAGAAAGCAGTAGGGCTAAACTTTGGTGGAAGCCCAAGGCATCAAAACTGAGCCACAGGGAGAGGCAGCTGCACTGGGTGTTGGAGGCACAAAGCTCTAGAGCTGCGGCCAGGGGGAAGCCCTGAGGCCTCGAGCTACACTTTTACTCCACTCACCTCGATTTATTTGCAAACCAGTACACAAACAAGGAACCACAAGAGTATTTTAGTATTTTGCCACCTATGGCAAGCTGAATTAAAAAAATAAAAATACATCCAGTAAGGAACAAAACACATACCCAGTGGTTTGCTCGGGGATATGCTTCTTTTTGCACTACAGGTAAGGTCTAAGACTTTCAAAGGAAAATAATAGTTTGGGATTTCACTTTTTCTCAGCAGTGCACTGTGAGGTAGCCCATGTCCAACCTGGTTTCAGCAGGTCTCAGCGTCTTTCAGAAGTCTGTACTCATAAGACACTGCAGTTTGGCCATCAGTGCTGATGCCTTTGGTTGTCTCTCAGGTAGATCAGCATGTGAGATTTCTGCTTAGCAGGATGTTCTGACATTTCAGGGTCTCTTTCCTTCCCCTGTGTCCTGGTTTCAGCTGGAACAGAGTTAATTTTCTTCCCAGCAACTATTACAGTGCTGTATTTAGAATTTAGTAGGAGAATAATGTTGATAACACAGTGACGGTTTTAGTTGTTGTTAGGAAATGTTTATACAAAGTCAAGGACTTTTCAGCTTCTCATGCCCTGCCAGAGGAGGTTGGGAGTGCACAAGAAATTGGGAGGGGACACAGCCAGGACCGCTGACCCAGGTGGCCAAATGGATATTCCATATGTTACAGTAGGAACTGGGGGGAAACGGTGGCCACTGCTCAGGAACTGGCTGGGCATCAGTTGGTGAGTGGGGAACAACTGCATTGTCCATCACTTGTTTTGTATATCCTAATTCTATTATTACTATCATCATCATCATTATTATTTTCTTCTTTTACTATCCCTTTAAATGGCTTTACCTCAACTCATGAATTTTCTCACCTTTACTCTTCCGAATTCCCCACCAGTGAGGGACCAGCTTTGTGGGGCTGAGCTGCAGCTGGGGCTAAACCACCACACCATGTTGGAAAGAAAAATCACTATTTAAATATTATCTGTGAAATACTTCTGGGGAGTTTCATTTTAACAAAGGCAAATGACAGGGTTGAAGGCCAATTATCATTATATCATCTTTCAATAAAAGCATAAATTTAATTAACCTCTTCCCGTTCCTTGAGCTTGATCAAATCACCCTTTCCAACACAGAAAATATGTCCAAAAATATTGACCATCTTTTCTCATTGCTTTGGTAAGCACATGGTAGCTCCACCCACTCCTCTGCAACCTTAGATACTTGTTCCTCCACACACCACGAATTTCACCTTGTTCTGATAGAAATACCTGTGACCAGCCTGCTGTAGCCCAGGGGAGAAGGTGCCAGAGAGGGAAGCAGAGCCCTGGATCATTGCCCCTCCTTGCCTATTCCCCAATCCCTCCCCACCCTCAACTTCTTCCCAAAGAGTTGCACTTTTGTACTTCGGGGCCTCTTATTTTAATTTATGCAACAGCTTAAAACATTTTGTTAGGGCTGAGTGAGACCATCTGTGCAAGAAATAAAAGATGCCTAAGGGTAAAATAGGCAAAAGCAGTAATGCTGAATCCGTGGAAGGCAATCGACTGCCTATGGATTTTGTATCTACTGCTGTGACCTTTCCAATGGTGGCTTTCAGTCAAGGGTAATTTCCACACCACAGCTGCTCCAGAAAGAGAAATTAATCCAGAAGAGCATTAGTGCTTTCCAGAAAACTGGACAGCCTCAATTGCCTGTCACTTCTCAATGCCTATGTACCACTTAGCATGACATTTGCATAACATTATAGAAAATCTCCTTCATTGTGTCCTACAAGAAGATCTGCCAGCGTTTGTTTTCCTGAGGTGAGCAAGGACTCAAGTTGATTCCGAAACATAAACTTTTTGTCAAGGATGGCAATGTTGCTCTTTAAAATGATGGATCACTTCCTACAACTCTTAAATTACCATTACAAAGCCCTGACCCTGTGTGCATTAAGTATTCCCTAAAGATGCTGAGGAATATTTTACGAGTTGTTTCATTTTGCTGTCTTCTTTCTGATTACCTTTGGGGCTTATTAAGAAAGTCTTTTTTTTTTTTTTTTTAATAACGTAGAGAGGTCCAGGACTAAGAGGGAAAAAAAAAGAACCTAAATTGGGGTTGAAATATATTTAAGTTCAAAGATGAAAGGGTTTTATTTACAGAAAACAGTTTCAAGGAAAGCAGTGAGCACTTTTATCTAGGGAACCTCCTCCCTTCTTTGGAGCAATTACATGCCAGTAAAGCACACAGATGGGAAGTTTTGTCTCAGTGTCAACCTTATATTCTGGAAAAGAAAAATCAGCTTCAAGATGACAGGTGACAATGGGCCAAGTTCATCAGTGGTGTAGGCTGCTTGTCAGGGCTTGAGGCACAAGGGTATATTGGAACATTTTCAAGAAGAAACACTTGAGGCCAGGAAAAGGATGTACCTGGAATCACTACCAGAAACCTTCAGGAAAGGCACTGATGGAAAACTTATTTGCTGTTTAACAAGGGTCAGCTTTGCTTGCAGACAAAGGATGAGCTACATATCCTTGAGTAGCAAAAAAGTATCAGATTCCTTGATAGGCAATTTAAGAACACATAATTCCAGAGGAGCTAGAATCCTGTTCTCAGACTTGTGCTCTCCCATTCCCAGATAAACATGACAGTGAACAAATCTGAGAAATCATTCTCCTCTTGTTTCTTGAAACCTTTTCCATCCCCTTAGAAGCATCCAGGACTGAGAGAAGGAACCAAAACTGAGACTGGAATATTTTCCTAGGATCCTGAATTACAAAACGGGTCACAACAGGAGCAGCACTGTGTTCACCCCATCTATGCATGAACAGTGGCACGAAGGGACAAGTGGTGATGCTGTCACACAAACTTTGAATTTAAAGATTTCCTACAAGTAGAGGTACAAATGGATTGGCAACTTGGCAGTTCATGTTCTGGTTTTATTAATTCCTGTATGGCTCCTCCTTTCATCATACCCCGGGGACTTATACACTGTTGTTATTAAATGTGGGGAGCAACAGAAAAAAAAACCAAAAAAACCCCAACAAACAAAAAGGGCAATTTTTTTAACAACTGCATGGTCTGGTTCTGCACAAGAACAAAAGACAAAAGTAATTTGCAATAGTTAAGGCAACTAATGGCTTGCAGGCTGGATTGCTCAGGCGGCTGGTAATGGCCTCAGCAGTCAGTGGTCTGTGTCTGACCAAGGTCAGCGGGTACTCCTACGTGACAGAGACTCTCCAAATTATAATTTCAGATTTTTTACAGGGCAAGTATTCACACGTCTGTAACTGCAAATGGAGCTTCCAACAAACAGGCGGCTCAAGTGGCCAAAAGGCTGAGAAAGCCTGAAGTCTTCAAGTAACTCCACATAGCACCAAGACTGGAGGAACAGCATCCAACCCGTGCCATGTGTAGCAGCCACAGGAAAACCAAACTCTGTAGCACCATCAGTTCTGCAGCTTTCCCAAAGCAAATCAGACCCATACTGGACACCACCACCACGACTCCATGTGAGGATGGGAGAAGAAATCTGGAATGTGAAAAAGCATTAGGCATCCATTTTCCCTATTTTCCTGGTTGCCTCTATCTCCCTAGCAACATATGTTTCAGTGAATGAGAGCTTTGCCATCAGAAGCAGGTTCTTAATTAGGAGCTTATAATAACATATAAACTGACAGCTGTGGCACAAAACTAGCTGACCAAAACCTAACAATTAGAGCAAAGACAAACCCCACCTGAAGAGCCAGGCAAGCAAACAGCAGAAACCCAAATCACTGGATTCTGAGCCCGAATTTCTGCAGCCCACATCTGCACATTCCACACCTCAGCTGGCCAGAGAGGGCAGCAGGCTCCCAATGACACGGATCCATGGCAGGCCATGCAGTGCAGGCAGTACGAATAAGGACCAGTGCCAGGCTTTGTCTTGCCAGGAGCACAAACCGGGAGAGGCTTGTCTGTTGTAGGAGACGCTAAAATTATCTTGGCTCCTGCTCACAGGGTAGAAAAGCCGGTGGCATTTGGGGAAGGGACTAAAAGGAGATGGTGGGAGGTCCAAGGGCAGGCTGGAGGCTCCTCTAACAATTGGTTCCCACGGTGGGCAGCAGCAGCAGCCCCAGTGCCCGGCGTGCCCTGCCGGGGAGACATCCCAACCCAGCCATGCCGGGATTCCACGCTGCTCTCCAGGCCTGATGGAGACACATAATGAAATACAATCCTGTCAAGCTCGGCCCCTGGGTAACATTTTCACTTCTACATTCCATTTTCAGTTTAGGTCGAGATTTTTAAGAAGACAGCAAGCAGCACTCCAGTCCCAGGTGACAAGATCTGCTCAGATTTAGTCTTTGAATGTTGCAAATTAAATTCCCTCATCAGGCCTCTAATCACTCTTACCAGATGGGGCTTGTGCTCAATTTTGGATCCACAGGAAATTTAATGGTTATTGTTTCTGTTTAAATAGGAGATTATTGCATTTTAATAAGTTCTCTTTGGGACTTGCAGCAACAATAGAGCACTATGAATTACTGTAGATAGCTGTTACTGCATGCTGGGGAAAAATCAAGTTACTAAGTGTGACAAGTTGCTTTTTCTTCCCTTCCAGCAATCGCTCGGAGTGTATTTACCACCAAATTAAGTATGTGCCGTGGGGATAATATTTTTATCCTGCCGAGGGGGGAAGGCGCTTGTCTGTGGATTTTCATTAAAATGACACATCTGTTCAGCAATTTCACAAAGTAATTCTGCTGAAAGTTTTATCAGCTAATTTTAATTATTCACTCCAGTGGGTTGAATACAGGATTCATCATGTTGAATTAATACATTTGACGGGAATTTCACAAAGAGGGGGGAGAAAAAGCAATCAACAAATTGAATTGTCATGCAATATGGATTAAATTGAGATTCTTTAATTAGGATAAGCCTGAGATTTGGTATTTTGAAGGTATTAGAAAGCTTAGCAATACAGTGGTAAAGATTAAGAAAATGCAATTAAATATTACACTTTGGACACAGGCAGCATAACATGTGAGCAGAAAGCAAGGGTCCCCTTTTTAGCAGCACTGTTAGTAGTGTTGGTTTCAAGAATTCCTGAATGTCTGAGTTATCAGCGATGCCATCCAGGGACAGCCTCTGTGTGCCAGAGCTGAGCTACGGGAGGGGCTTTGGAAAGCAGACTGTCCTTCTAAGTGATGGAAGTGGACTTTTCTCTTAAAACCTGCTTCCAACATCATTGCCCACAGACTGTGACTCATCCTACTATGTTAAATTTCAATTTATATATAAACACACCCACTGACTGGGGCTGAGGACACACAGACTCAGCTTGGCAGCAAATTCAAAAGCTGAGTGTAGGTTTACCAGAAGCAGCAGAAATGAAATGAGATCTCCAGATCAGTGTGACTGTGGGTGACAATTGGCAGGTGGATTTTTCCTAGATTAAATGTCCCTGGAGGATTTATGCAGTTTTGTTTAGTTGTAAATCATGAATAAAATGTCAAGTATTTTATTAATGGAGTCGGTGAAAGCACACAGAGAAATTCTGCACTTACTAAAAGGTGAGAATCTTCGGTGTCACAGAAAATTTTCTGTTAAATTTGAATTTTATTACTCCTTCCACCACCTCCAATGCCAGGAGACAGGATTACTGAGTTCCAACCAGTTCTAAAGAAACCCAGAGGCCCTGACCCTCCCTGGGAAAGCTGCTGTGAATATGCTGATCCATGCTGATGATGAGTTGGCTGTAAGCAGCATGACAAATTGCGTAACAAAGAAATGTTTGGCAGCAGCAGAGCTGTGTTATCTAACAATACACACTTCAGGATGCGATTACTGCTGCTTTTTTCCACTGCTTACATGCTATCCTGCATGTCCACTGCAATGGGCTCTGGCTTTAAAACTCACCAGTGACTGTGCTCTCTGCTGTCACTGCAGGATCCTGATGCCCTGTTGGAACACTCTGAATGTTTGCCAGGAATGCAACTTCCAAACGTCCCCGAGAACTCCCAAACCATTGACTTTCAGCAGGCCATGGATCTAATTCATCTCCAATGGAACAGCGATTTCAACTACCTTTCCAATTCAATTTTACCTACATTTAGTCATTCAAAATTTAAATGTCTAATCCAGACTGGGCATCTGAGCTTTCTTTAGAGACAAACGAAAGCCAGACATCACCAGAGAACTGGTCCACTCACCTTCCACAGACACACAGAGCAAAAGAGATGAGGGGCTGTTCTTTGGAGGGAATTCTGTCTGTGGATGGGATCCAGAGAGATCTGGAAAACTAATTTACAGTGGACATTCCCTATTCCTGTTCCTGGCATCCATCCTGGACATACAACCCCATTCTTCTCTGGACCTGGTGCCCAAAGACGCATCATCCATGATCACAGACAGCTGTCTGCTGTCAATCCAAGTTTCTGCATCTTTTCCAGTCCGTCCATCCTTGATCTTGCTCCTGACCAGCCTTCCTGAACTTGTTCTAGAATCACAGAATGGTTTGGGCTGGAAAGGACCTTAAAGGTCATCCAGCTCCAAGCCCCTGCCATGGGCAGGGACACCTTCCACCAGACCAGGTGCTCCACGCCCTGTCCAACCTGGCCTTGGAGCAGGGGGACAGCTCATTTCTCCTTACAGACTCCAGTTTTTGTAGGGGGTTTCCCAGCCTGCGTGTAAACCTCCGTGTGCTGCTGTACTGAAACAGCCCATTCATGAGTCCAGGTGTCACACACCAGAACTTGGCTAGGGCAAAGCATGTGAAAAGAACACACCAGTTTTTCAGGCTTTTAAAACAACCAATAAAAATAGCAACCATAAAAAACCCTGCCCCTGCTCTTTCCCTCAGACAACACTTGTCTTATAGGCACTTTCTAATGTCACAGAATCCTACAATCACTAAGGTTGGAAAATACCTGCAAGATCATCGAGTCGAACCCTTAACCCAGCACCACCATGTTCACCACCAAACCACCACAAAACATGTCCCCACGTGCCACATCCACCTGGTTTTTGAACTCATCCAGGGATGGTGACTTCCGCCCCCCTGGGCAGCTGTGCCAAGGTCTGAACAACCTTTCAGGGAAGAAATTTTCCCCAATATCCAATGAAAACCTCTCCTGGTGCAACCTGAGGCCGTTTCATCCTGTCACGTTTTGCCTGGGAGAAGAGACTGACCTGATTCCATCCTCCTTTCAGGTATCTTTGTCTACAGTAAATATCAAGTAAAGGATTGGGAACCATCCAGGACTGCCAGGGCACGTGGGCACTGCCCTCCATGTCACTGAGAGGACAAAAAACACCTTCCCAAGCAGCACAAACCCCGCAGTGTGAGAGGGGCCAGGGGTGCCCATAACCTCACAGAGGGAATCTGTAATCCACTGAGCTGCTGGAGGATGCACAGCTCAGAGCTCCAACCCCACCCACTTTCACCGCATTCATCTCTTTTATTTCATAGGGAAAAGACTAACTGTCCTTTAAGGTACCACGGTGACTGTAGGGATGAAGTTTTAATTCCTGTTAATAAATGTTTTCACACATTTCCTGTGTGTTTCCCTGGGCAGGTCTGGAGATTTCTAAAAGAGTTCATCATTCTGCCATCTCTGCTTCAGAAAATTAATGAAAATTTCACCATTCAGTGGGTGAAACATTAGGCCAGTTCTGAACTCTGGGTTTTATTGAATTCTTACTTTGTTATTTCTCTGAGATGCTGACAGAATCAATTTATGTCTGAAAACATCTTTGAGACTCCTAAAGCATTGTAACTCCAAATGACAAATATTTTTATTGCCAGTGATTTTTAAATAGTCAGCAACTCAACAAGTTGTGCAGTGTCTAGAACACTAATGTCCATTCTGATCAAAACTTGTCACTTCAGTAGAGATATGAGGGAAATTATTACTGTGACAGCAATGATTTGATTTTTTCATGCTTGAAACTATAGAAATTTGACATGTAAATTAACCTTTGCTATACAATGGTTACTGTATTTTGGGAGAAAAGTCACAAAGCTTTGATTTTTGTGTGAATTATTTACCCCCAAATTGCCAAATGGACACTTGTTGAAGGGCTGACATGACAGGTCTCCCACTGCATCTCACATGGGGGTTTGTCAGCAAAAGCTCCACGTGCCTTCACTGGTTCTGCTGAACCTCAACCTTAAAACTTGGACTCTTCATGAGGAAAGAAAGAGGTGCCAGAAAATCCTTACTCTGCTTTTACTAACTTCCCATTAAAGCAAAAAAACCCTCCCAAAATAATGCAGAAGCAAATATAACTCACCACTGTATTCACAGGTAAAAATAAACAATTTTACTGTGAATGGAAAAAATTGATGAAAAGCTGAAGTTTTGGTCAGAACCTGCAAGTTTACCAGCCTGCAACTCCATCCCCCAAGTTGGCTGCTGCAGAGCTCAGAGATTTGAAGGCCAGGCTTCAATTACACTGGCCTGTTTACACATTTCTCTCTCTGCCTGCCCTTCTGCTGCCCCTGTGCTCAGATGTCATATTATCCTTATCAGCAGATTAAAAAACCTCTTTGCAGAAACACTTATCTGTATAATACCAGTGATGACACTTAAGCTTCAACTTTCCTATTTAACACTCCATGTGCCTTACTGATACCATCCTGGACAGATGAAATTATGTGTTCAAGACTTTCAGAGTCAGAAGAACAGCCTAAACAGGTTGGGATAATGGTCCATCCAGCCTAACCTCCTGTCTCCAATCTGTTTCAGAGGAAGAGACAGAAATATCTCAAAGTCATAGGATAAACCTCCACCAATAAACTTTCCTCCTGTCACACAAGATTTATAGCCTCACTTAAGGCTGGAGGCTTGACAGTTCTCTCCTAAAACTCTTCTTTATTTCTAGTATTTACTCTAACAGCTGGAGACACTCTTGTTGATATGAATCAACACCAAATCCTTCTCAAAGCTTGACCTGAGGAATTTTTTTTTCCTGAGCTTAAAAAATAAAACTAGCAAAAATCACTTCCTTGCAACTTAATTTGGCAACTTCTCACTTCTTGGAACTTCTCCTTGCTCTGGAATGATGATCCATTGCAGGCAATAACCACACCCAAGATGACTGTTTCTCAGCTCCTGAGGGCTGTGCAAGGAGCAGCACAGCCCACTCACTCCTGATTTCACTGAAGTGCCTCCGGAAAGGCAGCAGGAAGGCAAACCCTGAGTCCCTGCACGTCCCAATCAGATACTGAACAATCCTGAACATACTTCCTATTGTCAGATATTTAATACATGCCATGCATACTCTGTCCTGTCATGGCTGGGTACTCATTAACATAGTAAAATTAATACAGTAGAGCTGATTCCATTTTAAAAAGGTTGAAAACTATGCATAATGTTTCTAGCTTCACAGACCACTGCCCAGAACAAGACATGTTAAGGTAGCTGCTCCTGTGTGTCACCTGCTCCTGGGTGGTGACATCACACTCAGTCTCAGTCTAACAAAAAGGGACAAACCCCAAACCAAGAGCCCAAAGGTGGCGTGGGCTGCAGAGAGGTGTGGGGCCACCCTGGAATCCAGGGGACCAATACTTGATAATCACATTAGCATTCTATGTGACCTCATCAGGAAGGTAAAATCACTCCATAATTATATTGGCTCATTAGAATTTCCTGTAGGAATATACTGCTCTGACTTGAGGGGGAGAAACAAGCGGGGAAACACCATCATGGCTATACAACTTCCGACCAGACCCCTGGGGGCAATTAGAGGACAATGGCCAACCTCCTGCTCCAGCAGCTTTCCAAGATGAGGAACCTCTTAGGAACTGAAATATCTCAGGGCCAGCGAACCACAGAGGTAAAACACTCTCTGGGGGAATGGAAGCAGTTTGCAGCTGGGGGGCAAAAGTGCTCTGTACACCTGTGGGGTCTCCCAACACCGGAGGAGCTGAGGCACGTGAGGGTGTTGGTGCAAAAGGGAAGGGAGACAAATGGCGGGAGTCTGGTCTTTCCATTGTTTTCCAAGGAATGGCCTGTTCTGAACAAACAAGACCTGGCTTCAAAGGATGCCTGATCAGAGAGCAGGCTTCTGCCCAGGGCATCCAGAGGAAGGAAGGGGATGTTAGGGTTAGGCTGGTGCTGCAGAGGTGATCTTCCCTGATACACATGATCACAGAGGTTGGGGCCCCTGTTTCCACATGGGAAAATGCACCAGGTTCCCAGGAAAAATGAAGTTCCAGCCAGCTGCCACCCAAGGGCTGGTAAAGCTGTTTACCTTCTATCCGGAATATGTATTTTTCATTCCTAACTATCCATGCATCCCATTGTTTTGAGAGTTAGAATAAAGAAAATGATTAGCAACCTTATTTTGATGCCCTTATTTTGCATTTTCCCCAACTACTTTGCCTGCTAAAAAAAGCAATTACTAGTGACTCCTGAACACGTGCCCTATTTGCAGACTCATCTCCATAAGCTCCGACTTCAGAAAGATGAATCTAACATCCATTCCTGCATTTGGTTTATTTCTTAATATACAAGGTTTACTGTAATGTCTCAGTTATATGCCTGTGATGGGAACTGGTGAGTGATCTCTCCCTGCCCTCATCTCCACCCACAAGCCCTTTATAGTATTTTCGCTCCCCTGCCAGCTGAGGAGGGCAGTGACAGCTCTACATGAAGCCTTCAGTGACAGAAGTGGAGCCACCTTGAATTCTTCCAGTTAAACACAAGGCTGAAGGTATGCACAGAAAGCCAAACTCCTGGAACTGTGGACCTCTCTGATTTTTCTTTCACTGAAGGGAAAAAGGTCCCTTTCGAGCATGTTTCAAAAAAACAAATTCAGAACAACCCAGACAGAGACATTCTCAGCCAATTTTCATTGCTGGCAGGGTTTTTATGGCCAACTTGTAAACTCCTCCAAACAGGTTTTACAAAGTACTGAAAATACAGTCAGGACCTCAGCAGGAGCAGACAGGGCCAAAGGTCTGAGCACATGATGTTTATACTCAACCCATCCAAAGTGCAGCTCACCCAGTTCCTCCAAACAGGCCCTCGCTGCCTCTGCAGATGGTGCATTGATGCAGCACTCAAATCTGGGTGACATATTAAGCTCATGACAAAGCAACGATGACAAACTTCCAGACAGCCAGGCTGAGACCACAAACATTCACTGCCAGAGCACAGACAGGGAGAGGGAGCAAAAAAAGCCAGCCCAGACACTATCAAACCCCCCCCCAAGAACAGCCACAGTCATAAAAGAATGTAAAGTATCTGTCTCAAAATGCAAACTAGGAGTTTTCCACGGGCAGCCTCTCAGATGTAACAGGGCAGGCAGAGCCCAGCTCAGCCTCTGCTCCAGCTCCTGCTTTCACAGTCCCTTGGGGCTTGAATGTCTGGGGGATCTTTCCTACAGCACCTAAAATATAACTCAGGGAGTTGAACCCTTTTTTTTTTTATTTTTTTTTTTATTTCTTTTGTGCTAGAGAGATAATGTCTATGTTTATTTTCAATATAAATGCTTAAAATTTAATGCATTTGTTTGTGGTTTCTCGTAATATGTGTTTATTATTTACTGGGCATCTATAGTACTGTTTTCTTACCATGTTTATCATGGAATCACAGACTGGTTTGGGTTGAAAGGGATCTTAAAGCTCATCTCATTCCAGTCCCCTGCTATGGGCAGGGACACCTTCCACCAGCCCAGGGTGCTCCAAGCCCCGTCCAACCTGGCCTTGGACACTTCCAGGGATGGGGCAGCCACAGCTTCTCTGCCCAACCTGTGCCAGGGCCTGCCCACCCTCATGGGGAACAATTTTTTCCTAACATCTAACATAAACCTCATGTGCTGCCCACGCTCAGCAGAATGGGAAGTAAAAGCAACTACGCACAACTGCAGGCCCTTTGGGGACCTGCAATTTGTAGCAGTCTAAATGCAACACTCATATACTTAGATTTGCAACAGTGAAGATTCCAGCAACAGAAACCATATGGAAAGTCCATTTTCAATTGAAAATATTCCATACTTTTAATTTTAATTGGTCCATTTGGTTTCTGCAATTCTTGGCTCTGTTTTCTTTTCCCATGAGGCAAACACAGCCCCACACAGTGACTTTTTCTACAAATTACTTCAAGCAATATCCTTGATTTTCATGGAGGTGGTGGAGGCTCCCATCCTATTCCATGGAAGACAAGGGCAATCTTACAATCAAATGCACTTGTGCAAACAAGGGTGTGTGACATTCAGTCAGTGTTCTCCTCCTGGGCAGGGCCCTGTCGAAGAAACAAGCTCTTCCCTGTGCTGGGCTGCATGGACACAGCCAGGCTGCACCCTGAACACAAGAGTGTCCATCTCAGCAGGTTTTCTTTCTCAGAAACTTGAAGAATCTCCAGTTGTTCAGAAAAGACTATGCACACGTATCAGTAAATGAGTAAATAAAGACAGAGGTACTGAAGGTAGAGGGAACCTGTGACTGTACACGTGCAATTTTTTTAAAAAGCAGTTTGGTCCAGAGGTGTAATTGCACCGAATCCAGTCAGGGCTGTTCAGAGCTCTGCTGTTACTGCTGCCAACTGGATGGAAATCACGCCAGTCATTCTTTGGTTAGGGAAGCCCAGGGGAACACTTTGTGATCCTTCAGTGTCACAAAGAACGAGCAGAAAGGAGGAATGTGGAGCTGACCAGTGTGCTGAGGGACAGGGAAGGCATCCCCTGCCACCCACAGCTGGCAACCCCAAGAAAATCCAGCTGTGCATCTGGGCTGGGTTGGGAGGGGCAGCATTTCCATGTGTCCCTGATCCAGTGCAGCTGGGAAAGATGTTCCCTGCTCCCAGCCGGGCCTTGGCATGTGAGCACAAAGGAACAGCACCAAGCTCTTCCCCTGCTGCCACCTGAGCTCACAAAGCCCCTGCCCACAGCCCCGGCACAGCCCACGAGATGATCCAGTCCTAAGGGTCCCAACTTCCTCCTGCACTGAAGGTTTCCTTTACCAATTTGAGTTGTCTCCAGGGACAACATCCCCCAGTGCTGACTTAGCCTGGCTGCAGCCAGAGGGGACAGGGCTCCTCTAGGAGACAATTAGAGAGGGGTTTTATTCTGTGCTGGTCTTTCCCCAGTGACTCTCCAAGATGTCTACGAAGTTTCATCCCCCGTGGTCAAAGTCAGCTGCATAAGTCCCTGGCTGCCCTTGCTCTTCCATCTACACAAGCACAGTCCTTGGATAAATACTCCAAGGGATTCCCTGCAGGTGGGCAAGGCACTGCTGTACTCTAATGGGGGGACTCAGGAAAACCTACAGCAGCTCCTGGAGGGAAGTCATCCCTCTCCACCAAACCCACCCATGGCATCACAGTCTTCCCTGGGGGTCTCCACAGCCTGTACTTTACACACATCAAGTTTAGCCTTTGTTACTCTTCACTTGTTTCCATAAATGAGCCAAGCCATTCCATGCAAGGGAGGAGAACAGGCTTAGAATCAGTGAATCATTTCGGCTGGAAAAGACCTTGAAGATCATTGAATCCAACTATAAACCTTACATTGCCAAGGAGCAGAAGCTGGAAACAAGCACTGTATTTATAACAAATATATATTAGTAAATAAGAGGGAAATGAAATACACAGAGCCAATTCATGGATTTTCATGGGAGGCAGGCAGGTTTTCCTGTTTTTTTTACACATTGAAGCCATTCACAGCCTCTGTGCTCAACTGGTACAGAGTTCTGCTGTCAGACTGCACATCCAGTGTCCATAAACCCACCCCAGGTACTGGGGAAAGATAAACCCACACGAACTGCTGAGCTTCACCACTGATAAAAGGAAATACCTGCTGTTCAGTAGAAGCCCAGATAGAGTAAGTGGCAGATAAATATTCTGGCCATTTAAAAGCTATTTTGGGAAGCCATAACAGGTTACTGTTAAAATGATTATGTGAAAGGTACTCAAAAACTGGACTTCAATCACAGTTGCACTTTGAAATAAATATTCCATCAGTAACTCTATCCAAGCCCTTTTCTGGCTTACAGCAAACTCCATGTCTTCCTTCATGTATTTAAAAACCTAGAAAGTTCCTTCAAATTGTCACTACACTTGGAATAGGGAAAGATAATTCTACTTGTGGTTTCTGTCTGTAGAAAAAAGCAAGTTTCTTGCTTACACAAATGTGAACATTTAAAAAGCTATTAATAAAGTCAGTGCACACCCCCCATTGCTCTTCTGTTTCCTGGAATTATATTTTCACTGGTTTTCAACAGAAAGTCAATTTATGCTGAAAAATTAATTATACACTGGGTATTAATCACCAAAACCCCACCTTATTTTGGCCATCAGGAAAAGAAAAGCTCATACCCAAAATATACAGCTATTTTGCTATAGTAATACTAAACTATCAGTCCAGGGAGGGCCACACCATAACTCCAGAAACGCTGCGTGCCCATCAGTATTCCACACACAGGCAGACAGGCAGATGTCCCATTGCAGAGGGAATGCCAAATGTCTATCAATAAGATGTTACCATGGCCAGAAATAACTGAGTCAGGATGACTGAGTGGCTCCTTTGTGAGACAGTCCAAGTGGAGGAAATATTTACTCTTCAAGTTGAGAAATCTAAAATCAATCTAATGTCACTTAAAAATAGGAGTTGCACTGTAACTGATATGCTGATCACAGAAACCACACACAGAAGATGCTGCTATTTCTGTAGATACAAGGCAGTGCAAAGTAATGTAGTTCCACTGAACTCAGGGAATCCACACTAATTTCTGGCAGATGAACATCTGGTCTTTTATATTTGGAGAAAGGTAGGATAAATACTACCCCGCCACTCTAACAAATTCCTTAATGGATTTACACCAGAACATATTTATTCTTAAACTCCCGACTTGAGGAACTACGAAGACATCAAAAAATATTTGGCAGGATTAAAAGCAACCAATCACTGGTGCTTCACACTGGAGTTTTCTGAAAATTCAAACTACATGGAAAAATTTCAAACACACATGAGTGCTCTCAAACCCAGCTCCTGTTTCTAAAAGTCATTTCAGCCACTGAGGAACCTGACCTTTGCCATCCTCCAAGAAAATTTAGGACTGCAAAAGATTAGTCACCTTTTGCTAAAAGCCTTAGGCTCCCATGCCCCTGCCTTTACAGATCTGAGCCACAGCTGAATTGAGGAGGTTAAAGACAAAATTCGGGTTTTATACCTTTCATCAGCTGCAAATGTCCATTCACACCAAGGGTACCTTCTACTACACTGTGCCAAGGTCAGATCACCTGAAAACAGGGCAAAGGGGTCTGAAAAAATTCCCTAGTCCTGAAGGAAACTGCTTGATTTGAAGAATCAGCACCACCAAAAGCCTTAAATCCTTTCAAACTAGCCCAGCAGCAGCGACAACAGCGATCTCCAGCCCTTCTGGCAGGACAGGTGGTGTGTTAAAGTGTCTTGTATTATCCTTCCTCACATCTAAGTCATCTGTTCCTTTATTGAAAAACACAATCCACATTGTTAGGTTCTGTGTGTATCTGTGGTTTATGTAACATTTTGTGCTGTCTAATTAGTTTACTGGCAATTAAAAATAAACCCATGGCAAAGCTCCACTTGCCAGTTTCACCTTGTCACAAATGTGCTTGATGTTCACTGTGTCTTAAATAAAACGTATCACTAGCAGGGAGAGATCTTTTCCATCCATTTTTTTTTCCCACCATTTGGTATAATTATTCCTGACAATTTGCCCATCACACTGTAAGAGTCTTTCCAGAAGGAGAAAAATACTACTTTGTGTTCTTGTGATCACAAGTCTAATTGAGCGGAAAACAAATCTGTTAAAAAGAGACGGAAAAAAAATCTCACAAAAAAAGGAAGAAAAAAAGGGAAGAATAAAGAGAGATTGTGAAAAGACAGGCTAATGTTTCACTTGGTTAAAAAAAATATGATGAGCAAAAAACAAAGGAAAGATGCAACCAACCACTCCTGGAAACCTGAAGAGATTTTCTTCCCCTGAATTCCAGAGGAAGTCTCTGCAGCAGATGCTGTTTTAATATAAGTGATGATGACATTCAGGTCCATTTTACTGTGATGTACAGGTTGTTCCCTAGTTTTGAATTATGCCTATCATGATTCCCTCCCAGCTGGGGTGTGGCAGGGGGACAGTCCTGGTGTCCACTGGCGCTCGGGCCGCTTTCCCTTTCATCTGGGGCAGCACAAAACGAGGTGACACGTGTGTAATTCAAGCTGACAGGAAACATTAGCACTGCTGTACACTTTGTCAATTAAATGATGGTTTAATCAGTACAAATCTGAATGGTCAAATAATGTTATAATTAAAAGGAAATAATGGAAAGTGGTGTGGTGATTAATTAACAGAACAGCAAGTACCAGCAGCACATCTTGTCTGTGCTATCACTTCTCCCCCGCTCCACGCTGCCCGGTGGGGGTGGGGGGAGGCACACTGACCTTGCAGCCACAGAAAATCCATTTCGGAGCTGCACATCCAGCAGCAGTGGCAATTTTCACAAGCTTAAATAAATGAGGGGGAGCTTTGCCTCTTTACCTTCCCTGCAGTGCTCTTCAAAGCACGGCCACACAGGATCACTAAGTGACTCTTGACTTTTTTCTGTCTGCCTTTACAAACAGGACACCGGGTACCTTGTAAACCCTGGACACCCAGACATATATTGTGAGCACCAGAAGGTAATGCAGTGCCTGCTGTCGCAATCAGCACAGCAGCTCTGTCCCTTTGTCATGGCACTGGCACACACCAACCTGCAGCACACGTTGTGTGTGAGAGATGTTGTGACACAGAGGATCAAAGACGGGATCCCAAGGACCACGGAAGCCCCCAAGGGGGCTGCACTGCTCTGCCACAGCCACGTGCTCTGGGGTGCACTGCACACACCATGGGAAGGTACTACAGTGTCAGGGGAAGTCATAACATTCAAGAAAGAAAATAATCCAGTTTCCCAGGGCTGGGTGCTCGTTTCTGGACAGCAGTGCTTAACTTCCAAATATTCTCCAAATTCATGCCTCTGAAGAAAATTAAAACTGTCAGTGGTGTCATATGAAAAGCCCCAAACAAAGGCATGTAAAATTTGAAACTGGTTTTTCAGATTGCATAAGCTTTAAAAATCTGTGCTTGATTTGAACTGGGTATTATCAAACCTTAGAATTGAACCTGTTGCTAGAGCTTATTGCTGTCACCAGCTCTGATGTGACCACCTGCAGACAAAGGCTGGTATCAAGAAAATCACCCTTTCCCTTTGGGTCATCAATCAACCTCCTAATGGTCAAAAGTCCATCAGAGTCCAGTCCTGGCCCTACACAGGATAGTCCCAAGAGGCACTTGGTGGGACTCCTGGTGATTGTTGCCCTGTGTAGGGCCAGGAGTTGGACTTTGATGACCCTTTGAGTACCTTCCAGCTCAGGATATTCTATGATTGTAAATAAAACCAGCTGATGGATGTGTTAAAACCAACTAACGTACCAGCAAGAGTCAGGTCAAAGCCTGTTCTTCAGCACGGGGAGAGCTTCACAGGCCTCCCAGCACATTTCCCAAGGTCCAGGGCTGGGGAACCACAGAGCACTGAAGACTCTTCACCCAAATTTATCATGTTTTGCCTTATTGCAGTGCATTGTAGAGCAAAACAGCAACATGCACATTCAATCACGGGTAAAATGAGGGTGGGATGTTATATTTAATATTTATACGCATGGCATACTGGCAAAATTACTGGCATCTGTATGTGTGTGAATGACTGTTTTGAGGAACATGTGTTGTGTGCAATGCTGTTTATTATCAGTAAATGAAGCCAAAAGCTAAGTTGAAAATGAATGCTAAATTAAAAATTATATAAAATGGAGTGAAATGATTTAATTAGCAGATTATAAGTGACATGCTTTACTATTAGAATTAGCTTGGGAGGGATTGAGGGAAGGGAGGAGGAAAAAAAACCCCTTGACTAGACACAGAAGGGTGGAAAAACATTTCTTTTTCCTCTATCTGTGGAGTTACAAACACAGTAACATATTGTCCTGGTGTTTATAATCACAGACTCTGCTGCCGTCACAGTACTTGCCTAATGAGGCAGCCAGTTAGAAATAATGAGACTTTGAAACAAATTGTTCTTGCTTCTAAAAAGGGAAAGAGAAGGATGCGTGGTACTCTAATACAGTGCAATTGGAGGGCTTTACTAACATCTCTATACTTAACTCCTTGCACTGTATCCCTCCACTGGAATTTTTGAGTGCAGAAATGTGTTGTGGTTTCTTATAAAACAAAGGAGAAAGCTCAGAACTCTATTTATTCCCAGGTTTTGCCACTGACTTGTTGCATGACTTCATTAAAAAAGCATTGCCTGGCTAAATTAATTGCCATATGTGAAACGCTTTGAACATTTTCACTTGGTCTCTACCTTCAAAACAGAATACTTCACTCCTATAATGATCTTCTATTATACTTGTCAATATTCTTTGCCAGCAAAAATTGATTTCTCTTCTCTGTGCTTCGAGGAGCCCAACTGGAATACGGCCTGTCCCCTCCCTGCTCCCTGGCCCATGGGGGGATGCCAGGAGGTGGGAAATCCAGCCCTGCCGCCTGCACAGGGCAGCGACGCACCCACCCTGGCACCACAGGCGAGGGAACAGAGGTAGATTTGCAGACTCTTTTCCCATCATTTCCCTGGACACCCTCCATCCTGTCCCAGCACTCTCCTCCTCCACACAGACTTTTCAAACAGCATATGGAGCTCCCAGCCCGGCTCGCTCCGTCCCCAGCGTGCCGATCCCCTGGGCTGCCTGTCAAACTCCTACTCCCCTGCTCCCAGAGAGCAGAACCATCCAAGTCTGCAGCACCCTGAGAATGCTCAGTGTTCAATACAGCCGCGAAAAAACCCCATTAGCATGCACAAGCCCCTCTTTGATAAAATAATCCTGCTTAAATTCAGAACCCAGAAAACCATGACAACTTCGGTAAGCCTTAAAATTAAAAGCCTTTAACTTGTTTTCGTCTCCAAATACCAAACAAGCACAAATGTGATACGGGCACCAATACTTCTATTTATTTTGGTGAAAACCCATCAGCAGCTGCCCCTGGTGATCAGCATTACGAGCCTCCACTGCAACCCAGCACGGAGTGACTCCAGACTCTGACCCTGCGGAGCAGCCCTTGCTGGACACCGAAACCCCCCAGCAGCCCCTCCTGGAGCAAAGGCACCAGCAGGCTGGAGATGCAGAATACCAAGAGCCTGAGCAGGATACCTGAGATGCAAAAACCCACCCGGGCTGGGCTGCTGGACCCCAGGCTGGGAAGGAGCAGAGGGGCTGCCAGGGAGGCACAGCCAGCCCGAGCAGAGCAGCTGCCGAGCGCTCAGACAGCCATACGGCTGCTTCCCAGCCAACAAACTGCTCCCAGTGCTGAGCAGCAACTGCAGAAAACAACAGAAGGCAAATAATAAGGGCTATATATTATGTGCAGATTAAAAAAAACCCAAACCAAACAGGTTCTCCAATTCAGCGTGCTTGCACCTTCCAGCTACTGCTTGGGAGGTGTGATACAGGAGCAGGGGCTGGCTGAAGGAGCTCTGGTTCCTTCTGGGAAAGCCAGAGAGGCCACGGTGTGCAGCCTGTATGCAAGACAATAACCCACATTGCTTTCTAGGCATCTATTGGCATGGAGAAGCCTCTGATCAAGTTGCTAATTAAAAAACAACGACAACAAAAAAACCAACCAAAAACGGAAAAAACAAGGTGTAGAGTGAATAGAAACCACGTTAGATGTGTTTGTTTATAGAAAAAAATGAAGGCTGGAACAGGGTGGGGTGGGAGGGTTTTTTTCCTAGTCTCCCACGTACTCCTAAAATGGTCTGTGCATTGCCTGGAAGTAAATCAATACTAAGCACAGTCCAGGCGAGACTGCCATCTTACATGAAGCACTGACTGTAAAATAGACACAAAAGACACATGATACTCTCTAAGGTCCCCAGCAGCTATAATATCCATCCTTGGCAGCTCGCTTGACATTTCCTTGCCCTGCTTCCCAGTCCTCTTTCTTCCTCCCTCCTCCCTCCCCCTCTCCCTCTCCTCTCTCTCGCTAACAGCCCTGCTCTGCCTCTCAGGGGCTCCCGACCGGGTGAACAGATAACAAACCTGTCAAGAAGGGTTTAGCTGGGGAATAAATCCTGCATTCGCCAGGAAATGATGTGTACAATGGGAAAATACAAGGGATGACATGAGCCTTCCCTTCTGAGAGAGTGGCCAGGAGATGCCTAAAATGTTACAGCTCGTGCTAAATGGACATTGGGATGGCTGATTAGATCGTATCTCAGACCTTTCAAGTGCCTCCCTCCCTCCCCACTTCTCACTGCTGCTGAAGACACACAAAGAAAACAGACAAAGCCCAGCCCTGCTTCTGCTCTTTAAAATACATATTTTTTTAGAGGCTTGGCCACGAGGACGGTGGGGTTGGCATGTACTAAGCCTAAGGTCAAGGCTATAATCTCTTTTAGTGGCAGGAAAGGTCAAGTGAAATCCACTGGGTAGTTACAATTTCCATTTATAAAAAGGAAATATAAAAGCAAGAACCTTATCTTGGGGACTTAATACAATGTCTTGGCTTATTACTGTTTTCAAAGGGCCTTTTGCACAAATCTGATTTGCACTGGTGCAATAAAGATTCATTATCCTTTTACACGGCAGACTTTGCATTTCTGCTCAGGATTTAATTATGAAAAACAGAACCCATCCCATAAACAGATGCTAATCACAGTAGGAAAGTACTGCCATTTGAGTAACAAGGTAGCTCAGAAAGTTTGCCCCGAAGTTTGCTGTATCAGCAAGAAGAGCTGTTGGGGAGGAGAAAAGGGAGAGAACTGGTTCAATCCTTCTCACAACCAGCATCTCCATGCTGAGATCTCAGGGAGCTGGTTTTGTTGGAAAGAGAGAGGAGCAATTCCATGTGTCAGGAACTCCCCTCTCCAGCACACACACCTGATCAAGAACCAAGCTGCTTCCTGAATTCTGACGCTGGCTGCCTCAAATCACAACCTTGGGTTAATATCAAATTCAAATCATGGAAAACTTTGGGATTCAGATGGAATAATTACTTTTGGTTTCTAGTAGGGCAACAATATTGTTGCTGTGTTTGTGTGCCTGAGGACTGTTTTCCCCCATGTCCAGGCACACAAACACGCCCCCCATGGCTCTGACTGGGATTTTATAAAGCAATTTCATTCATTCACCACACTGATATTTTACAGAGCTGAGGAATCTTGCAAAATGGAATTGCTGCCAGTGCACTTTCAGCCCTTGAAATCCAAGATGCTGTTTTTTACTCCTTTAAAATACCTTTTGAGATATTGATAGCACAGTGCAAAGTCTGACTCCAGTGGATGGTTATTACACAAAGCCTGTGCAGTGCACAATGAGCAATACAGGGCAGATACTCTGGTGAGACAAACTGTGGGTAAAGCAATGCAGTTTGCACAGAGACTGATACCCACCGAGAAAATCTAAAGGAGTTTGGTTATCACAGGTTAAGTCAGTAATTGTTCCCTGAAGTTTGATTTAACAATCAGGAAAACCTGGATTTTGGTAAATTTGCAAAAACTGGTGTTTAAATTACAAAGTTAAATCTACTACACAGTAACCAAATGCAACTGCTTGTAATACTTGTCAGTCCGTGATGGCAGCACTAGCCGACTTAGAGAAATGACATCAAGAGTCTTCCAAGAGGAGCTCCAGCTGAGGGCCCACTGTCAGTGACCAGCTCTGTCCCAGCAGACAAAACCACCTGAAGGACCAGGGGCTTCTTGATGGAAAAAAGCCAGACTGGATTCAGACAACTCTTCCACCTCACAGACAACATCTGGCTGCAGGTAAACTCCAGTGACATAATGCAATGCAATAAACCTTGTTTGCAACATCTTGAAGGCACAATGCCTTCATTAATGATATTTTAATGAGGAAATGCATACCCTAATTACTTTTGTCTTCTAGCAAGTCTAAAAAAAATCCTGTGCCCAGGAAATGCAATGTTGAATGGCATTTTTCTGTGGTTTTGCTTTTTCTGTCAGCTTTGAGTTGGAGTTTTTGTCCTCCCTCTTAGTGGAGCAGACAGGACTAAGCAGGAAAGCCACAGAAATGGCTTCAGCCAAGAGGAAAAGGGAGATTACCGCTGAATAAGATCATAACTTCCTTTTTTATTCTGTATAAGTGTTTTCTTAATTTGCAGCTGGTATTTTAAGGAAGAGACACATAAAGTACTTAGCTATTATTAGAGGAATTGAGCAATATAATATGATCCTGTTTGTGCCCTAATAGCAAGGAGTGATGGACCAGTTTGCCACAGACAGCATTTTATTACTGCAGGGCCACATATGCTGGGAGTTGCAGTGACCTTACACTCAGAGGTTCCCATCTTATTTTCTACTGCTAAGTGTTGCTTTTTTTCCATTTCTGGAGGGGAAGAAGGTCACTTCTCACTATTACTGTTCCATTAACTTACACTACAGCATACACATTCTTAATCCAATAGCACCTTACATTGTGCCTTTTTACTCAATAGTGCATTATTTTCTCAAGTCTTGCCTACACTGACCAAATTAATACCTGAAGTTCTGCAGTTATCTAGAGCAGAGCAGCAAAAATGTTTAATAAGAGTACTGGGGGGCTGAGGCACTGGTACAAACCTATTTTTCTTTCCACCTTTGCAGTTGTTAACACTGAGTGATGGGCTCCCACACATCTGCAGATCTGCAAGCACTGGGGCCGGATTCTCATTCACAATCAGCATCAATGAGAACCAGACCCAACATGCCATTTTTCATGACTTACTGAATAATGCTGATGCCTTGCAACATTTCTCAATGCACATCAGACAACAAGACAAAACTTGCATTTTAGCACTGCTGCATTTTATAAATATCACTGTTTGGTCAAGGTGTTCTTTGGAGCCAATGGGAATACATGGGAGTACATGGCAACCCTGCCACACACATTGCTGGGAGTGCTGGGACTCATTTTAGATCAATTTTTACCTTATTAAATAGTGACTTTGCTCACCTGAAAGAAGAAATACGGCCCTTACTTGTGATTCATGGATGCACTGGAGCCCTTCAGCAACACTGTCAATAGGACTTTAGCTAGCAATTGGTCTAGGTGCAAAAAGTGGCTCCAGTTCAACTTGTTCTGCCATTTCTGATTTATCTTCTTTAATAAATAAATAAAATAAAAAAAAGCAGGGACGTTTTATTTAAGACTCTGATTCTAGACATATCAATGCATTAACACGCATCCCTACAGATTCAGCCTTTTCTGATTGAATTCTGGATCATCTTTACTCAGTGAATGGAACAGGAAAAGTCCAGGATGCCAAGAGAATAATATACTACAAGATGGTGTTATGATGACATGCTTCAAATAATCCCCTGCCAAAATGAAATTTAATTATAGCCATTGTTTGTATTATTCAAACAACTATTGACAGTAAATCTATCTAGCATGGCGTTTCCTCTTTGTATTCATTGCAGCCTTTAGACTGGAAGGGAAAAAAAGAAAACTAAGAGAAAGGAAATGTTTCCCCCCCTTCCTCCTTCCCTGGTATCAGGCTACACGAGGCCACTGAAGCCCAGTTGATTTCCCAAGTCCAATTATTTCGCAGTACACAATCCTCCCGACCAGCACAGCTCACCTGGGGACTCCGGCTGCCTAAACACGCCGCACTTAATGGAGTCCCAGAAGTTGTCTCCATTTCATTGCTTCTAACTAATAGGCTGTGATATTTTTTTCCCCAAATAGACCACAGCTCTTCCCACTCCCCTTGCCCATCCTCCACACAAAATCCAAGTAGCTAACGAGGCATTAGGAGACTGCCAGCCCCTCTCCAGTGCTGTACCTTCACTACCACCTACTGACTGCAGGTGTGAGCACCAAAACCCCTCACCTGCCGCCCCTCCCATGTCTCCTCCCAGCTTCAGGTTTGGTAAGAGTCACAGAGAGAGAAAGAAAGAACACAGTCTTGCAGCTGGTGCCTGCTGGCATGAACACTTCTAGTCCCCTTCAAGTCTAAGGCCTAATAAAAATTGCTCTTTCTTATGATGTTGGTGATTTTAATGTAATCTGGTCTAAGTTTTCTTTTCTTTCAATCTATTGTTTGTATGCACGTGCAACAGGCCAGGTCTCCAGCAACAGAAAGAAAACTGCAACTTCAGAAAAGACAGTTATGTGAATTGTTCACCAAAATGGGATCTTCTGCCTCCCTTTTCTCCTAAATCCCACCATTTTTGGGCTTCTGAACCATCTCCCTTCGAGTGACTGTCTCAGCCAGCCAAAGTCCAGTTATACAGCACCTGTTCTCAACACATCATCTCCAAAGGAATGCATGAACCAAAACACTAAAGCTGCCAGTGCTTGCAAGTGTTGAGGTTCAAAAGCAAGAGGATTTTGAGGGGAAGGTGGAGGGCAATATTACAGTCACATTTAAAAGGCCCTGCACAGCAGCTGGAGACACAGCACTGCTCCCTGAGGAGCCCAGGCAGGGCAGAGCTGAGCTGCCCTTTCCATTTGGCACTGGAATTCCCCTGCTCTGGGGCAGGGTGCAGTGGCAGATCTCTTCCAGTCATCCACAGAAAGCTAAACATAAACTTTCTCTTTTGTTCCCCCCTCCTAAAAAACCAATCCTGAAGTTATCTGGAATGTAAAATGATGAAGTGAGGGCAAAGATCTCCTCAAGCCTTCCCAGGGAAGGAATGACCCAAAGGCTGGTGCCAGAGCCCCTGGGGGACAGGAGATGAGCTTGTGTGGCCAGAGAGGAGAACCAAGTCCTGTCCTGGGAGACCCAGGGGAGCAATGACTTCTGAGCCCTGGGAGGGAGAAGCCCTGAGAAACCTGGTCTGATCCTGGAGCCAGAGCAGGGGGTCGAACTGGAGACTGCCTGAGGTCCCTTCAACCTGAATTATTTGATGATTCTCCAACTCCTGAAAGCAGCAGAGTAGACCTGCATTGACTGTATGTAAAAACAACAACTAACAGCATCTCAAAGCTGCCTCGGAGGAGGTGCAAGGGCTGGGTGGGCACAAAAGGCTGCAAGGGCACAGCCAGCCCTGTTAGGAAGGGCTTGCATTTTTGCAAAATCAGCTCCCAGTAGGAATCTCCCTGAAAACTGGAGGTCTGAGGGGAAATGAAAGGCAACAGCCTGCTCCTTCCCTGCCCTGCAGTTTTTAGGGTCACTGTGCCAGGAGGACATGCCAGGCAGTGCCCTGATCTCAAGTAAAGCAGGGACAGAAACTCCAGAGCCCCTGAGGATCCCTCTCATCACTGCCTGACAGCTGCCTCTGTGCCCTGCACCACTGCAAGACAATATCAAGCATTTTTAAAGGAAATGAGAAATATTTTTAAGGTCAGGCTTTAACTACAGTGATGGCTTAAGGAATTTTTTCTGTCCATTAAATTACATAAATATTTTTCATAAATTACATAAATATTTTTCATAAGCATAGAAAAGTGAAAAATCACACTTTTTTTCTGACGCATCCTGGGTCACTACTCATCTGATTATCTACTAAAATTTCTACTTTAATAATCTATTGTGAAGAGAAAGTTAAACACTTCCATTTCCTATTTAAAATACAGGCAAAGCACTTAAAAGCACCAGGACTGTATCATGTGAGAGCTGTCTACATCACATCTGAGCAAATAAACAAGGTTCTGGAAATGGAAGAACTCAAACTGAAGCAATAAAGAAAACTAAACTACTAATGCATTAATTCAGCCTAGAACAGCTGTTTCCTGTGGTTTTCCCCTCAGTGAAAGACAAAATTCAGCTGAGAGAGGGATGGTGTTGAGCTGGGGGTAACAGGAGGTATCACAGCTCTCAGTACTCCAGACACCTTCACTGGTGGGTGTCTCCCTGTGATAAATAAATGGAATATCACATCTTATGTAGCCTGGAAGCTGTCTGGGTGCAGTAATTACCTTTCCTAAACAGCACTGAATACAGTGGGGCTTTATGTTTCTTCAGCTTTTAAAGAGCTACAAGGGAGGATAAAGGGGCAGGGAAAGGGCCCATCCCCAGTGCTGGAAGCAGCAGAAAAGGGGGAGAAAGGGCTGAAGGGCAACTGGGTCAGATGTGTCCTATCCCCTTCCTGCTGCGTAAAGCGAAGGACCTGAGCAGATAATTTTCTGGACCCGTTCAGTCTATTTTGGGTTTGTTTTTTTTGGAAAGGTTTTGTGGCTAAAAAGAATTCAAAAACAAACCAAAGCAAAAAAACTTTAGACAACTCAGTTTTCGTGGGTTTTTGTTTGTTTAACTCTTTTATATGTCTGTGTGGGACAACTTTCTACCATCCTCAAAAGACTTTCAAATGACTGCTAGAAAAGAGGAACAGGCCTTCCACCCTTCTAACAAAAATATAAATGCTTAGCTCTTAACAATATCCAGTGCAGAGCCACAGGAACAAGCAGTGAATATTAACGGAATCATAAAAACAAGGAATGGTTTGGGTGGGAAGGGACCTTAAATAACATCCAGTGCCACCCCCTGCCATGGGCAGGGACACCTTCCACCAGCCCAGGGTGCTCCAAGCCCCGTCCAGCCTGGCCTTGGACACTTCCAGGGATGGGGCAGCCACAGCTTCTCTGCCCAACCTGTGCCAGGGCCTGCCCACCCTCCCAGGGAAGGATTCCTTCCTCATATCTAATCTAAACCTCTTTCAGTTTAAAGCCAACAGAGCTTTACCCCCAAAACCCTGTCCCCAAGGTGAAAAGCCTTGGTTATTAAGGTTTCACCTACTGCACACCTAAACCTCACATCCTCATGCCCATCTTGAAAAAGGATGTACTTGATGCCATCCCAGGAGATGACCATGTCAGCTCCACACACCCAGTTTCTGAACACCAGCCATAATGACAGGAAACACTTCGGTGGAAGTTGAATCTCCCAGTTACCTCAGCCTGGCAAAACCCACAGAACTCTTCAATTTCTAAGTGTAGCCACTGAAGTAAATATTGGTGTTTTCAAAAGCTGCCAACAATCTTAAATTTTAGACGCTCAGCCTTTGTCACAAACCAGTAACCCTTAGTCTTAAATTTGGTATTCTGGGCATTTTTCTTAAAACTGGGATGCTCTGTATCACTAATCCTATCAGAAAGCCTCTGCAAGACACACGGGATACACCGTGAATTCTCAAGGCTCCACATGTAAACAACTGTGTGATCAACAAGGACTTTGCAACAAACAAATCTTTGGCACTCTCAGTGGCCCATCAGAAGTGGTTAGTGTTTCTCTCCTTCTGCCAGGCCCTGGTGACATGACTTTTATCCTTTTTCTTTCAGATTTTGCATTTTAACATGGGGCTAATGCTCAAGGTCACCCACCACTGGGTTTCTCTGCATAACCTGTACAGTGCAGGTAAAACCCTTGGATGAAAGATGGATGCTACCATAAGCAGCAAGAGTGCTGTGGATGTACTGAGAGGTACACGCTTTTTTTTTTCTCTAAGAAGCTTCTACTGGAGAGGAGAGGACCCAACACAACACTCTGCTGCATCTTCCCTCCCCCAGATATGGTCCCTTTGCCTGGGGAAAAGGGGCTGTGCTGTCCAAGTGTGACAGCACAACACAGAGATTGAAAACCCCTCAAACCACAGACATCTTAAGAGCTCGCAGTTACTCTTAAGTTCCTGTACTTTGTTACTTAAAGCCTGACATGATAGTAAGGTTTAATCACATTTGACATTTAGCTTGAGGTACAGTAAGTACACCTAAATCACCTCTTTGGTCAAAACTGGCTTTGATGTTCCCACGGGAGATAGTTATTGTTGTCTGCAAAGGTTAAAACCCTGACTAACTCCATAGATAGAATGACAGGAGCTCAGGGATGAAGCAGGAAAGTCTCTAGAGTGATCCCCTACATGAACAGAATTCCTTCCACCTAACTTATCATGTCTATAATATGTAACTTGCAAATATATCCTCTATTTGAAAAGATTTCCTGGAGAAGGGAGAGCTTTCCTCCTTTGCAGACACCAGTGTTACAGTGTTTTTGCAGAGCACATATTAAAATGCATTAAGACATAACTAGGGTTGTCTCCATGTTATGCTGCTATTCTTAAGCTGTTATGTTACTAAGCCACATTGGCATTTTTCAACTTTCCTTTGATGTTCTCTCTATTATCTTTTTATAGCATAATCACACATTTTGGTATGTTGGAGATCAAAGGGAAGCTGGAGCTTCTAAGGCTAAGCCTGGATATGAGGCCTGTAACTAACTGAATTCATTATATTTAATAATGTTCTCTAAGGAATGGCACGGTGAAGTCATATGAAATAATAAACATGGAGGTAAATAGTGAAAGAGCACTGGACTAAGTTTAATGGCAGTTTTGTTTTATGCTTCTCTTAAGCCCCTGCACCACCGCTATTACCCCTCCACAGGAGTGATCAGATTTGCTGACACTTAGGCCTGGCTACCTGGCTGGGACAGCTCTTAATACTCCAACTTCTTCACTTTGGCTCATCCTTAACAGCTCTCTCACCTGAAGTGATAACGTTTTTAATAGACTGTGATACTCTTACAGAGTAAGAGCAAGTGCTCTGCATTTGATGAACAAATTGAGGCCCTTAAAATAAAAACATTCTCAAAGTAGAGAGGTGTACATAAGAAGAAAACAGGTCTTTAAAAAGAACTTAACTCCTTTAGGCTCCTTGGTAGTCCTTTGTAAAAAACACTCATCTTCTGGCAGGCTTGGTAAGATTAAAATTAGTTCTAGCTGGCATCACCAGAAAGCTATAACACACAGCTGAATGGCAGTCAAAAAGGTGTAAAATTCTCTTCTATTTTAGAAAGGACAAAGAGATGTATTCTAACATGGTCCTGGGAGCTGAATGCTTACTGGTGAGTGAAAGTGCAACCATATCAATTACCTAAGCACTGGCTTTCAGAAAATAGCCCCTGAATTGCACAGCCAGATGTCATTAAGGGCTTGCTTTACACACTTACCAGTGTGGAAGTTAATCTGAATAAACGTGCACAGTGTGTTAATTGAAGAGTGAAACCTCTGTGCAGACAGCATTGCTGAGGGCAGCAGCTTTCCTCTGGCTGGAGAGTTCTTGGGGTGTAAGTCAGCAGGGTAAGGAGTTCCTCACTCCTGCAGCTGCAGTGCAGGGACCAGTTTGATGCAGCTGCTCCCACTGGCCTGGTCCAGGGAGGATGAAACAGGACAGCCTTAACCACCTTCACAGCAGCCCAAGGGAACTCCTCTCACTCTTCCTGGAAAGGGGCTGGAAGTCCCTGTGCTACCAAATCTTGCAATTCAGGGCCAAGAGAGGGAGGGGCAGGCAAGGCAGCTCTCCCAGGGCCTGTCCAAAAGCAAATTGGGAAATCATAGCCCCCTATTTCTGTAGCATCACTGGGAGCATGAGCATGGGGAGAAACAAGATAAGAAAGTGGGGCAGAAATGGTCTGCTCTTGAACCTGAAGCAACTTAGAATGGCTTTGGGGCTGGCAACGGCCAGCTGGGAATGGGCAATTTCTTAAATGATCTCAACTCCACTGCAAGCCAATATCTGACTAATGTGAAGTGAATTAGGATGTAAATACAACTGAATTAACACTATTATAAATTTAAGTAAGAATTTACCAAAGAGCTTAATGTGGTTTTGCCTGCCCGCTTTAAACCACACTTCTCAGCTTAACTTCCTAAAAGTCTTTTTACAACCAAGCTTGAACCTGAAAATCACTCTCTCCTTTTCCACTGGCACTTCACAGACCAGAAATCACCTTCCTGTTCCTCAGGACCCAGATACACTTGCAGCAAGAGGGCGAACAGGACTCTCAAGTGCTTGACAGAGGGGCACCCACATTACAGGCAGCAGCTGAAGACCAGACTGGAAGTACTGGGAAATGTACATGGAACTCAAGCAGGACCCAGTAGCTCACTACTGGTAACTAAACCTAGCAACCAAAAGCCATCAGACAACGTAGGGCAATCCAGCCCCTGAGAGATGTTAGTTGAAGAAGAAGATTTGCACTGATCTCTACCTGTGAGTAAATGAAATTCTTGGTAATTATTGGAAAGATTATAAACTTCTGAAACTTTGATATTATTCTGTTAGCCTGAATTTTCTTCAGAAGCCCCATAACCAATTACAAAGACTATACTGACCTGGCTTTTAGGTTTAATAGGAGAGGCAAAAAAAAATAGTTGTTTGGTTTTCTTCTCATCACATCAATTACACAAAATATATCTGTATCTCACGTGGATATGACACACACAACTTTTTTCTTGAGTTCTCTCGAGAAAGCCCTTGAGTGCTTTCTAATAGCCCAGCACACTGAGACACTTGGTCCTCTCTCAACCTGATCCTTTAAGATTCAGTGTACAATTCTACAGAGAGGAACCAGCAAATGAGCCTGTTACCCTCAGGGTGAAACTCATCTCACCCAGTGTTCGCTGCTCCGGCTTTGACACAACGATCAGATGGCCAAGAAGGAAATCACACACTCTGAGGGGTCAAAGTGGCCACTCTGAATCCTGTCCTAAGTGTTGTGATGCTTAGAATACATGAGAAATCCATGTGGAGAATAAACTCAGGATTCAAACCTGCCTGACACTGATGCCAAACATCTCAACACCCTCTCCCGGCTTCTGTGTTTATCAAAATCCAAACAATGGATCCCGGGGTTTATTTTTAGAGTACTGTTCAATTAATCTTGGTTCTCTTGATAGACAACAGAGAGCTAGTCTTGCAGCTCTTCATTAAGCATGCTCATTTTTTATCTCTATTTATTGTACAATAATTTAACTTTATTGAAGTGAGGGTTTAAGTCCCCAAGGCAGATTGAAGTGCTGAGCCTGGGTATTCCAGTGTAACAACAGTCCCTGTGCCTGTATTAGTGCCAAACTTCCCAAAAATGCTGACTTTCCACCCAGAAGCTCCTTTGCAATGTGTAAAATTTCAATATTTGAAACTATACTTTTTGAAGCATGCAAAACATCCCCAATTTCCGCAGAAAGCCTGTTTCTCTTCAAAGACTCCCCATTGTTCGAATGATTTCTCAGCACTGTTATTTTGTTTGTAAAGACATTCCCAAGCAATTCTCTGTATGATAAAATCTACTTGATAAGGCTGTGAATTGGTACAAAGTTTATTTTCTCTAGGGAATATTCCAAACTGTCATTACATTTCACCTATGACCCAGTCAAGAGAGAGAATATAATTAATTACTTTTTATTCATAAAGAAATACATAAACACCTAAACATTTGCAAAGCCCAAATGCAAATGGCTGTGTATGAAGATCACATGCTCAATACTAAAATTACTGTTTCTCCAAAAAGCAGTAATGTAAAACCTGACTTTCTCTGAAGATTTTCAACTCTACAGACTGGATGCAGAACAAGACAGGAAATTTTATTCTAAGGTTTTGAAAAAGAATGTAGACTTATACCCTTCCTCAAAGGGAACTCACA
Source organism: Anabacerthia variegaticeps (assembly GCA_035583185.1). Classification (NCBI taxonomy): domain Eukaryota; kingdom Metazoa; phylum Chordata; class Aves; order Passeriformes; family Furnariidae; genus Anabacerthia; species Anabacerthia variegaticeps. Next base: position 9,816,864 of record JAWWEW010000048.1, on the reverse strand, counting down.
TTTTAACAGCTTTTGAGAAGTATTACAAAACACTAAAAGTTCCCTGCGTTCTTGGCAGCAAAGCCAAGAACGTGGACTAGAAAATAATAATAAAGGGTAACACAACCTTCCAATGTACACGGGGCTTTATGGATGTGATAAAAAAGACATTGTATTTTGTGTGCCATGTCCAGAATGACACAGCCCCACATGAGGTCTGGGAGTGCTAATGTGACACACAAGTAAAACCTCCGTGGTTTATCAGTTCTGTACCATTACTGAAGCAGTGGGTATGATGTAAAATGCACTGTGACATTTCTGTGTTATTATGCCTAAGTGGGGAAAAAAGGTGCAATAAGGCAAAGAATCTGCCGTCCTCAAAGGTAACGGGAAATGCTCCTGACAGCAGAATATTGCTTTGTTTGTTCTTGTGGTACAAACACTCCTCAGGCACGTCCTAAACGTGCTCGAAATCAACCACAGAACAGATCTGGTTTGTTGTTTTTGGTTTGGTTTTTTTTTGTATTTTTTTTTTTTTTGGTGAGGATTTAGGAGTCACTTCTATCATATCAGTCAAAGCACCCCAATCCAACCTCAGCAGATTATTGTTAATCCAGAAGGTGATTTTTTTCAATGCTGCCAATGGGATTAAGATGCACAACCCTAATTTATTTAAGAGCAGCTGTAATTCCAAGCCTGGATCTTGAAAGCAGAGTTATAAATACACATACCTGTGTTTCTGAAGACACAACCAAAGGCAAGGTTGTTTTGACAAAAACAGTGAAGACAAGAACAACAAACCTATAGGGTACAATAAGTGTAATGGATTACTGATAACATCAGAAATGTCTAGATGGCTCCAGCTAGAGAGACCTACTCCAGACTTGTTTACACCGAAACAAAGCAATACATAATGCATTGGGCATTTGGGTTTTGCTGTTTGTGAAAGAAACTTGAGCCATTCTGTGTTTTACTTGCATCTCATAGTATCACTGGAGGTAACCATTAAGCTCATTTTACTTGTGAGCAGGTTGAGATATAAATCCAAGGTTACAGACAAAATCTCTGATTCAGCAAAGCACTTAAGCACATGCTTAGCTGTAAACACATGTACCATCCCATAAAAGTAAAGATAATCATGTGCTTAAGTGCTTTGCTGAATCAGGGCCAAAGACAATAGCAGAGCCAGGAGGAGAAGCCAGGCATCACTAAAACAACTAGACAACTTTCCCTGCAACATAAATGTTATAAAAAGGAATAGATCATAAAGAGGATGGTTATGACTTTTTAAAAGAGTTAAGAACAGCTGTCACAAGGTGGGGGGTAGGGACTGAGGATAAACACACATTTTAATATTGGTTTTCACAGCATCCTTAAGAAAGCAGAAGGTAATGTGCTTCCTATTTCATCTCATGCCACTCTATCAAACCTGCTTCCTCGCTCAAGGAAAATCCTGGTGCATTATCCAGCAGTTCTGCTAATTGATTTTAGACCAATCATCATTCATTAAAATCAGATGATACAAAAAAGAGCAGACAGGTGGGTGAGAGCAGGAACTGAGTGCCAAGGAGGAAACACCAACACAGAATCCAAGAATATGCTGCTTTGGAAGGGACCCCCAAGGATCCTGGAGTCCAACCCTCAGCCCTGCCCAGGACCAGCCCCAAGAGTCACCCCCTGTGCCCCAGAGCATCATCCAAAC
>JAWWEW010000048.1:9718795-9815083 GCA_035583185.1 Anabacerthia variegaticeps | reverse complement strand
CAGTGCAGAGCAGAGCGGGACAATCCCCTCCCTGCCCTGATGCCCCCAGGACAGGGATGTCCCTCCTGGCTCCAGGCACTGCTGACTCGTGGCCAACTGGCCACTGACCAGGACCCCCAGGGCCTTCCCACAGCTGCTCTCCAGCCCCTCACTCCCCAGTCCACACACACAGCTGGGGTTGCCCCGTCCCAGGTGCAGAATCCGGCACTTGCCCTTGTTGAACTCCCCATGGTTGCTGATGGCCCATCTCCAATTTGTCGAGGTCTCTCTGCAGGGCCCCTCTGCCCTGGAGTGAGTTGACAGCTCCTGTCAATTCAGTGCCATCAGCAAACTCACTTAGTATTCCTTCAAGTCCTGTGTCAAGATCATTAATGAAGATATTGAGGAGAAGTGGACCAGGGACGGAGCCTCACTAGTGACCAATGTCAACCCAATGTCACACTTTTCACCTTGTGCTTTTTATTAGGTAGAAAACAATCATTTCACTCAGTATTCATTTATGTTCAGAAGTAATCAACACAACACAAAAGGTACAGGCAGCATTTCCAGCACATCAAAGACGTGTCACAGCGAATCCAACCACCAGTCCCGTTGGGATGCTCTTTCCTAGCCCAGCCCACATCAGGCTGCCCAATCCTCTCTGCCTGCTGCAGTCTCACACAAAGCAGCTTTGGACACCCAGACAGGCTCTGGGAATGCACTGAGGTCTGGGGGATGAAACTGGAGGTGCAAAAAGCTCTTGGAAAAGGACCCGATTTGTTCAAACAACTTGCTGTACAGTTTTAATAAATTTTCTGAATCCATTTCAGAAACGTTACAGGACTTTTTGGGGTCATGTTTCTGCTCTGCATTTCTGTGAGGTTGGAAACTGTGTTAAACTATCCAATTCAACGTTTCTCCTCTGTAGCCCTGATTTGCAATTACTTTCTGCTTTTTCTGGAGCCAAAAGCACTGTTATGTAGATTCCCTGAGAGGAGCAGCAGGTATCACGGTGCTAACCACACATTTGGTTCACATTAACTTATCTCCCCCTTGCACAGGATCATAAAAAGTTAATTGGAATATGCAGCTCCGACACACACCACAACGTGAGCTGGGCCAGCCAACACTAAAGCCTCACCGTGTGGCAGCTCTGTTTGGAAACAAGCTAAAACCTGTCAGATTTCATTTGGAGAAAGAAAAGAAAGGCAAATTAACTTCACCAATATCTTGTTTCTTCTGGCATAACCTTGCAACTTCCTATGGGACGCACCACAGCGTTCCACAGACCAAACCCTCTGCTGCAGGCAGTGGTGGCTGCTGCTGCTGCCTTTCTACCTCTGTCCCTGTGATCCCTGGCAAAAGGATGAAACAGGTAAATCAGGGCTGCCAAAGCTGGTCAGGAATATCCAGGCCAGAACTGACCAAGGAGGCTCCTGCCTTCCACCAGGGCTTTTTCCCAGCAGCATTCAAGGGAGTGCAGAGCTTCTGTAAAGCAGATGTGCAGTTTGGAGCTTCAGTCAGCAGCATCAATACAGAAAACACCTGGGGTTAGATGATGTCCCATGGCCCAATGTATGTAGTCATTTCCCTCTTGGTGTCCTAAGGAACAGAGTCCATCTCTTCAAACTTATTTTTAATTAGTGTTGATTAAACAATAAACTAATAATTAGCCGCCCATCAGTGATAATAAAATTCGAAGTACTCATGAATCCTACAGTCTGGTAGTCAGAGCTTAAGCATACCACAAAAAATCAATCCATCCATCCATCCATCCATCCATCCATCCATCCATCCATCCATCCATCCTCCTGCAGCTACATCCCTTCTTACTAAACCCACCCCTAACCATGAGGCTTTCATGAGTCAGACCTCAGGTAGGACCATCCTCTCCTACACCCCCACCCCACCAGTGAGTGACCACCACCCCAGACGGACCTTCAGGAGCAAGGCACCATTCAAGCAGTAACACAGCATAACAAATCAGGAAGAAATGTGCTTTTGGAAGATCCCTTCTGCAGCTTTCGGCACAGGTAGAGATTTAATGCCTTTTGTACTCAGCCCTTCTAAATCAAAGTGTAAGGTTTGGGGTTTGGGTTTGTTTGCTTTTACAGCACTGAAAATGTGTTCCATGCCCTGTGTTGCTTTCTCTATGCACACTGAGTTAAGTCACATAAAGTATCTCTACCCCAGTGGTGCCTCTTGCAGGTACAACAGCAACACTCGCTCTCCCTGTGAGACTGCCAAGTTCTTCAGAGGAGCATCTTGCTCCAGCTGAGGGGATGCACAGCACTCACACAAGGAAGCAGTGCTGCAGAAGTACTTCAGCAAAAGGCATCTCAGTGATCTCACGTCAGGAAGAAACAATAGTAAATAGAAACGTCCTGATGGAAAGAGATCTGGCGACACAAGAGATGGCTGTTAACGCTGTTTTATAGTCTGGATGGTGAGCATTTGGGAAGAGGCAGATAAAGCAGGATGCTCCTTCCTCCAGACACGTGGAGCCAAGGCACTGCCTGAAGAGAGCAGCAGCACAAGGTTTGGCTATGCACTCTGCACATGGAGAGGCTGATCTGCCTGGGAGGGAGAGGTAGGTTGTGAAATTAGCCAGTGTGTTTTTATAGGAACTTCCAAAGGCATTTCCTCAAACTCCACTGTTATCTCTGAACACACAAGTGTAAATAACAATATCCATTATGTCAATGCTTTATTCAACACACAAAGATAACTTCTTCTCTCTTCCCAAGAGGAGGCAGCCTGATAGAAACTGAAAAGGCCATTAACAGCCATGACTACAGCAAGTGTGAATAGTCTGATAGCATCAGGTGAGCAGCCCAGAAAGGCACATCATTAGACAGCCCTACCCTGATCCTGGTTGTGATCCCAGCACCATCCACTTCTTACATGGAGGATGGGACATGCTCATTTCGCTTTTATTGAGTCCAAAATAAGACAGTAATTGGATTGAGGCTTTCAGGGGAGAGGGGAGGAGAAAAGGATCTTCTCAGACTCCCTAATGCCAATCTTCATGACCTGCCTGATCTCTCAGTAAATGCCACATATAGGTTAATCCCCCCAAATCCTCAGTACGACCTTGTCAAATCAAACTGTTCATCAGTTTGTTCAGAGGCTACTAGATAAGAATAAACAAATGAACTCATGCTGCACATCTCCCGGCTGTCACTTAGGAGAGCTCACAGCCAAGGTCTCTTCCGTGGGCACTCTGCTGCAACAGACCTGCCCGGGAAATGTGAGGAGTGAGCACACAGCTCTGCCTGCCTCACTACCACACCTGTGAGCACCCAGCATGGGACACGTTACACATTCCGCTCTGTGTACCCTGAGCATTCTGTTTTCACCTTGATTTTCCTAGTTCTAAATAATATTTATTTTTAAAAACACACATGCATCCAGATTAAAAAAAGTGTGGTAACATAACACTGGGGAAGTGCCTTAGACATCAAATTGCACCTTCTACATCCAAAGCAATTAAAATGCAGCAGTGTCACAGCTGCCTCCCATGGACTCACTGCTCAGTCAGAGCCCTTTGGGGCACGGCGGGTCATTCACCCCCTTTAACCCCAAGGCCATCAGAAGAAGTCCTAATGTCTGCTCCACCTTTGCTGCTGTCTGTGCTTGGACTGCTGCCATTCATTTATTCCGTGTTGGCCTGCAGCCACCCAACAGATGGCAATGACTTTTAGAGGGAGCAGGGTAATTTTGAACCAGTGACCCAAAAGGTGGAAGGTTTTGCAGCCCACTGCTTGCCCTCTGGCCCCAACATCTGTGAACTTGCCCTTTTCAGATGCACTCAGAACAGCGCTGCAGGCACTGAAAAATACACACACAGCATTACCAGTAAGGTTTGGTTTTCTCCCACTTCTCCCAACCTTCAAAACACAGAACTATTATGTCCCACTCCAGCTGCTCACCAAACCACATCTTGCCATTATGTCAACAGCCAAAGAGTACAATTTCAAATGTCTGCTTGTCATCTTGTCTCTCAAGCACCTTTGCAATTTCTGTCATGCTTCCTCTTCATGAACTCGGAGAAGTGTAGTCAAAATCTATTATTTTTCCCTCATGTCTTAGGAGACAGTTTACTGTAATGCATAAATCACTGCAGTTTGGGTTTGGTCTTTCTCTACTGTAACCTTGTTTCATCTGTGTATGATTCGACCCAACAATTTCATTGTTTTTACAAGTCTATCCTTGTTCAGACAGTGACTACAATTTAATATATATTTTGAAGGTGAAAATTTGTGGGTACAAATACATTGCAAAATACTTGAGGAATCCATAATCCTCTGTGCACATATTTTTCCCCCTACACATGATATCCCTCTTCATCCCTAAAAAAGTCCAAGTCCTCCTGCATGGCCTATCTTCTATGGTATTCTCTGTAGTTTGGGTTTGGGTTTTTTTCCCCTTTTCTCTTCTATTGCAGGATATGTCAGATTTCAAAAGTCTTTGCTTTCATGTACTTCATCCTCAAGACCATGTTTCACAGCAGTTGGTCCTGAGGCCAAAAAGCAAAAGAAGTTGTGCTTTTCTCTGAACCATGGAGGTCTCTCAGTGATCAGATGAAGATCCACTCTTTCAGGAGCTGAACAAAGCAAAACAACCCTTCTGGTCCTGGGAAACTGTCCACTGCATCTCTAAATTACATAGGGCTCTGATGACCCTGCTCAAAAAGCGGCTCAGCAGAGATGCAGCATGAATGGAGTTAATTGAGTAACAGGACTGCAGAGCTGCTGCTGTAGTGAGGGGCAAACCTCTGAATGTGCCAAGAGAATGAGAGCAACAGGATGAGGAAAAAAACCCTAACCCAAAACCCCAGCAAACCACCAAAACAAACACCAGCACACCTAACTTGTTTGTCATGGTGCTTTGTGAAGCAGCAAATCAGGCATGTGCAAAAGGCTGCAGTTCCTGCCTATCCCCCACCTGTGGCCTTTCCCAGCTCCATCATTAATCACTGGCTCTCCCCTCTGCAGGACTCCCAGCAAACCCCAGCCTCCAAATCCCAGCGTAAATCCCACTATCAGCCTCGGAGTGTGAAACAGACAGTTGACTTCAGGATTATTCTTTATGTTCAGAAACATGAATAAATCACACACCATCAAGTTTATCATTTTTTCTCCTCAGAGAAATATGAAATATTACAGATCATCTTCACTACATCAGTTTCTTCACAGTCCATTAGCAAGCAAGGTCTATTTTTCATATAATTTACCAAACCACTGGTCTAATTTCTCTTATTTCTTTTGGAGCAGGAAACATATACAGAGCATGTTCTCCTGTTACACATCACCCACAACCAACCTTCCTGCCTTTCATTCCAGGGGTACAAAAAGCTGTTGGAGTTGGCTGGCAGCTCGAGGTGATCCAGATCTGGGGTTTCTCTACAGAGATACTCTGAAAAAAAGCTGACTATCGGAAATAAAACCTATTGTCAAATAACTTCAAGATGTTTCGATCTGGATGCTCAGAAAAAGAGCAATCCCAAAGCACTAACCAGCTCTGTAGGGCTGGCAGGTTTTGCGGGGGGTATGTGTAAGAGAGGAATGTTACCAGTGGTTTTCTCAAAGGATGCTGTGCCCTCATGATCCTACTCCACACAGAAACAGACTCCTCACACTGACACCCTGCAAAACACCCCACAAACCCAACAAAAAAACCACCCCATAACCACGACCACAAAAAACCCCACAGAGCAGGAAAAAGGCTCAAAACCCCCAAGAACTCCCGTTTCAGTTTCAAAAAACACCTCAGACGGTTGCCTCAACAAACATGCTGAGGGTACAAAGGGCACGTGCCATGACAGGATGGTCCCTTTGAGCCCCCATGTCCCATGGAGGTCTGGGCAGCAGAGCAGAGCACATCCCCCTGCCACACTGGAACTGCTCTGAGCACACACAAAGGACTTCTGTCCCCAAGGCCACCAGTTTGGAACTTTCACCAGGACCATAAGATCAACTATTATTAAAAAAAAAAAAAAAAAGAAAACTATTGGAAGATAAGGTGAAGTTGGTGCAGACTTTCCTCACAATAAAACACTCTTATCAAACACTCTGCTAAAGTTTGATATGATGCCCCTTGCTCAGAACAGCAGAAAGAGGTGAAACTACAGCCAAAATAACCGGAGTCAAGAGACATAGGCCTCATCTTTTCCTATTGTAGCTCTGTAAGGGGTAAAAATCACAAAAATCTGCAGTATGTCAACCTTCCCTCCTTTTTTTTCACCCCCCAAATACTCAGTTTCCCTGGAGAAGCAAGGAGAAAGGCTGACAGGATTTCACATTGAACCACTGCAATATTGCCACAACTTCTTCCCCACCAGTGGAAGGGTGAAGGATGTGAGTCCAGGCCTGGGCAGGGGAAGGAGGTGACATTCCATTTTCCAGTATCTGCCTGTTGCCTGCAAGAAGGGCTGGACTGGAGAAATGCTCTGAAAGACCTGCAGATGAAGGAAACCCTCTAATGTCAGGACTGCAGTAAGAAATACGTGTGAAAAACAAATTCTTAATGCAGTTGCTGGGCTTGGATGCTGAAATAACAAATATATATGCAAAATACAAAGCCCCAAAAGCAGAATTTTCTTCTTCGTAAAGCCAAAGCTCCAAGTGCAGACAAAGAAATCTATAATGGTAACTTGGAAATGTTTTTTCTGCCTCACTTGCATAGGCCAGACAAATCAAGTTGGCAGCTGCCAGCTCCTGGAGGGACTGGTGTGCTCGTGTTGGTGAAGCCTTGCACCAACTACAAAAGAAAAGAGCTGTTGTTTTTATTCTCCAGGCTCCTAGTGCTAATAAACTGCAAATCTCCATTTCTTTCCTCCTCTGTTCCCACTGACCTCCAAGGGCTTTGTCACAGGTGGGTCTTGGTGGCAGTCATGCATGCTCAGAACACCAGAGAGAGCATTGGCGGCCTCCAACCCCTAAATGTGACCAGTCACGCTGGATGTGGAACCAAGGGGCCCTCCTGCTCCTCTGGAGGCTTAATCCTCTTCAAGGGGATGTGCCAAAGTAGCAGAGCACCATGGTAAAATAAAATACAGGAGGGCAGTGCCCTGCATTAAACCATCACCAGTGCAGTGACTGCTCAGGGTCAGGTGGAGTTGTAGTAACCTGAGTTATTTCTCAGGAGTTTTTTTTCTCATAATTTCCAATTTCATTGAACTGGTGGCTCTCAAAATCGCTTAGTAGCACAAGTCTTTTGCTCCTTCTTTCTTTTCACAGGAACAACCACACTATAACATAAAACATTTATTCCAGACTCAAACATGTATTCAAAACATTAGCTCCAGCAAAAGAAACAATCAGACACAAGAGCTTTCTGTTCCATTCCCAACAGAACACTTAGTAAGAAGAGAATGACTTTATCAACAAGCAGTAAAAACCTTAGTTTCCCATGTCTGAAAGAGATTTCATTAAATGCTTCCCTTGACTAGGTGCAGATCATTATATTTCTCATAGACTGTAAGCAATGTGAGCCTGTGCCTGCACCACGAGGCCCAAGCCCTGATTGACAGCTCTAGGAATTACAATAAATACTGCAGGAACACAAGCAATGCTTTCACAGGAGCCCACTGCCAAACTGAGTGCTTCCTTACAGCAAAAAACAAAATAAAACAAAACAAGAAAATCAGCCTGGTAAAGCTCCATTTAATGCTGTTTCTCAGAGAGGAGTTGTAAGAAAAACACTCATCAGGCAGACGCTGCCCATTTGCCCATCCCTGCAGTGTTCAGCCTCCACCCTGCACCAAGGACACGCTCCCCATCCTCTGGGGCTTCTCCCCCTCGCAGCCCCTGCCCAGGACAGCCAGGATGCAGCCATGGGAGCTCTCTGGGTCCAACTGGGCCAACCCCAGGAGCTTCCCCAGCCTGCCAGCCCAGCCCATTGCTGCCTCCCCCCCTGCCCATCCGCCCTGGCACTGGGGATGGGGGCCTGCCCGACACGGCTCAGAGGGGCTCGCTCTATTATTCATGCACTGGCTCCCTGGCACTGATAAAGGCCACAGTCATGGTGAAAAAAGCTAATTCACGGCCTGAGAAGGATTAATCTTGCTCCTGCAAAATGTCTTGGCTACAGTGAGAGTTAGTCACTCATGGGACTGATGTAAGCCAGAATTAAACCAAGAACATGCAGAAAATTAGACTTTTCCTGCAAAGACAGAGGTGGACAAGTAACTTTGCGGCAGTCTGTTAAATGACAGTCTTTGTTACATTTTTTATTGCAGATCAGTGATGCCCTGAAAGGTGTGAGGGTGGTACTTTACTCTTCCTGCTCCATCTCCTTCCACACTCCAACCCGCTCTGGGTGAGAGCCACAGTCCCGATGCAGGCAAGGAAACTGCACCATTCTGGTGCACTTCCAACTCCAGTGCGAAGGAAAATTGTCTTAGACCAGGACATTTGCTCCTTTCCCACCCATTTGAATTTCTCACTGGCAGCTGAATTAGTCACCAACAGCCAGGACCACTTTCTGCTACACCTACAACACGAATATCTCACAGCAGCTCCCTCCCAGACTCAAAGGCTGCTCCATTCCCTGTGGATCAGGGAATATCATCGGTCATGGGGGCACAAACTCAAACACAACCTACCACTATTTCCACCAGGAGAAAGGAAAGCAAATGGAAAACAGTTCCACACTGAAATGCAGTCAGTGATCCACTCAGGGGCCCTTAATGCTGCAGCTCTGATTGCCCTCACACGCCAGCAGAGACAAAGGAATGCAGCTTGATTGTGCATTCCTAAAAGGAAATTATATTCCCCCCTCTCCATCTTTCTTAAGCATTTGCAGTTTTTCAGAAAATGCCATCAACAGTATAAATCACCTGGGCCTGATACAATGGACAAAGTCACAGTAATCAATTCTTATTTATTAATCAGCCGTTATCATGATGTTCCATAATCATTAGACTCCAGTTTGGACACAATAATAATGAAGCTAACAGAACTAATGCAATTTGGGGTGAGTAAGATGTTGGCAGGCAATGGCAATAACATTGCTTGATAATAATACAGTGAGGCAAACAAGTCTTGGCTGTAAAAAAGATATTAAAATGGACAAAAATACACCAGGGAAAGGAGGTTTTAGGTGTACAAATTTTCAAGTTGTTATTTAAATAAAATAAAAAAAAAAAAGAAAGAAAAAGAGTAGATAATAATGTTAGAGCCCGATCTGTATCATCAGAAATGAAGGGCTTAGGGTTATATAAAATCACTTCCACTCTCAGGGAGCCACAGTAACCACATTTGAACATCCTCACAGAATCTAAAAACAGAGTGAGGTTACGAGAGTCAGATGAAGGGAAAAATGAACATTTCTCTTCAAAGAAAATTCTTTTAATTACAAAAAGCCTTCTGCCTGAGACTGTGCCGTGGAAAGGCTGCAGACCCCGGCTGTTTGCACACACTGAGACCAAGAGCTACCCCCTAAACTCTTGGCTGCTCAGCTCACCTCGGCTGTGTGAACAGAGCAGCTTAAAAATGGACAAGGGAGAAAACCACAAAGCAAGGAATGGTGCTTAGATCCTTGGGAGCAAAGTCCACTGCAAACGCCACATTGCTGGGGGTGCTTTTAGCTCTCAAAAACATCCTTGTTCCAATGATCAGAGGAATTTCTGGGTGAGAGGGATCACTGCACCACAGAAGGCACAGTTCAAAGGGACATCAAGCCACACAGAATAATTCTGTGGCAACATGACCCCGTGAAATGCTCAGAGCAGCAGAGCCCTGCACCTTAAAAATCTCAACTACTAAAAAAGACAGGGTGGAAAAAAAAAAAGGAAAAGAAGAAAAAAACTTGTTTATAATAAAGACTACATTCTGTAGCAATTTCCTAGATTCCTGGGGTTAGAAATCTAGATTGCCAATGGATAAGTGAGCCTTAAAATCACATCCCTGCTGACAAAAATTCATTTCTTATAACCGTCTCCATTTACCGGAATGTTGAATCTTTCCCATGGGGAAGGAACAAATGAAAATGTTATTTCTCTGCTCATGAACTCATACCTTTCTGTCTGCTTTTCACTGTTGGCAATTTCATTCTCTTCCAAATTTGACTAAAGCCCGTGACCTGGGGGAAATAATGTCTATATAATAATCTTCTGAAACTCTAATTCTGAGTCATGTTTTTTTGGATGTTGCCTCACACTTTATGAAAATTGCACTGAGCTATGAAATGTAAGTGATGTGATGTCTCTGCCTTAACATAATCATTTTGTCTGGTGACCATGTTGCAAATAATGATGATGATGATAATAATAATGATAATAATAATAATAATAATAATAATGGAGTCTCCTTTGAAAGCAGCAAAAATAAAATAAAATTAGAAAGAAAAAAATAATCCATGCCTAATGGCAAAAAAGATGTTGTGGCACCCCATTCCATCGGTTTCTTTGCACTGCCCCATGGAAAGAATTAGTCACAACTGGTAGCAAATTGATGGTGTGAGAGAGGCAAGAGAAACATCCTGACACTGTGGCTGAGCAGCTTAACAGCCCTAAAGCTGCCCTGCCCCTGTGCTTTGGGGGACCCCAGTGAAGCCTGGCCTTGGCCTGGCTGAGTCCCACATCTGCACACGGGGAGATATCAGGAGCACATCCAGGAAACACCGAACGCCTGCAAAGTGTAATTACTGGCTGGGGGCGCTGGGGCAGCTTGCTGAGCAAACCCAGCAGAGGGGATGTTTGCAGGCCATCAGCTCTTCCCCCAGATGCAGAAATAACCACAGTATCTGTTCATTGGATCCACAGCTGCATCCCTGCCCAGCTCTGCAAACCCACCCAAACACACATGGACATTACCAGATTTTTTTATTTTTTTCCCCACACTGACCCATAAAATCTACAATACAGTAGATCAAAGGGTGGAAATCATTAAAAACTTTCTCTAAACAAAATTGGTGCTGCCAGGTGTTTTGGGCCTTCCTCCATGTGAAGCTTCACTTAGCTCCACAGCTATAAATCTGGTATAAGTCCATTTTGATCAACAGCTATTTCCCATGTGCAGAGATGCAGACACGCAGCATAGGGCTGTTGGGTGTTGGTCTCTGATGTTTCTGGGATGAATAACGTATCACATATATATATATATATATGTGTGTGTGTGTGTGTTTGTGTGTATATATATGTATAATACATCCAACTGAGAAATGCAAAACAAGCGAGGAATGTTTTATTGGTTGGAAAAGAAAAGCCTGGCAATGAGAACATGAGAAATTTTCACCTCATATACCTGAACATTAGATTTGCAGTGAACCAAAGCCCACAGCAGTGCATGTTTGCTGCCAGGCAAATATCCCATAAAGTAAGATTTTTACTGTGCATCCTAAATCTGGAAATTGGCAGCCATAAAGTGAATCTTGAATCGTGAAGAACAGGGGGAAGTGTCAGCCCAGACCTTCGGCAGCAAACAATATATTCCAGTGTCACGTGAAAATTCATTTTGTCACTCTGCCACCACCTGGAAAAAACCAATCTCTCAGAGGTACGCCCTCTGTGAACTCGGACAGGCTGTGATCTCAGCAGGGGCACAGTTCTGGTCCCCACTGGCTCTCAGGTTTCACAAGCTACCCCATCTTTCTGTGGTTATCTTGCAATGAAATAGCCTTAATTAATGCACTTCTGTTTGGGGGCCTCACACTATTGCCACTGAAGGCGTGTTGTACAGATGAGTGTGTGCACGTGTGCGTCCAGATAGGAATGGGGCAAAGAACAAGTTGAGAGAGGCTGTCTCTTGGGACATAAAAAGCAGTGGACGAGGATGATGCAATAACTATTGAAGGAGGACCCTCATCCGTGGTCTCCTGCAGGAACAGTGCCAGGCTCAAGGTCCGGTCCTCAACTAAAAGCCCAGGGCAGTGCTCTCCTGCAGAGCTCCCCATGGAAATGAGTCCAGGTCCTGCCAGACAAACCCTGGATTCCCCACAGATCCAGGACCCCGCAGGGTGACCTTCACTGGGTCTCTCCAGGCAGGTGAATCCACTGCAGAGCCTCATCCCAGGCCACTGAAGGGACACAACCAAGCCCCCTGGCCGAGGCAGGGGACACCTGGGGACAGCACAAGCCGTGGCACTAAGGAAGGAGTTGACTCCTGCAGTTTTCCATCAGGCCCGGCAGGAGAAACAGCTGCTCAGTTTTAAACCAATCACCTCTTCATTTCCTTCCACACACAAGAACTTCAATGCTGATGTTTTTCCTAAAGCACCTTTAGATCCTCAGATAAAATCTGTCTGAGAGGTGCACACTCTTAATTTGTTGTTGTTGTTGTTGTTAATGGTGGTGCAGTAATGTATTTTTTCAAAAAAAAACTTTACAACTTCCTTACATGACAATGGTAAAAGGTTCATTTTAAATAATCAGGAAAGAAATAATTTCCATTAGATAAAGCAGTCAATAGCATCAGAAATGTGGCTGCAATTACTTGTTGCACTTTACAATGAAATCCTTGTAGTATAATAACCACAAGATGATGAAACACATTTTGTCTCCATTTCACATGACTGACCCCAATTTTGCCAAGGACATCTGAACACATTTAACATACTGAAATCTTCCATTAGGATAATGAAAATACACATTATTGAATTCTGTATTTGCTTTATAGTGCCACAAATAGCAAATTCAATCTTTCTTACTTTTGGTGGCGACTACACCTGCATAATTGTTCACATTTCTCAGAGGCTGAAATAAACTACAAAATGAAGAAAGAGGAAGATGTTGAGCCCACAATCCATTATGCAGCACTTAGGTGATTTTATTTGCTGTATGTGTGTAGTAAAAAGACTGTGTATAACCTAGCAACCTACAGAAGATACACGGCTCCCCTGCCCAGCCCGTGCTAAAGCAGCTCAGCTATGATGAACATTTAACAAAGGTGCTGGAGTGCTCCCTGGGAAGGCAGCACTGCCAGCGTTTATAGCCATGGGGTGAAATTCAGCTTTGCTTCCAGGGACAAACATCTTGCTTTAAAACTACCATGTCCTGCCCGAGCCCATTGTGGGAACACACAGTCAGCCTCTTGGCTGCACCTTTTAGAGAGGGGAAGTTTCAGTCACAGCAAACTCACATCAAAGCCAGTTGCAGCTTTTACCTGGCCAGTGCTGATCACACCTACCTTGTATTTGGTCCCAGGTCTGTCTCTGCTTGCATACAACAATTTGCTTCAGAGGGATGTATTTTCATCTGTTTTCTTATCCACAGATCTCAAAACCACTGAAATTGAAACCCCACAACTGAGATGCCCAAGGCAACACTGAGAATTGATTTATGTCAGAGGAAAACTAAAATCCAGTCCTTTAGGCTTCTGGTTGAATACAGTAAAGATGACTACTGGACTACTGGATATGATAAACATTCCTGCCTCTTTTTTTAATCCAGTGACTCATTATTTTCTTTACATTAGCTTTAAACTTCACTGCAGTGTTAGGATCATGAGTTACACTTGCTAAGCCCCTAATGTTCCATTTGGCTTCTCTTTCTGTGGCTGGTACTCAGATCCCAGGAGAAAGAGAGTAAGACAGCCAGTCATCACCCCACTCCTCTCCAGGAGCAATGCTTCAGGTGAAATCACTTCTTACTCAAAAATAAGAATCCAATCATGGATCACAGCTTTCATCTGTTTAGCTCTGTTCAATACGATCTACTGAGACATTTACAGGTTATATATTCTACAGTCATTGCTCAAAACAATGCAGTAAGTCTGGATGGCGATGAAATTTGCATCATTAACATCAATTCCCCTCAACCAAAGTGTGTCCCAGTGTCTCTCTGCCAATTCCAGAACCTCAAACAACAGTCCCCATTGCTCTTTGAATATGAGGAAATTAATCTCAGACAATTTTGAAGCCTGTTTCATACACAGAAAGCTTCAGTGTTGAAAATTACAACACAAGCCAACAGGGAAGACAGTCAGCACTCTGATTTTCTGCTGTACTTGGCTGAAAGATGGGTATGACCCAACAATGCAATTCGCCGCAAAAAGAGAAGTCTGAGCTTCCAAAATTCCAGATAAACATTCTGTAAATTGTTACGCCAGGTTGGCTTCAAACACTGCAATGTAACCAGGAAGGACATAAGTCAAAAGATGTTGCAGCCTCTGCCCTCAAGGCACCTTCATCCCAGCCCAACTTTGCCCTGGACCAGCTGAAGGGTCAATCTGAGTAAGGACCAACAGCCCCCAAGGACCAGGGAGGCCCACAGGGATCATCCCTGTGCCCAGCACTGGTGCCATAAGCCACATCTCTGTCCACGGCACCCGGAGGCACAGCAGGCTGTATACACTAACAATTCAGAGTCTCCTATGGCAAGAGGTGGTAGATACTGCTCTTCAGAGTCTCTCTTTCTGCACAGAGCAATAGAAAAGAGAGGACAACACTGTCCTGCTGCCAACTTACAGCCTCTCCCAGCCATCACAGAGCTCACTGCTGCTTGTCTGCACTGCATGAGTGTGACCTCGTGCAGCCACATGGCACTCCACCAGCACCAGGGAGGCAGAGAGAAACAAGCACTGCCTCTCAGAGCCTAATGCTTTACAGTTATCACAGACAAATGTGTAATTGCAAACATCTAAGCACAAAGCATTGGAGACCTTGGAAAGCAAATTGCCTTCATTTGTGCTTCTGCGTGTTTTGAATCTCATGATCTGATCTCTCACTGTTGCTGCTGTAACAGTCTGGAAGATCTATTAAAACTTGCAGAGTCTGGTTTTCTGGCTTCCATCAGAATGCCAAATTTACCCCCATCTACTTCATCTGAAGGAAGCTGAGTTACAACAGTGATACATTTGGAGAAGATGCTCTCAAGGCAAAAACCTGTTCCATAAAACACAGAATCTGAGCTGCAAGTGAAATTCTGGCTGGATATCTGAAACCATTCAAATTAAATGGAATGGTTAACGAATAATTTCCACTATGGAAATTCAAGTTAGAGCAGCTCTGTAGCAGTCACTTTGACTAACAGGGGGTGGGTGCTCCGTGCCATTACACTGCTTTTACTCCAGTGCAGTTCTATCTATTTCAATGTTTACTAATTCCAGTTCAGGGGAGATGATCAAAATTAGAGTCAATTGAGTCTGATATAAAGAAGTTCTCAGATTTCTCCACTCCATTAACATCAATTTCTGCACTCCATTAACAGCAGCTTTATTCTGGTGTAACTGCATTGATTTCAAAAGAGTTACACCACCCTGATGTTGGTGTTAAAGGAATAGAAAATCAGACCCTATTTCTTTAACAGTTTTATTACTCTAGGAAATATTACTTCCCTCAGACCATTAGTGCAAAAGTGCTATAGCAAGAAACACACAAATATTCTTGTAAAATGTAATAGCTGAAAAATCTAGAAGATAAGAACTGCATTTAGGTTCTGACCCAAAGCCTACTGAAGTCAGTGACTTTTCCATCAGCTCCTTTGCTCTCTCTTTAACCAAAGTTAACACACCCAGCAACAAGGAAGCTGCAAGTCACCAAGAGCAGCCCTGCCCTGCCACGCTAAATGGACTGACCATTGAACTCCACTTGCTGAAAATAATTGAATTGAGAAGGACATGTCAGCTATTTCCATTTTACACTAAGCCAGTGGTTCCCACATAAATTGGATTCAAAGATGAGGAACTCCATAGTACAGCACCCCGTGCAAGGTTTTCTGAAAGCGTGTGCACGGACACACATTCGTGCAGACACATAAATATCAACTACATGTATCACAGAGGATGATCTGCTCTATTAACTTCAAGTCACTGGGAATTATATGTACTGAGATCAAACAAAGAATGTGCATTTACTTCAATACGCTTTAAATCAGGCCTAAAATAAAGAGATTGCTAGCACTGAAGTACAATAGCCTCTTAAATATTTCAAAAGCTAGAGTTTAGCAGAATGAAAACGTGCCATAGTAGTGCTGTTCCTAGAAAACGCACACACCAGTCTATGTACATGGCTGTGAATAAACAGCTGACATTCTCTGCATTCACTCTGAAGCAATTGCTTAAAGCAAAAAAATTGTCTGTGTCATAAATAATCCAGTAGGGTAAATTCCCAGAAGTGTCAGCTTTTGTATTATTGATGCCTAATATTTTAAAATAAAATCAAGTATGATTAATCTTCTTGTATTACTATAACGAGTGGAAAGAAATCACTGGCAGAATTCATTAGTGGTTATCAGAAACAATCAGCTGCATTTTCCACATTCAACAAAAATGGGTGGATGATACCAGTGGAAAGATTAAATGGAAAACTGATCGAAAGATATGGAAGTCTCTCTCTATTTTTAATGGGAAAACATATGAAAATACTATTACAACTATATTGCTAAGTATGCAGCACTGATGTTGCTGAAGCAAAATACATTGGTATTGAAACATCTGCCAAAAAATAATAAGCTTGAAATGGGTTTCATAGTTCCCTTTGAGCTCCAGTTGTACCAAATCTTGAAAACAGTTAATCATCTAAGAGCATACTCTGGTTCCACCCTTTCCCATTGGGGCTAAGGTATTGTATGCTCTGAGGAGAGTCAGTGGCCCTTCAGTGTTAATTAGGGCACACAAGGCTCATGTAATGAAAAGAGTGCCCATCACAATCACCATGAGATGGTTCTCAATCAAATACTGCCACAAAACAAAAACAGCACACTGTTTCTGAGGTCAAATGGTGCTTTTCAGAGACCCTGACAATGCAAAGCTTTACTGACACCCCCAACACAACGTGTCCTCCGTGGTCCCGCTGAAGGGCACAAACCTGTTCCCAGCATTGTGCAGGACTGATTTCCTACTCACTCTCTTTTGGTGTGGCTACATGTGAAGCAACCTCTCACAGGCCCACGACCCTCCAGAGGAACGCAAAGAGCACTGAGAATAGAATCCAGTGGCTGCTCAACACCACGAGGCCAGTCTGTAACTGGGAAGGAAAGAGGAGTGACCACAAGCAGCTGCAGGAATGGAGCTCATCTGGAGAAAAACATTCTGGTGATTGTCAGGAAGATCTGCAAACCCACTTGAGTCTGTTCAGCACAAACTGAAACTGCCAGATGGGCTGACCAGCTTAATTCACAGCCAGACAGGAATTCAAACCAGTTTAAGTACTACAGATCAACCAACAAGGCACAAAAATTGCTGGCTCTGTGTATGGAAGTACAGGTCTGTCAAGGCTGTATAAATACCTACTCAAAGAAAGTGTTATCCTTTTCCAGTAGGGAAAAAAAAAAGTTTTAAATCAAAATCAATGCTTGATTCACATAGAAATGTAAAATGCACGGGATTAGATTCAGCAGTATTATATCAGGAATGCAAAAGTTGTGTTTCAGTATTGATTAACGCCAGCAAGGCTTGAATTTGCATGTAATTTACAATCACTTCCTTCAACAAATGTCTTCATTTAGTATTATTATGAGTTTGGCATGACAAGATTATTACAAATCACCCTCTATCAGGAAGAACCAGAAAGAAACCCACCATTTATTTGGATATACTGCAGCAGACATGATTGGGTGAGAAGGTATAAACATGGTTTATGTGGAGTCCTGTACATTACTCAAGTGTGCTGGTGTCACATGCAGATTAGGAAAATTATTAGTTCTGTTCTGACAGTGTTCACAATATGCTGCACCCAAGCACGTGGAAGATGCAGCCCCTGCTCCCAGGAGATCACAGGCTGCTTTGCTTCCCTGGTGCTGGAACCCTGGCAGCACCCCAGGCAGTTCAGGCAGCACAGTGCAAACACCAGCAAGCTCCACAAGCCAGTCTGCCAAGAACAGGACTAAGAGCTCTGATTTGCATGCAATGGTGGAGTAAAATCAGACGGCCAAAGTAGTTACCATGCCCTAGACCATCTCCTCCATCCCTCTGATGGCAGCTGTCATCCCACCACAAACGGATCATGAAGCAGCTTCTGGAGCGCTCCAGTTTTCAGCTTGGAATATTCTGTCTCCAATTTGAGTTTGCCTTAATGTGCTTTAGAAGCCCTTGGGTCATCTGCCCTGCAGAGGAGGTGATGTCCACCCCAGGGGCAGCACAGACAGCTCAAGGGCCATAACCTTGTCAGCTGGTCTTCACCTTTCATTTGCCACAGCTTGTGAGTCAGGGACCTCAGGCAGGACCTAAGTCACGTGGCTGGATTCCAACAGAGCACTTAAGACCACTGAAATCTGTGGGACAAGCAGTGACAGAAGTCAGGCAGGTGCCTAAATGCTCAGCTGGACTGAGATCATTTTACCTGGACCAGGGTGCTGGCCTTGCCTATAGAGCTCAGTTGATGCAATTCACCCACTGGATGGACACAGTGCTGCCTGCACCAGCCTGTGTGCTAATTATTAACATTTACTTGGGTAGTTTTAGATTCTTATATAAAAGTGTTCTTTGGAATGAAAAGCTTTAACAACAAATACTGCAAAGGTCCGACATTTCCACTGAATGGGCCAGGACTGTGAATGCAACACAAAGCGGAAGAGAACGTAGAATTCTTCCAGCCCTTATCAATCATACTGAATTTGCAAACTGCAGATCACAGCAGACACTGAAACATTTTCTCATTTTGAAAGAAGTCCAGGCAAGCACCACATACATACTGTGAAATACTATCTTATGAGAGTTGTTTTGATAAAAACAAATGGCCAATCCTAAAGATTAATGCTTTATATGATGTATCCAGGTTATTAATCCCACCTTCTTCTTTCCACTGTCCCCGGTAGCAACTGTTCTCTGGAAAACTGCATGGAGCCAGATGGTTAACTATTGGAAATCTATACTAAAAAGATTAATGTTACCCCATGACGGGGATCAGTCAGTTGTAGAGATTTCCTAATACAAACGGTGCCATTTGTTTATTCAGACTGGCTGGATGAGCCACACTCCAAGGAGAGCCTAATTAGTTCTCAAAGATTTTCAAAACACTGGGGCCCAGCTGCTGAGCTGCAGCTCAACATCTGAAAGAAAATGAAACAGGTATCCAAGTAACACCAACATGCAGACAGACAGGTAAGAGGGACTGCTCTTCAGGCTGCCTTGGAGCTGATAACTCTAACACAGCATGGAGGAAGGCTCTGGGGCTCTGGGCAAGGAAAGCACTGACAAGTGGCCACTGGAAAGACTCCAGTGCCTGTTGCAGAGCTCAAATATTGCAGTCCTGGGTGTCATTACCCATTAGACAGAAGAGCTGCGCACAGCCATAGCCTGAACGCCCACCTACCTCCCCCCTCCTCAAAGTGTGAACAGAGCCCACTCGGACACACAGTGACAAATTCCAACCATCTTCACATCCTGCTTTTATGTGCAAACTAAACATACTGCAAGGGAGATGAACAGGAAAGAAACAAGTGGGTTTTACACAAAAATTTCAAAGTGTGAACAGTACTTACTAAATTTCACACTAGCTCTTCTTCCAGATGGATAAAAGAACCAATATGTCCAAGGCCACTGCAATTTCCAAACCACTTAGATTAAACCCCCCTGCATTCAGGAAAGCACTGAAGCACATGCTTTAAAGTGAAGCACACACTTAAGTCCCATTGACTTCAGTTATGCATGTGTGCTTACACGCTCTCCTGAATAAAATAGATGTAAGCATGTGTTTAAACTTGAACCTCTGCTTTGTTGAGATGAGACTGTGAAGAGGAGAGTGAAATTTAAACTGATGTGAGAAACGGAGCTTTTATCTCCAAGCAACAAGGCCTTTTCAGCAAAGAATACAGCCAGGTGTTTTTGGGGGAAAAAATCTACATACAAGTGCATCTCTTTTCCTTCAAAAGGACATAAGGAGTGAAAAAAGCAAAAGAAAAGCCATTAAAATTGAATGGTTTTACATAAACCATACAAAAAAATCAACCATCTGAAAAACCTGGCAATCCTGAGGCTGAGGCCAGGACAGATGTTAACTTGCAAACAGCTGTTGCAGTTGAAGCCACTGAACCCCCCACTGGCTGTTACTGCTCCCTCCATGGAGCTCCCACATGTGCCCTGCAGCAGCAGAAGGGATTGCGTGTGTGCACCTTCCCCCACCACAGGCAAAATGACCTCCTTCAGCTTAAAAAAGCAAAATACTCGAGCTGGGGTTCAATCTGCTCAGGGCTGGTGGTGAAGGAGGTGCAGGAGCACATGCAGGACGCTGACATGGCTTCAGGGTTCATGTAAGTGCTCCATACTTTGTGTGTCAGAATTTCTTTCAAAAATTAGCACTGACAAATAGGACCTGCCCAAAAAATGGTTTGTCTCTCAAGAATTACAATGATTTGGATAATTTCTTTGGTGTAAAGAAAGGTCAGCTGTGATAGGCTGGGCTAGAAAACAAATTTAAGAGCACAGGAAAACATCAGTTTTGCTGTGTGTAAACTCCTAGAGCAACAAAAGCAAAAACCCAACAATAGAAAAGAAGTGCTTTCCTAGAAAGTTACACTGAAAAATATGATTTGTGGAGCATTTCACACATCCAGTGACTGTTTTATTGCTCACTAAATAAGACAGACCAGGGCAACAGCTGGAACAACCTGGCACAGCTCTGCTGCAGCCAATGGAACTGGGCTGGAAACTGGAAACTCTGGTGTCCAGTTCTTCTGAATCCTGGGCCTTTTCATGTCCATAAACACACTAATGGCTACAGAGAGCAACTGTGAACTGGCTTCTGAATTATATGTTTATGTAGTTATTTACACATAATATTTTTGCATAATATCCTTTTCTTTCCAGTGGTTTGTTTTTTTTTAATCTCAAACTTCACAGTCAACTTCTCTTATGAACTTTTTAAGACCAGGATTGTTGTGCATATAAAAAGTAATGAAAGGACCTGAGATTCTGCCACAGTACTAAAATCTAAACCATTCTGGTACTATATATAAATTCAAACTGAAATGTTCAGTCCATCATCCCCAAATGACCTCCCCTTTGACCCTGTATCAATTATTCCATGTGTCACTCATGACACAGGAAAGCATTTTCTCCCAAAGTAAAAGCTTCACGAAACAAAGTAGGATTAACTAAAGTTAAATCAAGTCACCTTAATTCGAAGAAGGGAGAGCTTTAAAAACAGGTATTTATTAAGAAAGTGAATTTCTAAGCAGTATCCTTCCTGGGGGTATAAATATCTGACACAGGCATAATCAAGGGCACATCTTGGAGAAAATATTAAAGCAGCATACGATTTGATACCACTGCAAAAAAGCAATCAAAGCAGAGCATGGCAATAAATTAATAGAAAAAGTTATCTATCCAAACCAGACTAAAAGTAATTTTGTAAGTCAGCAGTAAAAAGTTAAATAAACACTAATTTAATCTATTTTAGATGCAGCAGTCAATAGATGAAATACTTTACTACTCTCTAGCTCTGTGAGCACAGTCAGCTGACACAGTAATTGAAAAGAAGGGAAAACCATGTCCCTGTTGAGGCTCTGAGCCCTGTGGAAGATGCACAGAAACCTGGGAGAGAGGGAAAGCTCCTGCTTGTCAAGCGAAAACTGCAAAATGGAGTTTTGATGCAATGACCTCCAGATAATGCTGTACCTCTTTTTACTGTCCTGCCTTTCCACGAGCTTTTAGGCAGTACAATTATCCTTTTACAGGGAACAAGCACTTCCCATTCCTCTGGGGTGTGCATAGAAAGGAAACTATTAGTTCCTCCAAAGGGGTATCCCATGTCAGAAGTAACAAATTTCCTGGCACTGTGGAATGAGGAAGAAAACACTGGGAGGAACAGAACAGGTTGTTGGTGGAATTTCTGGGGATTACCACTCTCAAAAACCCTGTGTTGCAATTGTTCCCATTCACACTCACTGCCAACATCAGGTGCCTCCATTCATGCAGGTCCCTAGAAAGGACCTGGAGACATTTTAGGAAACAAGGCTACAAGCATTAGACTAATAAGATTTATTTCATACCTGATACTATATATGCAAGTGAGGGTATCCCACAGCTCTCCCATATGCTGTCTGAAGTTCTCTTTATCTTTCCAAACAAGCTGCAGCAAACTTACCTTCAGCTGAACATCCCAGGTGATAGTTTCAAGAAATAATAAAGAGGTTTTAGTTATTATCACTCCAGGCATTTGTGATGCAGATAGGAAAGGAAAAGGATTTTATAACTGAAAAATGAATGAAGAGCAAATTCAGAGCGGTTTAATGACACTCAGACAATGACAGCAAAGCAGAGGAAAGAAGAAAGAAACACTGGGAACTGAACTGCAAAGATGAAAGCAAGAAGCAATCAATGGCTAATGATGATAAACCCAACAAAATTAAAGTTAAGCTTTGAATCTGAGTGGTACCTGGACAAGTAAGCTCTTAAGCCTAAAGCCAGGCCCAAACTTGATAAAACTGACAGCAGGTCAACTCAACAAGAATCCTGCTTCAAATCCTTTCAAATAAATGAATGTAGACATTCGGACATGGTCTTCTAGTTAAATACAACAAAATTTCCACTGATTCAATCAGAACAAACTCCTTTGAACCGACGAACTGCTCCTTAAGACAAAAGATGGTGCTCAGAGGGCTGTCAAGTGGCCTCTTGCTATGAATTCATAATGATGCCAACCTTTTATTTACTGTTTCTAGACCACAGGTAATTTAAGTAAGCAAGATGTACTTAGTAAACCAAAAAAAATAGAAAAACCTGGAAACTACTGGGAGGCACTGGGGAAATGAAGAACACTAGGGTGAATGAGGAGGGTTATTACAAACAGAGTGGGAATCACAAGAAAGCGTGTTCTTGTTCTTTCTCAGGGTCGAGGAGTGCTTCTAGCACAGAAGAAAATGCAGTGTCACACCAGGTGCCAGTGCATTAATACATCAGAGAGCCAAGGAAGACACACTGCTCTCACTATCATTTGCAGCCCTTTTTTTCTTTCTTTTTTTTTAAACAACATTAAAATTGCATTAGTTTGGATGGGAGAAAAGGCTGGCATGTAAAGGGAGAGAGGGCTGAATTAATATTCATAAGCAACATACTGGAAGAATGCAGAAGGGGTGATTTGAGGGAGCTTGGAAAGGGAGAGGAGAGACAGACATTAGTACTAGAGACCTCCTGCGTAACACACTCTGCTCTCAAGCAAGAATTGCAGTGTGTCTTCCCCATCCACACTAAATATCGCCTGCTCTGAACAGCTTTTGGATTCCCCACTCCAGGGCACTCTGGGGAGGAAACTGTTTTGGCTGAAGTTGGGCAGGAGCAGGTGGCACTCACCAGCTGTAAGTAATTTTGCTCTTGTTGGCACCACAGCAGTTCTTGGACTTCTCACAGTTTGTGTTCAGTGGGGATGGGGGAGTGTGGAGAGAGCAAACAAGTCCTCAGTGCTGCTGAACAGCCTTCACGGCTGCCTCTTCCAAGCTGGCAGCTCCAGGCACGCAGCAGAGGACACGGTCCTTCCAGAGGTGCCAGAGGAGGTGCCAGCACAGGGGGCACGTCTGGTTGTGCTTCCGTTCTCTGCTGGGAGAGCACATCGCCCTGGCACAGCTGCCACTCCAAGGTGGAAACAATCCTGCAAATCAGATGTTAGCACTGCAGAGCAGGCAGGAAGAGACAAGAGGAGCATGGCTCACCACCAGGTGTGAGGGATCTCTCTGCAGGCGGACTATCCAGCACCAGGGCCTTTCAAAGAGCCCCGACACACATTCCTCTTCCCAGCATCTGTGCTGCCAATTCTCCAGCCTCTGCATGCACTTGGCTACAGAAACAGGGGCTGCGGCTGGAAAATTTCTGGGGCTACTGCTGCTGTGCAAAAGTACAATAGTACAGATACTTCAATAATTACCTTTAATGTCATATTGCATGAAAGAAAAGACAGCAGAACCTGGATGCCTTAAGTGTGACAATGCCATTAAACTGTTTGTCTGAAGTTAGCTACTTCCATCTTCATAAGCCATCAGAGAAATCAAAGGTTAAGCATGGGAGCAGAAGAGGCAGCAGATCTCTTCCCTTCTCCATTTCTCATCACAACAGAGGGAACTCAAACTTCCATGACCATCTCCTCTGGAAGAATTTTTTTGAAGTGCTTTAAAAGTCTTAAATCCCTCTCTTTTCTTTCAGCCATGCACTGTGAAACCCCTCACACCTGGAGCCAGAAAGGATTCCTTGAAACTGCAACACATTGCTCTTGCATTCCCTGATATACCCAATTCACTGACACATTCCAAAAAGCATAGGTGATGCCATTTCAAACACGACCTTCACTCTCTGAACCAGCCTGGCACTCACCAGAACAGTAATTTTTTTTCCCCTCCAAGCTCACTTGTCATCACCATCCCAGACACGTCCTCCTTGGCAAAGATTAACACTTAATGAAGTTATCTTGTGACCTTTTGTTATAACTGCTGTCTATTCTACCATTTAGCAACAACCTCTTTTCATCTGCTAAGGTGGAGCAATTAGTCAATGCTATTAATATTATGAAGTTCTATTACAGTAATAGCTACAAACCTCTTTATCCATGGACTCCACAGAGGCACAGGTAGACACTCTGTGATGAAGAGTGGTGTTATACAGCTCACTGAACAAAATGAACTGCTAAAACTTTCATAATAAATACCCATAGAAATTGCTTTCTCTTCATCCACAGGCAACTGACTTGCACAAATTTTTCCTAGAAATTCCTTTAAAGTGATGCTACACAGTATGGCCAAGTCCATTGATCCTATAAGCCAACCTTGAGTTTGTCCCAAAAGCATGCTCAGCAAAGCAAAGAGATCTGCTGGAACACCCTTCATGGTGCGGCAGAGCCAGCCAGGAGGTTCCTCAGGGATGGATGCAAACCACAGGGATCTGATTGCAGGGGCCAAAGGGCTGCTCGTCACAGGGCACGATGGCCCCAACCCATCGCCTTCACTGCCGTGAGTGCTGGACGTGCCACCCACATCTCCCCTGGCAGGGAGAGCTCCCCACATCAAGTGACATGAGATTTCAGGAGGTGAATAAGCTACTTCAGCTGAATGCACATTAACCCTCAGGTGGAGCGAAGATGAAAATATTTGCCCTGATTTTGGATTTATTTTTTTTTTAAACAGATTTACCATCGCTAAAGGAAAGGCCATCAAAACCCTTGACCTCCTAGTGGTCTGGGAACAGCAATAACCTAATAATCTTAATCTTATGGACAAAGTACTCCCAAATATTTATAACAAACCATTACAGCACGCATTGCAACATTACAAGCCCTCATCTAATTACTTCCACTGAACCAAACACACAAATCTCCCAGCTCGGTGCTGCCACACGCACAGACTCTCGGAGCACCAAGCCCTCAGCAACCTTCCTCTGATGGACAATTTTTTTCCCAGGAAATGACACAGAGACATAGGTAAAAGGTGATTTAGATAGACTGCTGTGTCACAAATTGTCAGGATCTGATTTAAAGACCTTGCCTTTGTCAAGAAAGACAGTTGGGTGTCTGCTTTAAAGAAGTACTGGGAATATTTTCATCAAAGGTTTGAATTGAAAAACAGTGGGAGGTAAATATCTGAGATGTTGCCAAGAAAGACCGCTATATCCGTGCAATTACCATTAACAGGGGACAGCAGTGGTTCAATGAAGTAATTCAATCTGGTGTCCTACATTTTATCAGACAGCAATTTTGAGTTTTGACATAAAAGGCTGAGAAAGAGGATTGGACTTTTCTGTGAAATTCGGCTTTAATTCTTGCAATCAGGAGATGTGTTCTCTGCTCCAGGTACAAGCCTGCTACCCCTCCAAGGGACTCAAAAGAAGAATAACCTAATATTCACCTTAACACCACTCCTTCACATAGATAGGAACAAGTCATACTTTGGGCAAGTTTTGGAACTGAGTGCCCGCATTACTACAGGAGTGTTTGCCTCCCATCTTCACTATCTTAATATTTCCTTACTTGTAACTTTTGCTAGAAAAAAAGACCTGTTGTTTAAAACAATTAAACACGATGCAACCTAAAATCATAAATGTATTCTTCCAAAATATAAGAGGGGGAGAGACAGTATTTCTCAGAAAATGGCAAAGTGAAAAGCTTATGGAAGCTGCCACCAGAGAAATACCATCATATGGCTTCTCCTCATCACTCATCCATCCATTCTGCACACTCCTGGCTCCTCCAAGGCTTCTGCATTGTCTTTCCCCACAGTAATCCTGCCAGGCAGTCAAATGACTATGCTGGTGATGGCCAAGGTCACCAAGTTTGCACAGCAGCTCTGCCAGAAGCCCTGATCAGCCCGTGGCTCCCACGCTGGGGCACAGGATGAGCTCCACACCATCCCCACACAGCACCACAAACGCCTTCTTCAGGGATATCACCAGATTTTGTCCTTTTAACTCCTTTCTACTATAGCGGTTTTTGCCATAAACCCTTTTTGCGTGAGCGTGCTGGTCTACAATGCTCGTTACGCCACACAGAGATCTTGCAAGGTTACCCTGTTATTTTAACAGCACATAGTTGAAAATGTTAATTTTACTTTTTTCTGACTAAAATATCACCACAAGCAATAGCACCATCCCATAATTTCTATCAGAAAGAGCCCAATGTTGCTCTTTTCCCTTGGCCTGCAAACCAACTGCACCAAGTTCCAAACTTTACAATCAAAAGTGACCACTGTGTTGTACAGAACGTGGTCAGCCCCCTTTAAACATGACACAAACCCAGGACTCATTGAAGCACTCCACTCAGGGATTGCATAGCCCTTTTCTTTTCATGAAAAGATAGAATCTCCTCTAGAGACCCAACACTATCTCTCCTCCCAAATATTAAGCATACAATACAGCTGATGCCATTGAGCATTCTCTTTCCATGACAGGAAAGTGAGCCCCTTGGAGGATGAAGTCTCTGTCTATGACAGCTTAACTGCTTGCAATCAAACTAATTTGCAGTACCATGACCTGAAATGAGTTTAAAAGCACCATAATGCATGTTTAGCAATCAGTGAAGCAATCCTTTATTATTCAGGTTCGCATCTGCAATTTGTGTTATGGGAAAGAAAAAGGGGGAAACAAAAAATAGTTCTTTTGCTTTGCAAAAGCTGACGAGCAAAACATGAGCCACAAGTAGCAGTGGCCAACAGAGACTGAACTTACAGTGACAGCAAATGTTAAGACTTTCTGCTACTTATAGAAATCTTTTAATGTCCAGAAGACGAAATTGTAAAATTAAAAACTTCCTTAATATTGATAGTCTTGATTTTTCTAAATTGATTTTTCCTGTAAAAAAATTACTAAGGAAGTTCACCTGAAATACCACCAAAAATATGATTACTGAGTGTGCCTCCAGGTTTTTAAGGGGTAAATGAAGCTACCTACCAACCACCTCCAACACTCCCCTTTCAGTGGAGACACTTCTGGCAAATAACAGTTTTAGATTACCCCTCCAATTACATAAAACCCCTTATTTCCTTCCTTCCTCCCTTTCTTTCTTTATGCTGTCTCCGCTCATCACACTTGTTACCCTTGGAAAAAAGAGAACCATACACAGAAGGAGAAGGAAAAGGGACCAACAAGCTGGAAATACTTGGTGAGGAAAGGCAAGGGCAGTAAATATAACACCGTGCAAGAAAAAAAACCCAAAGGAATGACACAGAAGGGCAAAACTGAGGCCAAGTGTTACAGAGAGCACAGAACTGCTCAGTCCTGGGACCCACAGCAGGACAAGGGGAGGGGAGGCCTCCCAGGACAGGCAACAAGAACATTTTAGCTCCGCACTGCCCAGTTGTGACTCCTTGGGGGTATCACCTCCTGGATCACCAAATGTATCTGGCAGAGGCCCCAAAGAAATTACTTGAAACTTATTGAAGAAATGTCACTGCTCAGACAGAGGGTGACAATCTGTGTCTCAGCAATGAGGGGACACACCCAAAGGACTATAAGGTCTCAAATCTGATCTCAGTTCTGCTTAGCTGGGTAAGAAACTGCTGTGTTGCCCCGCTCTCCTTTAGGATTTGGACAACAGTTTCACAAAATTCAAAGAAGAACTGTAAGGATTAATACTTTAAGTTCAAAGCATGTTATTCAAAAATGCTTTAGGGCAGGGTTCTTCAGTGTAAGAGGAAATACCTTTCTGAAGGGCTGCAAAAATAACTCAGACCTTCACCATCTCTGTTCAAAATGATCCTGTCCAAGTTCCAGCCCGTGTCATTTATTCTCCTTGCCTAAACTTCCCTGAGATACTGAGTTAATTTTATCTAAAACACACCATTTTCTTCTCCAAAACTAGTTGTTTTGCTCCAACTAATCTTACTGTGATTAGCAGGATGCTGGAAATACACACTCCTGCTCTTGCTGTTGTTCTTGCTTTGCTGGTCATGTTGTTTGCAAACTCTTTAATGAGTCTCAGTTTTCCCTAGGAACAGCTCTACAGTTTATAAACGCTAAAATTAATAGACCTGGGGTAGATTTTATTACATGCAAGGTATTTAGTTGGCACTGATGATGCCTCCCTTACAGCAGCTGTTACAATAAACTGCATTTTCAATGGCTCCTGGAAAACAAAAGACAACACCTAAAAGATTTCAGATGAAGAAGCACCAGGTTTCCTGGTCTCAGTGCACCACACCAAATCTGCTCCACGGAGGGCTGCAAGCACTAATGAGTAATTACAGTCCACAGAGAGATTTCTACTGGGGATCCTGTCCACTTTTCTTGAATCTGATTTTACTATC
Organism: Anabacerthia variegaticeps; assembly: GCA_035583185.1. Taxonomy (NCBI): domain Eukaryota; kingdom Metazoa; phylum Chordata; class Aves; order Passeriformes; family Furnariidae; genus Anabacerthia; species Anabacerthia variegaticeps. Next base: position 9,786,507 of record JAWWEW010000048.1, on the reverse strand, counting down.
AGAAGATTCATAACCTCTGTTGTCAGCCTCACTTCTGCAAAGAATGGGCACATGGAGAATTTAAAGTGGAGCTAAAATGGATTTCAATATACCCTTCACAATAATAGTTGGTAAAACTAATTACAGTGAGAAAATTGGAGATCATTCATTACCCTACTAAGCAAATTAGGATTCGTTAACAATGATTTATAGTGCCAAACACAGGATAACAAGGATTGTCTTTGCAACTCTGTTCACAGGGGACATGACAGCTTATGGGGTGGTGCCATCCCAACAGCCTTTGTGGACCCCACAGTATTTCAGAGGGACACACACTTTTACATGAGCAAAACATATCTAAATGCTTGGCTTCTAAAGTCAAGCACTAAAAATAACTGAGCAGCTCAACCTACTTGCAAGAGCAACAGTTCTTCTTTTACCAACACCACTGTGTGCATGATGTGGAGTAAAGTATTACATCCCTTCTGCAGCTTTGGCTGCCTGGATTTATTAAACCTCCTCCAAATGGTAGTTTTGATCTAATCTGTTTCTCTCCTGTGGAAGCAGATGGGTCCCTACTGCACTGTCCTAGAGTGGTCTCTTAATATATCTCATCTTGGACAGTCAACAGCACCACAAACCTGACCCCCTCAGGGAACAAAGCACAGGATCCTCAGGGACACTGCCGGACCACACGGACCGGGCAAGGAGGGAAAATCATCTCTTGGAATGTGCTGGTATAACTAATTCCACATTTCTTCTGTAACACAATGGCTCGGGTGAAAAGCAGCCCTATTGTCCAGTGAAACAGCTGGCCTTATCTGGGCCAGGGGCTGGTTTTGCATATCATGTCTCTACTAAACACCCCTGGTGCTCCCCTTACTCTGCTCGGGATGAGCTTTTCGAGCTCGGAGTGATGCAGAGCAACATTGCACAAGGCAGTGTCCCGGTGGCCTGCTGTAACCACACAAACATCTGCTGAGCTCAACCCACCAGGGCCAAACTGGAGAGCACAACGGAGGAGCGAGAGCCTCTGGGAATATCTGCACGATTTATGTTGCTCTGAGTCACCAGCCCATGTGCAAATCGCAGTTGCACTTCTTTCTTTCTTTTTTTTTTTTTAAGGTGGAGAAAGACCATTGTCTGGAAGAAAAGGGTCACAGGAGTCTTCTTCTCCCTTCCCATTATTATTCCTATCACCAGCTTACTAACAAATTTTATCTCGTTTCAAAAGAATCCACAAACTCTCTGCATTTGGGGGAGAAAAAAGAAAAAGCACCTGCTGACCAACAATAAGCATTTAAAAAAGGAACAGAAAACACTCAGGCATTGCCATAAAGCCTCAAGAAGCCGACCCGTGCAGGAAATGGAAATAAGTTGCCATAAACAGAGAAACTACAATTGACAAAGAACCTGACAATCCTGGGAATCAGGTTTGTTGTTTAGAAGTAAAATACTCAGTTATTTAGGTTTTCATTCCTGCTCTGTTTGCTGCAAATCAGTGAACCACTATATCTTTTAATGTGAATTTGGGTGGCTGCAATACACCAATGAACAAAAATCATTCTTCAAAGCCAGGTAAGAGAAAAAGCTTTACTGTTATTCAAATTTCAATCATATTCTAAAACATCTCAACCCCTGAAATCTTAAGAAATCTTAAGACACCTGGACAACATTAAAAACTCACATAATTCAAACAGCTTTTCCTTTTTTACTAGAATTCTAACTTCTAATTTCCTATTACCTGATCTGACTTCTTAATGAGATGTAATCTACCTTATAATCTGTCTTTGATGAGAGACAATGACAATTTGCAATGCAAAAAATATCCTTCCTGGGAGATTTTCCAGGAAATATTCAGTTATGATTTCTTAGGGTGCACCGATATTAACAGCACATCTTTCACATGCACCAATCTTAGACTGGACTGATCCCACAGGAAACAGTAAAATAAGGCCAGTTGGAGTCCTGTAACACAGGTGGCTTGGGAAGAGGAAACTCAGAGCAGGGATGCTGAAATTGAGGCCAAAAACTGTTTGGAGGCCTGACATAGGAGAATTAGAATGGTTTTTACCTCTGTCTCTTCTTTTCTGACCATTGATTTAATAATATGCAAAAAGGATGGGAAAGTGTCTCCTCTGACAAGAAGCACCACGACAGGAGAGAAACAGATTCCAACAACAACAAAAATGTCTTTTCAACAAGATCTGCAGAACACACCGCACTTAGGAAAGAGGTGGAAGACAGTTGTTCCTGACTGGTAAACAAACCTGGGGTGTTTACACCTTTACAACTCTGCACCATTAACAACTCCTCCAATGGTCAATCCCCCTGTCCTGCTTTGCGGGAGGCACCTCATTACCAAGTGTGTTTAATCAAGGCAGCCCTATCACCAAAGCTGGGTGTGGGTTAGGCTGGATCACCAGACGGAGATTCCCAACCTCTCCAGTGCCTTCTTGGTGAAGGGGTGGTGTCAAAGCAGCTGTAGCAATGCCCTCCCCAGAGCACCTGCCTTTTCCTTTACCTACTGCATTTCAAGGAGCAACAACACAGAGCCAACAAGATCAAAATTCAGTCTCCAGCTTTGCCATTCAGAAATTTAGCTACTTATTGAATATCATCAAGTAAGATTTCAGCTTTCACCAGCAGTCCTGAAAGTGCATAATGAATTCCTAGAATGGAGCTATCACAGAGATATGAGAAAAGTGATTTTGTGTTACTGGGAAGTGTCAGCTTTATAAATGTTTCCTTAAACACTCAGTGATCTCAGGAGACTTTCTATAGAGTAACAGGGTCCAAAAGTCATTTTAGCCTTGCTGCAGCATGCAGAGCATCCCCAAACACTGTAGACTCGTGACCCACCACCCATCAAACCTGAGCGCCTGGCAAAAGCGTGTTCTCAAAGGAGATTCCAAGCTGGACAAATATTATCTCTATACTGTGCAACATGGCCTAAACATGCAAAGAGTCCATTAATACTTAGATTTAAACAGCAAATAAATGTTACTTAATCCGTACCTCAGTTCATTCATTTCTGAATAAAACTTGCTTCCATCTGCAGGAGATGCCCATCCGTGCATTTTAACTTACCTGGTTCCTATGTCTCCTTCAGAGAGCTGCAGTATATGGTATTTCACAGTCCAATGTACATCATACACTGAATAATTTCCAAAGGTGAAGGCTTTGTTATTATCTATTAAACCAGAAGTTATTTTTACTTTATTTGAGAACAATGACCCCTGTTTTGATGTTCCGGGTTAACACTAAACACAAAAACTGACAGTCTTTTCTAGTTAAAAGCTTTGGAAAAAAGAAGTCAATTCAAGTGCATATTCTTTTGCACTTTGATAGTACAATAATTACATTTATCAGAAACACATGCTAATTGGATCATTCTGGAGCATTTTTCTCATTGTCTAGTACCGCAAAACACATCTGGGTTTGATTTGCCCCATGTAAGTTAATAAGAGTATGGACTTTTTTAAAACAATAAGCAAGATAATCCTAAAAACAAGTTTCCAAAGTGAAAAGGGATGAAAAAACCCTCCATGTTTCATCCAAGACTGTGTAAGTGTAAAAACAACTTTAAGATAAAAACTGAAGGACATTTTCTACCTACTTGGCTATTAGTGAAGAAAGAAAAAAGAAAATTAAAGAAACCTTAATCGTGTGACTACAGACAAGAAACAGCACAGTTAAACGCACTAATGGCACCTAACAAGGGATGGCTCCCCCACCAACACAGATCCAAATTAGAACACTCTGAGGTGCCAGTACATCAGCCCTAGAAGATGTCAAGTTTCTTCTTGTTACTAAATCCCTCTCTCAGGAGAACTGGAAACTTTCAAGCTTCCCGTTGGAGCATAGGGGATGTTGACACCTTCCAGATTTTCACTTTACTGGACCAACCCACAGACAGTATGGTGCAGGGAACAGCAGATGGCTTGTCTTCTGTTACCTCTGCTGCCTAAAGATGGAGCTGAGCACCGCTCCCAAGCCATGCATATTCAGCGCTCGCTGTAAGGAGAACAAGGCTTATTTATATATGGTACAGCCCTCCAGCCCATATTATATTTGTCCCATTCCAGAGCATGTCTATATATGTTCATATGATTTGAAGTTTCCCAGACAAAGGACAGCAATCCCCTCTGAACCATGGAAAGACACTCAAGTTTTAGTTTTAATGCAAAATAAACATTGAGCCATTTGATATCATTTTTAACTTCATCCCCTCCCTCTCAGAAGTACATAAGACACAAACCAGGGAAAGTGCTGAAAAGAGGAAAACAGTTTGTTTTTTCCGTTTCACAACTTACCTTACACTGATCTGGGCTTTGGTATAATTAGAACAACGACCACAAAGCTTTTTCAACTGATGATGCTCTTTTCATACCTCACCACCAGCAGCATGAACCTTCCATTTGCGCAGAAGTCCAACGTAAATCCAGAAGGATAAGGCATTTTCTCCACGTATTAAGCAATTTTTGTGATACATTTTATACTTTACATGTGAGGTCACACATACACAGTCTAATCACATAACTTTCTTGTAGGATCACAGACCTCTATGACAAAAGACTAAATTCACCATGTACTATTAGAAGAAAATTACTCTCTGGGAATCTGACAAGAGAGCAACAAATTTTTTCCATCATGTAATTGAATACTATATAGTTTTCTTTTCCCCAGAGTTGGATGAAAAGATAGAAGCAGGCTTTGATTATACTGTTAACCACAGAGAGCAATGCTATAGGACAAGGCATTTTACCCACCTGGTTTTGGACATACATTATGCTCTGTTTCTCTTACAGTTATTATAAAGGCAGAAAAGATGTGCTTAGAGAATACAGTGTAAGTTTCAAGTGGAACAGGATATAAGCAATATAAAAACAAATCTTGGAAGAAAATAAACAGTACATTGGGTTGACTGGAAAACATTTTTCCACTCCCAAACTTATCTGTGCAAGTAAAAGGTATATTGATGAATGTGGGAACAAACAGCTAGAAAGGTATGAATATAGACTGTTAAATCAATAGGGGCATGCAAATAAATCACAAACCCCAAAAAACTGATCAATTTTCAAACCAGCTGGGGCCTGATCCGCTTCTCAGGACATAAAATGTAAATCTGCCATAAATACAACTACAGCTGCGTTTTCCAAGTGTGTCCATGAGCCACAGGTAGAAACCCCTGTGTCACATTCTTGTGGCACACAGGGGATGAGGCAGGACTGTTGTAACGGGCTCTTCAAAATCCATGAGTCAACAAGAATTGGTGCAAGGGGAAATCAAGATCCTACCATCTCAGATTAGAGACCTGGTAGGACCATGGTTCATTTTATTTGCTACAATTGTGTAAATTAAATACTGTTGGAATTTATGTAGTAATTAATTAGTCGAGGAAGACACTGAGCACCATGTCAGAAACCTTACTTCCAAAGTGTTTGTGGAGGAAGAAATAAAAAAGTACGTTAACCTATTGGCCAGAGCAGGGTTGGTTAGCTAGTCACACTAAGGCACTTTTGTGTGAGGAGGAAGCTGTTCAGAGGCACATGTGTGAAAGTTGAGATGCACTTACAAAGTAGCCTGTTCCCAAGCTGGAAGGAGCTGAGCTCTGCAATAAAACACAAAGACAAAGTGGAAAGTCAGTGATGGTTTTTAACACGTTCCAATCCACACAGCTCATTACCAGCCCTTTCCAAGCTTTTCATCACTACATCACAGCACCAATGTGCTGCCCCTTGTCATCTGCTACTGAAACAAACACGCTGTTGCTTAATTTTTCCCTTTACATCTCTCAACGACTCTGAGATGGTAACGTGCTATTTACTGAATTCCAAGCTTCTGCGGTGGACGTAATTGCCAATTTATTTGACAGGCAGCTGGGTAATGAATTAATGATGGCATTTCGCCCTGCACTGAGACTAAACAGACACTCATCAACCAGCCTCCCTGACATGCTGACATTCAATGCCCTGGACTCCAGCTACTCAGCTCCGTGGCCACAAAGGGGCAGGCGGGAGGGGGAAAAGGAAAAAAAAGGAGACTGACTTCAAAACAAAAAGCCCGGTGGGTTTGGATGACTTTTTCAGTGTATGACCTGTTTGCCAATTTATTCCCGAAAGGCCCTGGTTAGTACACATATAGTGCTTTTCTAAAATGAGACATTTTGTAAACATAATTAGTAGTCTGAAATGTGAAGAACGCGTGGGCACAGAGAAGCCGCTACAGTCAATGTACCATTTTCTGGAGAATGCAGTCACTACAGTTTCCCATTTGGATGTCCACATTGTTTGACAAACCAAGGACTTAGGAAGAAAAGAAAAAAAAAAAAACAAAAACAGAAACAGAAACAAAAAAAAAAAAAAACCAACAAAATAAACCCAACAAAAAGCCAACAGATATCTACAGTCTAAAATAGATTTCAAAACTCGAACCCATAAAAATAATTAAAACTAATATTATTACCAGAGAAAATAATCAAATGGTTTAAATGCTTTAAACAAAAAATCATCATGAAATTCAGTCTAAGTGGGGCACGATCACAACCTCTACATTCACAGGAATTAAGGAGATAAAGGGTTTTGTTTCATTAGTTTTTCATCTAAGGAATGGGGATTACACAGCAGGTTCTCTCAGAGACATGGGGAGAGCCCGAAACATCTCAGCCCTAATCCAGGTCACTGGCTGTCCCATTCCAGGGGAACAGTCCCAGCACTCCGGCCAGAGGGGCGATGGACTCGGGAGCAAAAAGCAGAGGGCCATTCCCCAGAGAGCACTGGGCTGTCCAGACAACCTGTCTGTAGCTCCTGCAGCTCAATTCCCATTTCTGCTCCTTAGCACAACCTCACTTTTGGTAATGCCACAGCTCAGGGATCACCAGAACTGCAGGAGGGCCCAACCAGCCTGGGCAAACCATTGGGAAGACACAAAAAGTGTCTGATCCCTGCTCTGAGACACTTCTGCAGAGGAGCCCAGCAGCAGATTTGCAGTGCTTGCAAGGGGAGCTCTACAGAAACAAACACTTTTCCAAAGCCCTCCTGTCCCCACTCTTGCTGCTCTGGAGCCTCGAGTTCACTCTGCCATCACCCACAGGAAGGGACAGCTGGCCCAGTGACAACACCCCTGACAGCGCCTCTGCACGGGAATGGGCTCTGCAGACCTGGGAACACTGCTCTGCTCCCCTCAGTGCTCCTGTGACCATTCCCTGTGCTGGGAATACCCTGGTCACCACCACAGCCCTGCTCTCCACCCAGCCTGGCCGCTGTTCCCAGAAGGCAGTGCCCTCCGTGGGCACGGGGTTGGATTTGGGAGCCCCTGTGGCCCCCCGGCTGCAGCTCTGCAGCCCCTGGCAGGGAGTGCAGCACACCCAGGACCTTCCACATCCACTGCCCTGGCAAAGCACAGCACAAAGCCTGCCCTCCTCTGCACTCACCCTGCTTTCTACTCCATGCCATTTAAATTCTTTTCCTTTAAGCTAGAGATCTGCCCACAAGTACAACACGTGCAGTCATTATTACCACTTTTGTTTCAGCTATTGTACAGATGCCAAGCGAGTCCCACTCTTTCACTCACAATTTTTAAAACTTACTTCACCGGCTGAAAGCTCCAAAGTTTGCATTCTGCATCTGTGTGTAATTTTTATCTGCTTTTTATTCCAAGTTTTGGAAGGATCAAGGATTAAAACAAAACAATAAAATGGAAGAAAAAAAGAATAAGCAAACAAAATATTTCCCACTGAATATTTTCATTCCTTCAAAAGCAATGTTGCAATGGCTATGGGAGGACAGTCGAAACATAGCAGTCAAATGACTTTCACTGAACAACTGTGCGTTTTCAGGGAATTTGAGTTTGCTGGATGGAAATATAGCCCTTCACACATTGCATGCTGCATATGGAGAGTACAGTTTGCAAACTCTTTTTAATTGAAGTACAAAAGACTGCATTGCACATGCATGGATGACTACGTCAGCTGTGTTGTGAACTGTGTGTTGGCAGAGCACAAAGGCTGAAGCGAGGGCTATGCAAGAAGACAACTTCTCACCTTTTGGGTAACTCCCAATAGCGAAAGGATCCCACTACCCAGTGCCCAGCCTTGGTACCAACTGTACAAGCATCTTTACAAGCCCATGCTGAGTCGTGATCCTGCACTGGATGGTTCTACATCTCTTATATAAAGTGTGCCTATAATAGAGGTAATGGTTTCACTTTCCGAAACCCTTTGCAAAATAGGACATTAGATACACTACTTGATATTCACACAACCACCAGCAGAAGCCTGCATTAGGTGCCCATCAGCAAAACACACTTGCTTAAAATTAACAGGGTTTTGGTTTTGTTATTTTCCTTCTGGGTTGTTTTTGTTTGTTTGTTTGTTTGTTTGTTTTCTTTTTCCTTTTTTTTTTTGGTTCCTTTCTTTCTTAAGGAGAAGAACTTTGGCCCAGAAGCAAAAATGTAGTAACCCTCATGTAAGCATTAGTTTATTGTGTACCAAAGAAAATTACATCCTTGAGGTCTTGGAAGGCACAGTTATTCCCATTTTGCATATATATAGTGCATTACTTGGGGAGCTGGGTGGGGAGAAAGACTGTGTTGTACATATTTGTTCTGGCTATTGTTTATGCAGGTCTGACTGAATGAAGGAACAGTGGGTATCATTTCAATTTCTGATGTCAACATCAAATTACTTATTTAATTTCATGCCTGGCGAAGCATTGTATAGCTACACGCAGAATCATTTCACTTCATTTGTTATGCTGTGTTTTCTTGGCGATTGGCTTGCCTTCCAACTGACAGCTTTAATTACGACATGAATTTGATTGCACTGCCGAGGAATTAACATAATGCAACAAAGCATTTAAGCACCCAACCTTAGACACACAAACACACACACCCCCCTCGCGCGCACACACACACACACACACACACACACACACACACACAAAGCAGCAGCCGCTGCAGCTGAGCAGCTTCTGGCACACGCACACAAACAGCTCTGCTCGTGTGACTCCACTTCGGATACAGCCAAGATTACTGGTGACATGCTGGAGAAGAAACAGCACTGAGGATTCAGAGCACATAACCCAAAGGCTGTCCCTCAATTGGTCTTTCTCTGGGCTCTGTGCAGGTGGGAGGAATGAGAGGCAAGAGAATTGAAAATATGCCATATTTGAGGCTGAAACCAGGATTTTGCTGCTGGGGGCGTAGACACATTTCTTCCTGAAGCAAAGATCAGCAGACCTGGTGGGCAGGGGATTTCAGGACTTCACCCTCACTGACACCTCACTGTGACTGACTCTCAGAAGCCACAAGGCAGCAGGAGCACACAGCCACAGAGCACTGGGGAAAGGGCAGCACTCATGAAGAGGGTGGATGAGAGGCCAATATGAGACCTTTAATGTAGAGGAGAATGGAAAGGTTCCTGTCCCGCTCCCCGTTCAGGCATTGGAACAACATCCCAGACAGAGAAGTGCCAGCTGTTCCTTCTGGTCTGTGACTCCTTGCTCTGTACAGCAAGCAGAGTCCAGGCACTCCAGGCTCCTGGGGTGCAGCAAGAGTTGGTGATGTGCTGTCTCCCAGCCCAGAACCACCTGTGAAAGGTTTCTCCTACTCACCCCCTCACTGAAAGCTGCAACCAACACCAGAAGTAGCAGGCAGGGTGAGATCAAGTACATCAAGAATTTAGGAATGGCACCAAAGGAATCAGGTGTTTTGATTTTTGGTCAACAAAGACTGGCTGAACCCCCAAATACTTGCTGTGTTTACCATCCAGGTTAGCTGTAATTCTCATATTTTCCTTGGGTAAATCTCCTGGCTGTTTTGTAAAACATGACTAAAAAGTATTCCAAAGAGGGAAGACTCCGTTAAAAATAAATAGATACAGAAAGATAAGGAAAACAAGCTGACTGAGCTCCAAGCTGAGCAAAAGAGAAAGCACTGCCATCTTGTCTCCAAGCAAGATCTCAACAAAATGAATTCTACTACTGGCAAGATTTTGATGAGATTAAACTGACTACAGCACCCTATATATAAAGAAGGAGCAGATCTCCAATTTCTCTTTTAGGCCCCTGGAGCTACCTCTGTCCATAAAGGAAAAAAACAAGTTGTCATTCCAAAAAAAAAAACCCCATATAAAGGGGAGAAAGGCAGAGAGCCATGGCTTGATGAAATTCAGGCGGGGAGTCGGATCAGGGCACTGCCACACACTTGCACAGGAGCATTCGAGCAATCATTATCCCTAATCTAGCAGAGGTCAAATTCTCTGCTAATTATGTTCTCTCACTGAGGGGTGTGTGTGTGCACACGTGTGCGAGATGAGGACAAAGAAAGGAGTTGATGGAAATCAGTCTCACTGCATTGCATCTGACAAGAACAGAGGATATTCCTCTCCCTACTGTCTGATGTTATCTCAAGACTCATTATGAGAAAAGTCTCCTGTTTAACATGGTCTTTTCATTGAATTAACTTCTTTTCATTTCTGCCCACCTCTCGCAAATGCTGCAAATTACCTGCTTGGATCTCATTAGCCTGGAAAGGAGTCACCCCTTGTAAACACACTTTGCATCACTCTGTGTTATCCAAGGACTGCAGCTACATTTACAATGGGCAGAGTTGAAAGATTCCTGACAGGAGAGAGAATGAAGGCACTGACATGTCAGTCTGCAACTGGATATTCATTATCCCATCTCTCTCATTCTGCATCTGTCACTAAACCATCACTTAGGCCCCACATTAAGGCCCATGAAGCTCCAACATTGCTGTCTCACCAGCCTGGGGACCAGAAAATGGATCATCTACCTGCAGTATATGCACTTCATTCATTATCCATATTTCCATACAGGAGCTTAATCTTACAATGCTGTCAGGCTACATTAGTGGAGATTCATTATATTTCATGGCCAAAACTTGCTTTCTGACCTCAGGGTTAATTTGCCTGCAATGTTTTATATTTTGGTTCTATCTTCTGTTGGGTACACAACTTTTTGCAGATTTTTTCTGAGAAAATAGCTGTAAAACCAGCAACAAATCTTCAGAGAAAGCTTACTCTGTTGTCTGTTGTTTTTTTCTGGACAGTAATTGGTGGGTACCATTAGACAACTGACTTCCTCAAAAGATATTATTTAAAATAACCTTATTAAGCTCTTGAAGCATCTTTGGGTTCAAGATCAAGTACAAGGCAGGCTCCTCCACGTGTGAAAGTGGAAGTATCACTGACACTTTGTAAGGCCCTGTCATTTCAACACACTTTGGGAGAGAACAGGATGCACTGCCCTGACCTGAAGGAGTCTGGGAAAGGCCACGACAGACCCACGCAAGGCAAGAACTGTCTCATGCATGTCTTTCAAATCTCAGCTGAATGGGTAACACCAGACCAGGGAGACATGCCTGTATTACAAGGAATTATCAAAGCATAAAGGAACTTTCCTTATTAAGCAAAACATAAATTATGTATAGTATTTTCAAATATACATCTTCACATATATTTACATAACGTTCCTTTTGAGCAACCTATGAATCCCTGTGTCCTCTCTTGGGTGCACTAGGGAAGCTGTATTTGCTCTCCACTTCCTTTTAATTTGCCACAGTGCCAAGACAAAGGAAAAGCATTGTAAAAACATCAGAGAAAAACAGGATTTGATGGGTGGAGGGGGAACCAGGACTCTGCTCCCACAGCCAGGTCTGACACTGCAGTGCTGTGAGCTGCTGGGAACTCAATAAGCCTCAGAGCTCTCCACTCAGTACATTGCAAGGGAGTGACAAGGCTAAATTAAAACCATGTTTGTAAGGAGCTGTGAAATTTTTTTGCTGGAAGGTGCTGTGTAATTGTGGAGTTCATTGCAGTGACTTCTCAACTGCTACAGGGCTCAGAGCAAGCCAGGATGGCAATGGTGACAGGCTGCCATCCACTGCTACCTGCACGCAGCATTTACTCACTATCTGCTTGGCCTTCAGCCTCCTCTTCCAAGGACATCTTGCAGCCCTAAGACTGACCTCACCTGACAGCTATGAGGGGCAAGCTCTGAAGTGTTTAGCTGACTGTACCCACAAAGGTTGGCTCTGGGGAAGAAATGGACCTCTAAAATAATGTGACAAAGGGATGTGGGAAAAGAGCGCTACAGATTTCACACTTTCACAGAAAAAAAATAAAAAAAAATCAGGCATCTGTTCCGGTGATATGCACAATTCAGCAAAAATTGCTAGCTGTCTGCCTTCAGGCTTAAATTTGCACAACCAAATGTATCCTTTACAAAGGTATTTCTTTTAATGCCTGCTCAGTTCAGTTTTATTGGATTGGCCTATAGAGGACACCATCTGGTATCTGTCATCCAAATCTACATGGACATGCTATCGATAAAATCCCCATTTCCAAAATGTGGGTTAGTTAAAAGTAGGGCCAGATTGCTGGCTGATACAAATTGGGCTGACTGATGTAGCTATCCATGCTTTTACCAGCAAAGGCTCTGACCTACAAAATCCCCAATTTAGATTCTCTTTGGGGACAGGGCTGTCTTTATATTCTGTGTTGTAAGGCATGTAGCACAGAGGACACAGAACCATGACTAAAACACTCAAGGATTGTGACGGTACACATAATAAATAATAATCTGATTGCAGCAACAGAGAGATTTCTGTAGTCATTCCTCTGTCGGAATAACTCGTGTGTGTCACCCAGTGAATGGCCAGCATTCTCCAGTGGAGAAAAACACTCTCCACAGAGCTGCCATCTCAGGCCCTCCCACAGCAGTTTAGGTAGAGCAATAAAGGCAGAGCTTATGCTATTGTTGGCCATGTTATATCATTCATTACATATAAGTTAGCTGAGTCTCTCATGACACTCTAATACTTTTCATAAAGACAGTATTTAGCCCAAAGAAATACATTATTTTCCTTCCCCACTTGGGGTAAAAAGAGGCCATCTCACTTCTCAACTATGCAGAACATTTTTACTTCGTTAAATGGCCTTCAACTGTTTCAATAGGAATGAGTGTCTGCACACAGAAAGACATTGTATTGCACTTTTAGAAGTTTTCTGAACTGGGGCAGGACACCGAAGTTACCTCTCCTGAACCCCCAAAAGGGAAGGAGATGTTTGCAACAAACCATCCCAGAAACTAACTCTGTTATGGCTTTGTCACACCCCTCAGAAAACTACAGCAGGGTTACTCAGGGCAGTGTTTAGCTGCAGGAGTTGTACTCACATCACTGAGCCTTTCCCGAGAGCTGCTCCGATGGAAACCCTTGGACTCCCCACTCGCACTTTCACTGTCGCTGTCCCGGCAGCTGTTCTGACTCGGCTTGAGCTGCAGGAGAGAGACAAACAAAGAGAGCAAGAGTTTAGCCTGGTCCAGGCAAGTCCCCTTGTCCACTGCTCCTCTTTAACCCAACGCCAGGATGACCCAAAGCAGCGTTTTCGTGGTGCTTTCAGCACTGCCACGGGCACCGTGCACACTTGTGTCAGGGCAGGACCCTGAATGAACCACAGAGGGGCTGTGAGGTCCAGGAGCTGCAGGCAGGAAGGGGCAACACTCATGTCCCAAGGAAATCACCTTTTAAGACCTTCATTTGGGAAACTTTCAGACTTCTCAAGGTGTTTCTGCCATAGATGAAGTTGTACAAGTTACCATCACATTGCCGCATACACAAAATCAAACGGCCCCTCATTACAGCATAAGAGCATTGAGGATCTGAGATCCAGGGAAGGCCAAGTTATGCCTCCAGAGAAGCCTTTTTTTTGCTGGACTAGCACCTAACCACATTGCCTGGTCCTAGAAACAATTCTTGACTAACCTCAATGTTCATAAAACAACATGATCTACTTAATAGCTATCAAATTGCTTATGCCTTTCAAACCACTTTTAATGAACTTTACTGGCATTGTAATAAATAAAAAGCACAATTCCCCCTCCAAACTATATTTTCATTACAATTGGGAACACATCTGCTTTCTCTTATGCTGTGGACTGTGCTGTGTACTGAGAAAAGCATTTACCGTATACATTCGTTACATACGTCCATAAGCACATATACATATATAGAGCCAGGGGAAGATATCAACCACAGCTACTGCAATGGGGAAAACGCATATATTTTTTTCATGTATCTTTCCATATATTCTGTTTGAATGTATTAAAGTTTTCGTTTAGCCTATGTTTGAACTAACTTCATGTGAAGGCTGGTTACTCCACAGTTCAATACTGGTGAGAAGCCCCTTTCAGAAATTTAAATTTAAAATCACATAAACAAATACCGGCAGAAGAGATAAATGCAGAGAAAATACTTGGTGAGGTACTTAATGAAGTATTTGATGAGACACCTACTACACTTAACAATATATTCATATAACAAGCACCAAACAACTCCTCCTAACTTGTTGTAATTACTAATATAATCATAACAAGTTCTATTTGGACTGCAGATATTCCTTCATCTCCATTCCATGACAGGAGACCAAAGGCTTCTTCTCCACAAACATTCTCCATCACCTTCTCTCTCATTTACTTCCACACACAAAAATGTAAAGGCACACACAAACCAACCCCCCTGTGCTGCTGTGCATTGCAGTGTACACTCTCCTCACCCACAGGCACTGCTGTTCTCCCCCAGGGCCACTGAAGGAGCACACAAAGTGCCCTCACCCTTCTTCATCCCTTTCTCCCTCCCACCACCAGAGCAAACAGCATCTGCAGCTTTGCTATGTGTGTGCCACTTCCCCTTCATCCCTTATTCCCCTCGCTCTAAAGGGCAGCTTTGGGTGCTCTCCATCAGTCAAATCAGTGAAAGGACATAGAGTACATGAAACTAAAGGTTCCAACACACAACTGAGTTGCAATTCATGAGCATGACTGCAAAAAATGACACAGGAGTACTCTCAGCTCAAAGAAAATGTAGCAGAAGGACTAGAACTATTTGTCAGACACTTAGAATTGAATAAATAACCCAAATATTCCACAGCAGAGCCAGAACATTGCCAGTAAAATGATTTTTATTTCAAATGGAATGGTTTATCAGTCAGATCTAATAGATCTTGGTAGCACTTTTTGGAGGCAGAAGGGAGGATAACAAATTCAAGAAGACTTATGCTTCATATATAACTCACTGATCTTATCTAGGACCTCTGTGTCCTGTAATTTTGTGGTCCCAAGTTTAAAATTTAACCACCCAAAGGAAAATGGATCAAGTTTCCCTGACTTGGTCTTTTGTCAACATCTGCTCAATGATGGAAAAACTCTGATTGCAACTGGGGCATTAGGAACTTTTTCCCAGTCTCAAATTGTATTTTTAGAACTTCAATTTATTTTGTGCACAGTTTTCACACATGATTTACTTGCTAACTAATCATAATAGCTCAGTTTTATTCTTCTTCTACATTGTGGATTCCAGCTATTTACAAAAAAGAGAAGAAAAACCCAGCAGGTGTCATTTTTCTAGACACAATTTACAAGGAGTAAAAGAATATGACCAAGATATCTGAGCCTGAAACTCTGTAGGAACAAAGTGAATTGCACAGACTAGACAGCAAACTCAGAAACAAGTCCAAGTTAAGATTTATAAGCTTTTCATATTTTCCTTTCTTTTTTTCCAAGTTGAGTTTCCCCACGTGCCAAACTGTTGAGGGTTTACATTTTATTCCAAAACCCATCAATCTGTGTTAAATTAAAAAGATAAAGCATGGAAATGTGCCCACTGTCTTATTTTAAGAACTTAAAGTTACACACAAACACAAATGAGAACACCTAATGTGGACAGGCAATGGGTCATTCCAATCTATTTGCACTGATCCAACTGTGTAACAGAATGCTGAAATAACACAGTGCTGCTGAAAAGGTCCCCAAACAAGACACTGGATCTTTAGTTACTCTGCATGCATCTGATGCATCACTCTAGGGTGCACATGAGCCCTAAAATAAGTTTCCCCTTGAAAATTAAACAGTCCTTGTAAAAAATTTTAAGCACATTGACAACTCCTGTTCCTGTATCATTCCTGGTAGGTCACCCCATGCAACGGAATTCCCATGGTATCTACTCCAGGTACCCATGGAATGGTAATAGGACCTGAGGGAAGGGCTGGAATTGTGTCAGGGCAGGGTTAGGTTGAGTATTAGGGAAAGGTCCTTCCCCCAGAGGGTGGTGGGCACTGCCCAGGCTCCCCAGGGCAGTGGGCACAGCCCCAAGGCTGCCAGAGCTCCAGGAGGGTTTGGATGGCCCTCTGAGGCACAGGGTGGGGTTGTTGGGGTGTCTGTGCAGGGCCAGGGGTTGGACTGGATGGTCCTTGAGGGTCCCTTCCAGCTCAGGATATCCTGTGATCCTGTGGAGGTCTCACTGAGGAACCCCCCGCATCAACACTCTTCTACTTTGCACCAGGTGAGGAGTGAAAAAGGTTTTGCAAAAAGTGTGTTTGACTGCACGCTTTCACTGTACAGTGGGAACGAATTTATCCCAAAGAGGAAATACAGACATTTTCTAGACTGAAAGCACAAACCCCTAAAAGCTCAGAGTGTCTCTGACTGACGAGGAATGTGTACAGCCTCAGGGACTCCCCAAGTGAGAGATGGGTATGTGACAAAAAGGGGACATCAGCACCTCAGGACCCCTTGCCCAGGCTGAACAGCACCAGGCTGGACCCTGGGGCACACCCGCAGCTCCAGAACTTTCCTTGGAGTTTTCAGTCATTCTCAGCATTGCATTTTT
Source organism: Anabacerthia variegaticeps (assembly GCA_035583185.1). Classification (NCBI taxonomy): domain Eukaryota; kingdom Metazoa; phylum Chordata; class Aves; order Passeriformes; family Furnariidae; genus Anabacerthia; species Anabacerthia variegaticeps. Next base: position 9,769,839 of record JAWWEW010000048.1, on the reverse strand, counting down.
TGAAATCTTTTATTGCACTACAGAACCTATTAGTTTGTAGTGCCTTTAAAGCTCCTGGTGGATACCAGAAGTCGAGCAGAACCAGGTAAAGTTATAACTAGACTTCTTCTATCACATGAAAGGAAAAGGAAAAAAAGCTGCTGGCTGAGGGCTGGGCTGGGTCTCAGCAGAGGGTTTTATTTCTGATTCTTCACCACACCCACCCCAAACAGTGAGAGAAACAACAGGTCATCCTGCTCTCCAAAACCAGACTATTCAGAGGTCTCCTGTATCAGTTTCCTAGTGGGTGATGGTGGAGTCCCTCCCACCTTACAGACTGGGTGACCCCCTCACCACTCTGGGGGCACAGGTTGGCTGTTTCCTGCAGGAACCCTGTCCCCTGGAAAGCTCATGTGTTTTCCTCAAGGGGTTGTCACCTGTGGGATGGCAGAGAGGAGCTGCCACAGCCTCATCCCTCCAACCCGCTCAGGGGACACAGGGATGGAGGAATGGAGCCAGGCTGGGGGGCAGAGGGTGGTGTTGCCAGTTTTGTAGCCTTTCTCACTATCCAAATCTGTTTTAATGGGTAATAAATTAAATTTCCTTTCCCCAAGTTGAGACTGTTTTGCCCATGATGGCAATGGGTGACCTCCCATCCTCCACCTCTCCAGCCTGTTCTCCTTCCCTCCCCTGCCCTGCTCAGGAGGGGACTGTGAGAGGGGCTGAGGGATGGTTTGGCCTCAGCCACAATAAACTCACCACACCAAGGTTTGGAGAAAAGCACTTCTGCTCATCAACTGAGCCACAAAACTTCAGGCACAGCAACACTGCTGCCTTGCAGAGCCATGTGGAGTAGAGGCAGGGCTGGAGATGTACAAGAGGGACTCAGGAGTGACAGGGACACTGAGAGAGCATGGAGGGGGGAGATGTAAGACACAGAACACTGAGCGTGACCATTTAATGAAGAAAGACAGACTAGCTCAGGCCTAAAGGTCACACAGAAACCATCCAGCAATTGCTAAGATTATGAATAAACCAAAATAGATGCAAAACCAACATGAAAGTGCTGTGATAGCAAGCACTAACAGTAACTCTTCTTTCAGGGCATAGAGGGATTTTCAGGTGACTTGGAATCTAACAGAACTATTTTTGCAGCAGGGAAACACTCAGCCCTACTTTGTGACAGTGAAAGTGCAAACTGAAATCTCATGTGTCCAGGGAAAGCAGGTCTCTGCCATGCTCCTTCTGCCATTCAACATGAAAGGGTGAAGTAGACCTAAACAATCAGGCTTAGGAGCAGGATAGATCTCCAGGAGTAGTGCCACAGTTCCTACCTTAGCCAGACATTTCGGTGACATGGAAGGCTGGGGACACAAGCCCTAAAACACTCCTAAGGATGACCCACAGCAACATGGCTCTCTGCTGGCTTTTGTCTCAGGAAAAGAATGAAGGCCAGAGAGGGTCAGTCATGTTGGGAGGTGCAAGGGAGGATGAAAGGGCAGCTGAGCCCCAGAGCCCAGGGAGCACCACCCTCTGTGCTGGATCCCTCAGCCACTCCAGATAATGCCATAGTAGTGGTACCCAGTTAGCATGCAACAAATAGCAAAATAAATAAACCAACTGAGAATTTTAGCAAAAGCCTTTTTCACAGAGCTTAAATACCATGTAAAAAAACACCCTAATGTGGCTCTCCTGAGCTTTTTTTATTTTAAAATATATTTTAATTTAAAAACCCCATACCATTTGGCAGCAGTAAATCTATGGTATAGTTTTGAGGCGCCTGAGTTTCCATGCCATATGGAATTAAAGGATTATTTTGCTAATTATACTTTAAAGTTATGAATACTAACACTTCTCTCTGTTACAGCACAGCCAGCAACCTAAGCTTCTACCAGAGTCCTAGAGGAAGGGGACACCTGCTCCCCAAGAGGTGACAGAACCCTGCTGTGGGGAGGAGAATTTTAGACTTTCAGTTCTGCCTGTCATTCTTTATTCACACATCTTTTGCAAGGGCAGGGCAGTCCCAAACTCTTCTGATCCAGCTCCTACCTGGGTGAACACATTCCCAGGCTCAGATCAGCTGGTGAACAGGCTCCTATACATATAGGAGCCATCAGCAAAGCTCCCTGACTCCTGAGCACCTGAACAGCTCCAGCCCAGTCCCAAACCCACGACAGCAGCTCATCCTGACCAGGGCAACAGTACAAAGACACTTTGTACAACAAGCCCCCCTTAGGGCTTGCCTCTAGTTGCTCTCCCGGCTCCTCGGGCTTTTCCCAGCAGCCCAGACTCCAGCCAGGCTCCGAAGAGAAGAATTTTTGCCACTTTGGCAGTGTCACTCTTGTCTCCAGTGCTGCACACACAGATCTGGGCAGGAGCACCTGCAGATCAGTCAGTGCTGATGACTCCAGGCTGCTCCAAAGGCCAGGGAGCAACAGGCAGCTCAGCCTGTGAGGAAAAGAAAGCCCAGCTGAACCCACTGAGATCCCGGTTACCTCAGTATGGATCTGCTGGACCATACACAGACCCCCAGGCACAGCACTGACATCCCTGTGGCTGGTCCCTGCCCTGCCCAAGCAAACACACAGCCCTGCAGTGTCTCCCATCAGCCAGAAAAGAGCAACAGCAGATTTCATGTAGAACTGAGTACTGGATTGCAAAGAAAACATATTTTATCAACGATCAGGAACAAATCTGGCTGTATGAAAACAAATAAAAGGAGAACTGCATGGCAAGAAAAAAAACAACAACAGTGTAAATCAAGGCTTGTAACTTCTGATTTCAATCACGATTAACAGCTGTCATTTCAAAGCTTCTATTTATGCCTCTCCTGCTACTGACAGAAGTTAGACAAATACTACTTACACAGCACTTCCATGTCACCCAAAGCATTAAAGGTGTTCGACACAGAGGAGCAAGACCTCTCCACCCCTGCACTGCATTTCTAACAACCACACCGCCTGCCCAAGCAGCTAAACAGGAGAGCAGCACCAGGAAAGCAAATCAGAGGTGAGATAATGAGAAGGAAGAATATTTACAATACACAAGTTTAGGCAGTAAATATGGAAAAAGAATTCACACCATGTGTGGACTCTGAACATTATTAATACAAAAATGTTTTTCACCTCAGCGAAGAAAAATCTTATTACCTGAGAGATACAATAAAACATTAGGAGAGGCTCTCTGTGTATGTTTTGATATATAATCTTATGGCTACCAATGCACACACTCCATGAAATTGCCAGCTGCTGAGGACCCAGGCCTACTTGCCATCATCCTGGGGTCCCACATCCCTACCGGAATATGAAGCTTTATTTCTCTTACCTGTATAGTAAAAGTGAGGTAAACCAACAAAGACAAGATCTTATCTTTTGTCTCCTTCCTACCTTTACTAAGAAGAAAAAGTAATTTTCCTGTTCCAAAACTCTTTCTATGAAAAATCAAGAACAAAGAGAATCATAGAGTCACAGAATGTGCTGAGTTGGAAGGAACCCACAAGGACCATGGAGTCCAACCCCCAGCCCCACACAGGACCATCCCCAAGAGTCACCCCCTGTGCCCCAGAGCATCATCCAAACACACATGTATGTTTTTTCAATTTCACGTTGACAAATTAAAAAACCCCTTAAATCCAACAGAACTTGAACAAATAACTACAAAAAATTTCCTAATCAGCTCAGTGATACAGAACAAGGGTGTCTTTAACTTACTTATTCTACAGCACTGCTGGTCATTTCGTGCTGCCTCTGAGCTGACGCAGAGTCTGGTGCAGCACTTGCTCCATACACTGGAGTGGAGGAACTCATCCCCTACAGCCTTAAATGGGGGAGATCCCGTGAAAGGAACAGAGCTACGTCCCTCTGCTCCTGGGGAGAATTTGGCTATTTAACATTGTTATTACAGAAACACCAAGCGATCGTGTTCTGCTCTCAGTAGCAAGAGCAGAAGCAACACAGGCTAAGAATAAATAGCATCCTTGCCAAGCGGGGGTGGGGGATAAAGAAACGGGCATTTATTTCCAGCTCGTCTTCTCCTTCATTATATGCTTGGGCAACCTTAGATATACAGCACACAGAAGGTACTCTGAAGGAGCTCTGTAGCTCTATTTTATCTAAGTTTCACAGAGAATGCAGCCCATCATTTTTTCTGTGCTGTTTATACAGAAATCAAAGATAAATTTGGCATAAACTCATCACACCCCAGAATCATACATACATTATACACCATCGAAAGTGTAACAGACTCGCTCTGTTCCCCAGCTCCTGATAAGAGCGGTATGAAACAGCAAGCTGTTGGCAATTGCAGCAAATGAAGCGTATTTCAGCACACTTCAAAAGCTGAATTGCAAAAAAATATAGGCTTCTCCTGACCCTTTGCATTTTGATGGTTGCACAGTGAGAAATACGGCCTTTCAAATTACACCTTGCAAAGCTCTCCATTGTACCAATCAATCTCTCCCAGCTGCCTCCACAGCACAGGCTCTGGAGCAGCACGGGGAGAGGAGCGACGGTCTGGTCAGAGCAGAGCAATCGGAGGGGATCCATCTGCCCCTCCCAGTATTTACTCAGTCCCACTGATGAGCTTGGTTGTATCTCACCCTGGATCTCCAGGACCTTCCCGAGGCCCTGTCTCAGGGAAATCAGTTTTTGTACAGTTAAAAACCACCTCTGAAACACAGCTGCTTATTGGCATATCCATCCATCCATCCATCCATCCATCCATCCATCCATCCATCCATCCACCCCCCCATCCATCCCCCCATCCATCCATCCATCCATCCATCCATCCATCCATCCATCCATCCATCCATCCATCCCCCCATCCATCCATCCATCCATCCATCCATCCACTCTCTGATCCATATGTGCTACAAGTTCTGTGTGTTACTCAGCCCAGTGATGCCCATTTACTTCTATACTTCTTGCTTTTTACATCCCCAAACCAGATTTTCAGTTTAATGGGCACAGTCATGACCTCTTACTTAAACCATGGAGAGCCAAGGTGGCAGTTTTACCCCAACATTCTGTGTAAGAACAGACCATTTCAGAGCACTTGGCAATGATGACTTTCCAGATCCCTGTTAGACTGTCACCAGCTCTGGTTTCAGTGGTGACAGGTACAGGGACCAGCCTGTGGCCTCAGGGACTCTGTGCCAACCTCAGCCCTGGACCTGTGAGGAGTTCTTGTTTCTGTCATACAGGGAAGGTCAGGAGAGGCAGGAAAGCAAAGGCAAATCCCACTTTTAATCAGATTCTCTGGAAAGGGGAGATAATACAAATACTATCCCATTTAGCCCAGAGTGCTGATATCCAACTTCCTCAGGACTTTGCTTGGCCTCTGGTTGACTTTGAGATCTATAACTTCCTGGAAGAATACTTAAGTCAGAAGATAAAATGAATCATATGATGGAACAAAAGCAAACTGGCCAGACAGAAAAATTCTAAGAGTGCTGCAGCTCCTCCATTTGCTTTAGTGGGGGGAACCACAACCCCAAAGTAGCTTCTAGAGAGTTCCACTTGCTTCACACCCACCTGATGGCTGCTCCTCACGTGCAACGGAGATGCAAGATGGGACGAGACCTCTTGGGAATATCTAAAGAGGTGAAGCAGTCTAAAAAAGACCAGAGTGACTGCACTTGCTTGAATTAAGTCATGGGGCCCACGATCCTTTTCTCCTCCATGCAGACCACTAACATGACAGCCAGCAAATATTACTGAAGTAAATAAATGTCTTGAAGGAGGAAATATCAGTATTCATGGCTGGGCCTCGAGATGCTTCCCACTGCTTACATAAAGGAGCCCTGTTATTTCAGTGTTCGATATAAGCCCAGAATAAATATTTAATAATTTGGTTGCATAAATAATGATTTGAAGGTTGAGCTATTGGCTTAAAACTATAATACTATTTTAAGCCGTTTAACTGCCCAGCCAGATAAATTATTCAAGACTTAAAAGTCATCCTGTGGTCTCTGTACAAGGAGAAAACTAGGAAGTTGTAACAATAATGACAAAAGCAGGGCAAGATCAATCAAACCACATGATCTCTAACACAAACAAGCAGCAATTAAGCAGCAATCAAGACCAATCTGACTGGGGTTGATGTCCTTTTATGCCAATACTCTCAGTCCAGAGAGCAAAACTTAATAATGTTTTGCAATTTATCAAGGGAACCATAAGTCTGCTCTCAGTGACTTGGCCAAGAGGCTATTATGATAGTATTTCTCTATAATTTAATAATGCAAAGGGGGGTGAGGGGGAGTAAAAGCATTTTGACATATAACTCATGTCTATACATATTGTATTTTCCTCTTGCTTGAATGATAGAAGCAAAAGTCATAACAATATACCTCAGGACCAATTTGTTAGCAGGAGAGGGGAGCCGAAGTATCTGGCAAACAAAATCTATTTGAAGCATCACAGAAGGGAAGAGAATGAAGCATTTGAATTCATTAGCAGCTGACACTGATGTGGAGATGAGTTTAGTCATCACAAATAACTCAGGAGGAAAGCAAAGGGAGGAACTATTGTTTAAGTTGTTTAAATCTGGATTAGGAACTACCAGGAAAAGGAATGATGAAAAATTGCATCCTTAAACCACAGTTTGACTTCGTGTCTTCAATCTTACTTCATTTTTGCCCTGGACTAGTGTAGTAAGGGCTTGAAAAATTCAGAATGCCTTCAAACTCCCAACAACACCAGCTTGTTGTTGGGTTTTGGCTTTGCTCCCCATTATTACTGGAATTTTTTTCTTTCTGCTTACCTCTCATCCTAAGAAATAATGTCAAATATATTGCTGCACTGTGCTTTCACCTTGGAATACTTTTTGCCAATTGAAATAATGAATCCTCCTGCTTGCATATGTCAAAAAAGACTTCCTGATAAATCTTGTAGTCCGTCCCTTATCAAGAGACCAGAGGTGATTTAATGTTTGATGATCTGATGAGCTGGTTGCCTCAGTCCAAGTCCAAAACCAGCTTCATTTCCAGAAAATCGTTCTGGCAGCCGGTGCTATTAGTGCCTGTGTTGGCAGCCTGAGCGGACAGGTGGGATTTAGGGTGAGATCCATCACCCCCAAACATCAGGGGGACACATCTTCATGATTGCCACTGACGTCAAGGGATGCAGAAGGGAGCTAGGTGTCTGCTATAAATAGACTATTTCTGTACCTTATACTGATAAAACCCCCTCAATTTAAGTTGTCTTTCATATGCTTTAAAATTGTACTGAGCTTACCCATCTTGAAAATATAGACATACCCCAGGTTTTATTGTTAAGATAAGTGCAAAAAAATCTATAATACAGCACTACTATCAAATTATGGTTACTTGAATTAATCCTCATTCTGGCATTTCATAATTTGTAAAGTGCTTATTCAGAAAAAGGTCAAAAATCACTTGGAAAAATATGTTAATGGCTCTCTAAGTAATGTTTAGACTTACTGAATAAATTTTCACACTTAAAGTCACGTATAACAAGCATTACAAACTGTATTATAACTCGTGCTCTTCACACTGGAGAGCCGTGTGTGCATATATGTTATAGCCTCCCCACAAGACAGCACTTAAACACTTAGTTAAATTCATCTCATCTGAGGAAAAAAATAAGCATATCTTTGCTGTTATGCCAGAAATATATTCAATGTATGTTCTCATAGAGAGGAATATTCACCTGAATCAGGGCCTGGAGGAGCCCATTACTGTTCATCTCTGTGATTAAAAAACCCATCAGAAATGATAACCCAAATAACTATCAAAAACCCCCTGACTTCTCCAAAACTCAATCCTAAAAAAATAATTAAAAAAGAAATGCAGCTGTAAATAATTGGAAATGAAGGAAGACAAAGCCCTGTGCTGATGGATCTACACGGAACCCCTTCTATGCTTTGAAATATTTGGGCTTTAAAATGACCCACAAGACTTAAAAATTAAGTATCAGCATGTGAAAATGTACCATATTACAGTTTAAATCAACCATTATATAGGCTCAGCAAGCAGCAGCACGCTCCTTCCATGCACTAAAAAACGTCAACTTCTCCTTGGTGAATAATAATTTGTGAAATAAAGCAGGCATGCAAAATATGGGTGGCAGGCAGCAAATGCTGAGATTTGGGGCACCAAGGTGTTTTAAAATTGTTTTTCACTTTTGCATCCAGCATCCCCTGAAATCTCAACAGATCAAAGTTTTGCAGACAAGGAAGAAAAAAAGCCTACAAAATTAATAACTATTTAAGTATTCTGTTTCATCATGATAACAAACAGATGGTTTTAATATTCTAGAGGCTAATTTCTGAACAATTAAAAACACAGCAAGACATTAACATCTAATGAAACATTTTAACTACCAGTATATGCATCTGCCATTAATTTCCACACAGTAAGGTCTTGGTTCTCTTCAATCTGTTCTTTATTAAGGAAAGTTTTTCCACTCTGAATTTAGTGAAGTAGAGAATTAACAACTGTTTTCAATCAGCAATCAGCATGATATTTCGCCAGTGTGCATTGAAACCGTCCACACTATCAGACATAAATTTACTCCTATGATGGCTTTGATCTGCACACTGAGTGGAGATGTTAGAAGGGAACTCATTTTCTATTTCCATTTTCATTTAGAACATATGAATTAACCCCTCACAGATCCCTTTCTATCTACTTTAGATAAAGGACACCTTTAAAATGTTGTGGCTTACACATTACTCACAGCCCAGCTGAAAACAAACTCATTTTTTCGAAACCAACGAGAGCATTCTCATGCAAACCATATGGAAATTAAACTCTTCAAAGGCAAGGAGAATCCTATATTTATGAGCTTCTAATTTATATTTCCTTTGCTCATCTGTGATAAGAACACAGGGCAGTATTCATCAAAGTGCTACCCATGCAAACACTCATTGCTACAAAAGAAAAATCTTGATGCCACGTTGACCAAGCTAATTCCTGTGTTCCCTTATCAGATACGCAGCTCGGAACTGCTGATGAATTTTTCTGTGGGTCTTCACCAATTTGGCAGGTTATGATTCAAATGAAGCCGAGTCAAGTCCTTCCCTTGGCTCCCAGGGTACAGCAAGAGGCTGATGTTATTCACTGTTTGTTGTCATCGCCTGGCTACTGTATGAATGAACCCAGTAAATAAATTCCTCGGAGAACGGCTCCAAACACCTCCCTGGAGGGCTGGAATAGCACACTCCCTGTGCATTAAAGTGTCTCTGGCTTTCAAAAGGGTTAAGTGATCAAGGAACTGGGAACGATTTTAACAGAAACCACATTCTGCCCAGGTTCCTGTTTTGCTTTTAATCATGTAATTTATGTAAACATGGAATTGCAAGGCTAAACTAATAAACATTGAAAAAAGCCCTGAGAAAACAGAGATTTCGGGAAGGAGCCAGCTGCAGTCCTCTGCCTCCTGGATTCACTTTGTGGTGTTCAGGGGGGTTTCATGGTGCACCAAGAAGTGTCTGTACTCCAGCTATGGAGAATAAGAGACCCACACTGCAGTCAGGAGAAACAGGGCCAGGAACCCGGGTCTTCTACCTGCCCCCTGATGCCCTGCCGACAGGGAATCAGCTGCTCCATCTCCCTCCCTCTGTTTTATTCCAGAAATAACATGCTGGGCTCAACATTCTTCCAACAATAGCTATGCATTTCCATAGAAATTTCCATAACAGGCCACCTACAACAAAAACACATCCCTCTTGTGCCCTGCTCTGTGTGCTTGTAGCCTTCTCGAAGGCTCAGCCTGATCTTTGCCTCAGTACTTGATTTTTTCCTTTATTTAAAGGTTGTTACAGGTTAAGGGCCAGATCCAGAGAGACTGAGAACACCCACAAACCTATTCGGAATGTGGGGTTCCAAAGCCTGGAACCAGAACAGTAGTTAGGTAGGAAAGGACATGAGAGATTATTCATTCCACTTCAAGCACTGTCATCACTATGAATTCCAGGGCTTAGGGCTGGGAGTTCCTGATATGCCGTGCAGAGGCAGGGCTGGAACCTCACTGAAAGACAGTGAGCTGTGGGCTCATTTGATATCCACATTTGGGGCAGTGAAAGATGGCTGCAGTGGGGTCCCAGGAGATGCCAGATGGGATTTCAAGAGACCTTTCCAGCCAGTCATATATGGTTCAGGGAAATGCACACACTGAAACGACTGTACTGGGAGTTTGCCATGTAACCATTAGCTCTATAACCACCATTAATATACCTCGGAGGCTTTGCCTTATTTTTATATGTCAGGCAGTTTCTGACTAGCACTGTATTTAGTGAGGGGAGCACAATATTAAAATGTGACTTTCATACTTTTTATGCTCCAAGTGCCTGGATCTACTCTTGGCACACTACAAAAATAATACTTTTATGATTCAGTTTTTCCATGAAATATTTATAATACAAGTATTGAGTATGGAAGTGCCAGAATATTACGATTGCTGTACTTGAATTCCTGGAGATTGGGAGCTTTTGTTTGGTCTAGCGGCGTGAAGGAAAAGCGTCCTGCTAAACATCTGTGTCTCACTGGGGAACCACATGGGAAATAAAGACTTTGGGGCAGCACTGCCTGAAATATTTGAGTCCCCAGCTTACCTACTGCAGTCTGGGAGCACGAAGGAGCCTCAGCATGCCAAAATCCCAGAAAACCAGAGGAAGGTGCAGACCCAGGTGGTGCCACAGCCCAGAACTGTACCTGCATCCCTCCTGACATGCAGCCAGCCAGGTAACCCAGCCCAACCTTGCTAAAGACCCCCAGTGACCTCAGAAAGTGCTGCACATGAATCGGGGCAGTGTTTCACTGCCCTTGCTTGGTAAAAGCCACCTTCACGCTTCCACTGCATCTCCTGCGTGCAGCGTGTCCTTGTCCCACCTATCCTGGATATGCAGGACAGATTTGTCCCTTCCTCTCTGCAGCCTGCCTGTGTCTGAAGACTGCTATCGGCATCTCCACTCCATATCCTCTTTTTAAAACTAAATTACCCCAATACTTTCCAGCCTCTCTTGCAGGCCGTGCTTTTAGACTTTCTCCATGTACTGCACGTATTTCTCGCACCGATTATTTCCTATTCTGAAGGGAAGCACCTGCAATATCCATCAGGAAACAGAGAATCATACAAATCATACAGAGATGAAACATGTAGTAAATGAAGCACACAGGGATGAAATGTGCACTGAAAGCTGCGGTCTGTGTTTAGCCAGGTGACTGGGCAGGCAGGTTCACTTCTGGGTGTCAGTCTTGAGACACCTGAAAATACCTGAAGTGATCACCTGAAGTGTTCACAACACAAACCATTTGAATTCATGCCATTCTGCCCCTCTTGAAAGTGCTGTTAACTTCTTGTGTAAATAATACTAGATCTGTAAAAGATATTTCCTGAACAAAAGAAAAATGGCTACAAGCACATATGCAGCTTATAGAAGAGCTGTTCAGGAGAGGCTTTGTTAAGTTCACTGCAGCTTGATTTAGATCTCCCCTCATTCAAAACTTTACGTGGTCTTCTGCTAAATATTAAGAGCTTTCAGTAGAAATTTTCTTTCTTAATCGTTTTTTTTCTGACTTGGAGCTGCAGGGACAAAATGTAGCTCCTCGTGGCGCTTCCACAGCTGGAACTCATCTGCTGTAAGAAGCTGTTGTTGAAGTGATCTGGAGAAACACTTCTCAAATCCATTTTAACAACTTTCAAAGATTGCTCAAAGATGCCCAACAGCCCTGTGTTCCTTGCCAGGCCCTTCTTCCTCACTGCTGCCTTTAGTTACAGCAGAAGCATTGGATTAAATTAAAACTTAATTTGCTGTTAAGCGTCCTGGTTAAGCAATCTGGAGCTGCAGAGGTTTTTCTGGTGTTCATAAACTTATTTTACAACAACTAAGACAAGGGATGATAAAAGGAGGTGCTGACATTCCTGTGACAGGCTCAAGACTGGCTTTGGGAGCTCTCCATGAACTCCAGAGGCAGGAGCGAGGCACGGGAGGAGCTGCTGGGTGGGTGAGGCCCCGTCATTTGCTTCCCTTTAAGGCCCCCGAAATGCCAGGCTGCCAACCTCTGGCACCCCAGCAAATCATGGCAACAGCTGCCTGGCTCTGGAGTAATAAACTGAACCAATTTAATAGCTTTTATTGTTCTGCTGTGATGTTTGAGTGCAACCACTTCTTTCCTCCCAGGACTCCTGAGCCCGCAAGGGCAGCAATGAGAGAAGATCTCATTTACCTAAAAGCACTTATAAATTTTTAATTTGCTTTAACAAGTAAATTAACAAGTCCCTCATTCAGGCAAGTTTTATGGCCTCTTGCCACTTGGGGAGGGCCATAAAAGTTTTATAGATAATCCAGAGCTACCGAGATTGCTCATAATAAATTGTCTGTTTCCTGTTATTTTATCAAACCATTGGGCTTCTAATGACTTAAAGTCACAGCTTCTTTATATCTCAGCTTTTTATGAGCCCGTATTTATAAACTGTAAAGAATATCTTAAATTATACTGGGCTCCTGCTAATCATTACAAAGCCAGTTTTTTATTGGAGACAACCTTTTTGCTCACGCCCACCTAATAAACTTTAAGAGATTTAAGGGGAAAAAATCTTTTTGGAGATAACTGATTGCACATTCTATTTTAAGATGTTGCTTTAGCCAAAGTTTCATTAAGGGATACTTTGAAGTGCCTGGGACTCTCTACTTTGATTTCTAACAGTTCTTGAAAAAGTTCTCAGGATACTCTGCACTTAAAGCACCATTTGCAAGCCTGGCTCTGGGACTGGGGCTTGGGAGGAGGCAGCACTTAGTGGAAAAACAGCATCTCTTCCCTCAGAGGAAATGCTTCCTGCAAGGCGAGCCTCCCTCTGGAGCACCACTGGGGATGCCTAGACAGAACCCTGAACACCCAGCTGTCCTCCCCACGGGGTGCTGGGAGCACTCACACCGAAATCAGTGCTGGACTCACGGCGCGTTTAAACCACGGCCCCACCAACAACCCAGCACCTTTTCCACTGAAGTTACCATACTGTGCCAGGGGTTCACAATGCCCAGCCTTGTCCCCTGTATAAAAATGATAAGGCATAGAATCATTTGGGTTGGGAAAGACCTCTAAAATCACTGAATCCCCAAGTGCCACATCTGCATATCCAGGGGTGGTGACTCCACTGCTGCCCAGGGCAGCTGTGCCAGGGGAAAGCCCTTTCAGTGCAAACATTTTTCCTAATATCCAACCTAAACCTCCCCTACTGCAACCTGAGGCCATTTCCTTCTGTCCTGTCACTTGTTATTTGGGAGAAGAGCCCGACCCCATCCAAAAAAGGAGAGGAGGCACCAAAGGCCATAAGAGTTCTGTGGAAATTTGGGATTTACCTCACTGACTACACAGAGCATAGGGAGGGCAGATTCCTAACAGAGATGAACCCCTTCACTGAGACGAACTCACCATCTTTCCCTTAATTTCTGACAGAGGAATTACATTACAAAACTATAGGGAGAATCACTGGGGTGATGTTTACTGATGAACATATTTGGGGTGGAGGGGAAAGGAGAAGTGAATGAATAAAGCTGCGGATTCTGTCCTCCAGAGAGCTGAATACTGTGACTGGATTAAAACCTCTGAAGTTTAAGGTCTTACAAAGCTACAAGAAATGGGTACTGGGTTAATAATATAGCACTGGTGAAAATAATCAGTATTTTCTGTAAATACACAGAGCTATGAAAGCCTAAAACACCTTCAACGAAACAGGGAACATGGAACTCGCCTTAAACATTCCCCGTTATCTTTTTGTGAAAGAGAAGTCTGTGGAACTGGAAACTCCATTTACGCTGAAGGAGAAAAACACTGCAAGATAAGAATATCATCCTCCACTCAACAGAGCTTTCCTGCTAAATGGGAAATTCCAGCAGGATAGGCAACTTGTAAAAGCTCAGGATGCTATTTTTCAGAGAGATGCAAGAGCTGGTGCTAAATCCTGGAATATGCCCATTATCTGAAGCACTGAAAGTGCTTGAAGTTTTATTTATTGATTTTTCAGTTTGAAAGTGCCATAGATTCATATCTCACAATACCAGCCCAGATTAAGATCCATTGTGTAATTACAACCGTGCTCATGTACTTTCATTCTTCGGTGTTATGGTTACAGGCCAGTAAAAATAGACTGTTAAAGAGGCTGACCCTGTTGTTCAGACATCGTTGTACATTAAAGAAGAACTTGTTCAACTGAGTCTGGCAATAACTGTAAGTACAGTGAAAACAAAATAAGGAAAACAAGCCACAAACCCCTCACCAAATGACAATTATCTTGTGTTTCCTCACAGAGATATAAGTACATCCACAAGTGCAGGCACAGGCCATACACCAAATTCACGTTCTGCTCCTGCAAGTTCAGAAATTCTTGAGATGGAATGGAAACAACTGCAGAGCACCCCAGGGATCACATTTTTCCAATTTTCTGGAGTCCTTTTGGATGAAAGTCTTAACTTACTTGAGAAGCAGAACTTAACTGTGTATGTACAAACTGCATTAAAACAAAGGTTCTTTTCTGCCTGCCACAGCAAATCTGAAGTCCCACCCATCTGTACTCACTAAAGATGCCTCTCCCTGCATCAAACATTAACCACTGCCTCATCCCTCAGTAAAAAGTCTTAAGGAAACAAGGACAGCCATACAAAGACAACAAAGACACAATATACAAAGAACCTTTTATTTTAAGAGGCCTCCAGCCCCAAATCCTGTTATCTGCTCCCAAAGAGAAGGGATGTGAAATACAATTTCTGCTGACAAAAGCCACATATATTGTCACCAATATTTACTAAGAAAGGACAAAAGGATCCTAGCTCAGAAAAAAGGGTTATTTTCTGTCCCCCACAGCTCTACCAACAGTGACTGTAGATGTTCTGCCCCATCTCTGAAATCTCCTCATGGATATAAATGGATGTAGAAGTGAGAAAGAAGAAATGCAGCAGAAGCCCTTTTTTTCCAGAAGTCTCTGGAAAAAAATAATTGCATCTGATCTCCAGATTTCTGTGACAAGAGTTACAAGTCTTTCTGACTCTGAAGAGCATCCAAACAGTCAGAAACTTATCTTGAGGGAATTGCTGTGCTTTCAAGATTCATCTGCTCGAGCCCTGGCTGTGGCTCTTATTTCTCTATAAACACACACACGTTACTTTTCCAACCAAATCCTTGCAAAAACACTTGCCTGCCTTTGCTACAAGACAGAAGATATTTCCATTAAACTAAGCAAACTCATCTCTGGTGCACCTAAGGCCGGCAGAGCTCCTAAGTTTCAGTTCACATTTCAGGTTAATCTTTTCCTTTCCTAAAGAACAGAACATCCTTTTTCCTGATCTCCCCGAGGGCTCAGTATTTGCAACATCAAACAGAACACACAAACCATCGCGCCCCCTCCAAAAGCCCATTATACTGTCAGCCGGCTTCCTAACTGCAACCAGGGGAGAAAGCTTATATACTGACTCCAGAGCTCCTTTACTGCTGGAAAGTGTCCATGATTTCTTCAAGCTACTGCTGCATTTCATTTCTCTAAAGAACTCATAATAAGATGGGCGACATTCCAAGAAGCTAAAAAGAAACGCGCCCGGCTCTCAGCACTGCCCGTGTTCCCCCCGCCGTGGCTTTCCACCACTGGCAAAGGCCAAAGCCACAAGGCTCTCATGCAACACTGTCAGTGACCCTCCTTAATAAATCAGATATTAAAACACAGCCATGTGAATTAGGCAGGAAGAAGAGAGGGGGGCAAATATCTGCTCCTGAGGATAATGGTGTGTCTTGTGGTGGATATAACATTCACCAAGCATGGGAGGAAAGGGGGGACTGGGAGGAAAGTCCTTATGGAGGCTGTGCTGCAAGTTACTCGAGTTTAAAAGAAATCACCGTGTATTTATTACTTTTGTGATGAGAGACCAAGGTGTTATTCCAGGAGGAAGGCCCAAGCCATGGCTGTGACTGGGCTGGGATCTGGGTGTCAGCCTCCACGGCTCAATAAATGAACATCCACAAGGCACAGTGTGAGCCTCGGTGGGAAGCGGCTGTTGGAGCAACACACTACTACTCTAATTCAGAAATTTTGAAAAAAGGCAGCAAGAGAATATAAATCAAAACCAAGGGTGTCTGTGCAGCTCTGCTGTACTGGGAAAAAATTACTTGATGTTAGCAGGTTTTATCAGCTATTTCCTTGCCTTCTTTCATTGTGTTCGAAGCATTCATGTCTGTTTTGGCAGAATGTTCACTGGTCTCAAACCTGGGTTAACAGGAGAGGGGTCTCCTCTCTTGCTGGAGGAGCTTGTCTTCAGAGACACATTCCCAGAGAGGCACAACCTTCCTTCCCCATGGCCCATCCCAATTGCCCCTCACCTGCCACAGAGTGTGGTGGCTTCTCTCCAGACTTAAGACAGAGGCAACCCCTGAGCAAACCTGCAGTGAGTCCCCCAAAGCTCCCTGCAGCTCTCACCCAAAGCTGCCAGACAGAGGGGCACTAAACACAACCCCCAGCCAGCCAGCACCACCTCCAGCTCTTATCCCTAATTTTTCAGTTAATGGCTCATGGCAAACCACAGCTGACAGTGGCTGCAGGTCTGGCAGGTGATATTTACAGCTGAAGTTCCATAAAGTCAGAAGGCTATGTCAAGCTGCAGCATCCAAGTGATGGTAAGTGGAGCCCTGGACCGTGAGGAAATGGCTGGAGATGGGTTACAGCCAGGAGTAATTGATCCGTCTGAAAATACAGCCCAGGAATCATAGGATTAATGTTCAAATTCCAGCTGTGTTGCATTGTTCCCTTCCCTCCAGCTCTCCAACAACAAAGACATGCCTCCTCCTCTGGAGACCAGAAAACTTTTATTAAAATCTTCATACAACTGTTGCAGTGGAGGCCCTGTTAAAAGCATCATAGGAAAAAAATGCAGGATTCATAAAGAAACCATCCTACAATTTCCTTTCGATCTGGCATTGATTTCAAAGGGGCTACCTTAGCCAAGTGGCTTTGGCCAGCTCCCCTCCCTCCCCGGGCAGGGCTGAGGAGCAGAGCCTGGCTGGCTGTGGGAGCAGCACTGCCTGCACAGCCCGGCCGTGCACAGAGACAGCGGGCACGGCGAGCGGAGAGGGGGAAACAACACGGTGGGAACACTTCCAAACCTGCAGCTGTGCTGGCCCATTAAAAAGCTGAAACTCATTCTACTGTTCGACCTCATGCTTATCACCACATAACTATTCATCAAAGAAATTTCGGTGCAATTAATTAAATTATTCCCCTGCCTGTGCCACAGAGTCGTTATTCCAATATCAGCTTTCACTCGCACTCTCTTAAGCTCGTGTCTCTATGCCAAGTGACATCTCCAGGGCTGTCCAGCCTCAATAAAGCTCTGCTCCTCACCACTCACAGAGCCGATCATTCCTCTCCTTTATTGCCATTTATTTTCCACTAGGATTTTGCTGCCAGTATATTGGCAGGACTTCCAGTATATGGATGTAATGAAATCTACCACAGACACTTAACATCGGGTCAGGCTTCAGCTTGGCTCATGTGAAGCTGTAATATGATAAACAAATGCTGCCAGGAGGGGGATTTTATCTGCTCAAAACCAGAGCATGGGCTTCTTTGGTACCCAGACAAGAACTAGGAGGGAGTCATTTGAAAATCCATATGATAATTAGCTTTACAGCTAAAATGTGCTCCACATGAGAAACCTGAGTTACAACACAGGCTCCTCTGGATCTGTCAGGATCAACTTCTTTATACAGAAATCCCATGTCACGGTTTGCATATTCCTCCCTTTAGTGTGTGTTTTTTGTTTGCTTGTGGCCCGTTTTGTCTCATTTTTAACAGCAATAACTCCACTGTTTCAGAGCACCAAACCGTGGGGGATTTTGGCGGCTGCTTTAGAGACCCTGAGCTGACCTACCAGCAATCTGCAAATGGACATGCCTGGATGTCAACTCTTCCTCAGCTCTTCTGGAAATTATGCAGAACCTGATAGCTCTGAACGTGGTGTGTCTGTGTCTACTGCCATAATGACTCGTGGGATGGCACTGAAGCATCGTATCTGCATCTCTCCCAGGCCAGGTCAGGACTGCTGCCCATGGGATTACAACCTCAAAATGTGAATTACACATATTGACAGTCATGTCCCAGGCACCTGTAAGGGACTTGAGGCTGGAGGTGAGAGATGAAAGAAATGAAAAAGGAAAATAAAATGTTACTTTTAGAAAGGGAAGGAAAACAATCAAAGCTTAGAACAGTTTGTATCCGGCTATGGTAAGTCTTGCACTACCTGGCAGGCTCTAAATCAATAATGAAGACATTCTATCAGAGAGGCTTCATTTCCAATGCGAGTTAATGGACAAAAATCTCCTCCAGGCAATGGATGTAAAACACCAAACTGCCTGATCAAAGGGGTGGCATTTTTAGCCTGGTTTGTTTTTCTGTCTAAAAGAAACTTCTCCCAAGAGAAATAGAATTTTGCTGTTCTTCCAGGGCGACAAAAGTTTCGTTCTAGATCAACAATGTTCTGATGCCTTGCTGGCCTTCCAGTTAATGCACTGGTTGCAGGAATCCGTAGCATTTGAGTAAAGGCTGCAGAACCCAAGTGTTGTAAGATAATTAGGGGGAACCAGAACTGTCCTGGTGAAGGAGGCAGAACTTTGCCTGAAGAGTGTCTACCCTTAAATCTGTTTGCAAATACTTATTTATATACACACTGAAGTGTAGATGCCTTGAATGAAGACAAACAAAACCTGACTCCTTGCACATCCTCCACCTCATCCTTCTAATATTCCAGTAGTCCAGGTTATCTCCAAACACATTGCCATTTATTTTGTGGTTTTCTTGATTAAACAGTCAGAGACACAGCACCATGAATTTGCAACGTATCCATTTCCAAGTGAATTTTACAGTCGTTTGGTTGCTGTTTCTCTCAATGCCTCTGACCCAAATGCACTGAGACTCCCCCAGGGCACAGCAGAGCATCAAAATGGTGCCTCACGACCCCCAAGCTGGGATCCTTTAAAAAATGCATTGTAGTATCAAGACTTAACATGAGATAAATATCAGAGATACCAAATATACAATCTGTCCTTCACTTAACTGAGAGAGGGAAGGGGAAAGTCAATACTAAAACCAGAAACAGTTTATAACAATCCCACAGGAAAGCCACTTCAAACACTTCAGGTGCCAATCCAGGTACAACCAGAGCCTCCAGCTGAGGGGCTCAGCCAATGCACCAACTCAAACAGGCACCTGTGAGTTCCTGCATATCCCACCAAACCAAAGGTGCCCGAAGGAATTGTCTACTCACATTTCCTGAGTTGCCAAGAATAGGATAAAACAGATCAAATTCTTATTACAAAAGAAATGCTGAGAAACATCCTTGCTAAAAACTGAAAATTCCAGTGAGCATGAGACTCATCTGCCACCTATTCAGAGAAACTTGACAAAGTAGAGTGGAAAACCAGTAACTACCCCAGTGTTACCAGGATGGATCCTCAGCATCACAGCTCATTAGAGCTCAGCAGGCTCAGGTAAATTACAGCACCCAGAAAGCTGCAGCCAAATCTCATCAACACAGGGCAGCTTTTTTACAGGTTTCTTCTCTTCCCCAGGCATGGCCACAAAGGCTGAACTCTCTAATGTGCTCAGGAGTGTATTTTTCATTTTAAAGATGGGGTAAGTGTACAAAAGCACAATTTATTGTATGGAGAAAGGGCTGCTTCATAGACTGATGGCCAGTCATACTGCCCTGCTCTAGGCTTACCCAGAGCCCCCAATTCTTCAAACACATTCCATGGTCAAGTGCAACCACAGGGCCAAGGAAGGGCTGTTATTTCACACTGCCCATCCTACCCCATCAGGGAAGGTGGGATATTGTCCCAGCAAGGCAGGTGAGTGGGAAGAGATCCCAGTGGCATCACCAACTGCCTCAGCTGAAATTCAGGCTCACCATGAGCTTCATTAAAGGACTGCAATGAGAACAGGTAACACCTCACATCCAAAACCTAGACCCAAAACTCAGAAGACTACACCAGGCATTCTGTCATTCAGTAACATGAGATCTGGCTTTGCACCCCCCAAGCACACATCAATACTTCCCAAATGAATATAATCTGCTCCTTGGATTTGTCCTTTCCTTGGGTCCTTTCCAAGGATTTCCAACATTTCCATTCTTTCTTAAAAATCAGTAACTGCTCTTGCTCTGACACTGTGGAACATTATGCCCCAGCTGTGGGCATTAGTAAAACAGGCTGGTCTACCAGGAGACAGTGAAAAATCCAACGTGACCAGCACTGTGAAGCTTCCTGCCCCATCTTGTATCAACAATTTAGCTGTAAATATATATTAACTATTGCCTTCAAAACAACAACACTAGGATTCAGATTTCCAGTGTCACAGATATTAAAGGAAGTTTGTGTGGTACTTTAAAGAAATAACAATGGATACACTTTATCACAGTTGCTTTTAATTTTTTGAAACATTTAATCCCTTTCCAAAAGCTATTACAACATTTTCTTACATCTTCAATCTTCCATTTTCATGTTCATTATCTACCCTAATTTGAATATGGCAAATAGACTGTATTGATTTAGCCCAGAACAATCCAGTGCAGGACTAACCTGTGCCCTTCAATACCACACTTTCAAGTATTTTAATAAAAGAAGGAGCCATATAACAGATATGACTGCAGATAATTCTTACCTTCTGTGTTACAAGTGCATCTGAGTGCATGTAATTCTGCATTTTTTAATTTTATTTTACTTTTTAATAGGAAAAGCATAACATTAATAACTCATGTGAGCAAATCCAATCACCTGCTCCCACTGAATGATCTCCTTCTCCCCTTGCACACACTCCAGCTGGACAGTGCATCATAGCAAGCTCCTCTGGGCAGGAATTGAGCCAGATCTGGCAGATGTGGGGAATGATGCCTTCAGCAAGGCACCGTGGGTGGCAGCACAGGGCAGTTCATGTCTTCATGTCCATGTTAAGTTTCAGTTATTTCGTACTGGTGCCAAGACCACCGTGCCCACCTGACCCAAAACACAGCAAACACACCAACTTCAGGAGCATCTGCAAAACATTTTGTCTGAAATCGTGGTGATGGTGACATGTGCCAATGGTTTTTCATCCTTCATTCAATGCCAGGCAGACACAGGGCAGGAACTGCAACCCTTGTTGCAGACCTACAGGTAAAGCCAGGGCTCCATCCAGGCTCACACCAAAGGCTTTCCCAGCTGGCCAGGCTGAAAACAGGGCTGGCCATTCTGGGTGGTGAGAAAGGCAACACAGGGCTCTGCCAGGCACATCTCTTCAGCAGCCCAAAGGAACTGTAGCTCCTGGATTATCCAAGGGATACAAACCACCTCCAGACCTCTGACAATAGCAGGTTTTCCACCTTATCACAAGAAGCAGCTCTGGTCTAACAGCCTACATAAGACACCGGCAGAGCAATGTCCATCCCTGGGCTAAGCTCAGTGTGAAAAGCCCATAACATGTTTGGTTGATGAGAAAGTTGCTCATGTCAACAAAATAAATGTGACATTTACAACTATTTTGAGGATAAAATGAAGTTGCTTAAATTATTCTGCAGAAGCAGCATGAGACAGAATTATTCAGTTGACAAAATCTAATTAGGTGTAAATTATTTCAGGTTATATGAATTATAAAACCTTTCACAGAGAACTCAAACTCAAGGCTCAATGTGATACGGTGAATTAATATGCTGGGCATCTGTTTGCCAGAGTTGGGTTTCAATCTCGGACAAAGTCACACAGGTAATTAACTTCTTCTTTCCACCAGCCACTGTGCCCAGGCAGGCAGAGGAAGCCATGCCCTATACAATATATATTTTACTGCAGTTGAAAGGCTTTTTTCCTACCGAAGATCAGAATAATTTGAGAGCTGGTCATTAGATGCAAAAAGCAGCTCTCAAGTCTACACCCTGAGACAGAGCTGAAGCTCCTGATGCCTGGTGACAGCAAGGGAATATTAGGGCAGCAAGCTCTCCTTCAAGCCTGGTGTCCAGCTTCATCCTTCCTCCACAAAGTTTCTGAGTGGTGACACTGAGAAACATTTGAGCATGTGGTTAAGTTTAATAACCAACCTCTCTTTTAAGTGTGTACTTTGATGCCTTGCTCAGACAGGATTAGCATGTCCAGAAACCTGCCTAATTACCACGGCATTTAGATCTCCTGCTAAGTCTAATTTTTTGCTGTTTAGATGCAAAAATGTCATCATTAACTTCCACAAAGCCAAGCAGGGCACCTTTGAACCCAAACTATCAGTGTTTTTAACGGCTGAGAAGTTCCAGGGATGACATGGTGTCTTGTGCTGCAGCTATGGAGGAGGAAGGAATGATGAGCAGCTGTGTGATTAGATATTTTGGGTGGGAGGAGACAAGTGCTTTATGAGCTGAGCATCAGCTTTGCCCACTCACTGTCAGGCTGCTGCAGTGGGAGGGTTTGGGCATTGTGGGAAAGAAGCTGTTCCAGTTCCCATAGGAGGTTTAGAAATACACACCGGGATTTGACATGGTCCTGATTTTCCATTTAAATGCACCCCAATTCAGCATGAACTGGTAGATCTCACAGGAGCTCAAACTACCTTCTCACACTTCTTGCCAACTCCTTGAACAAGCTATCACTACGAGGTGCAGATTATTTACCATTGCTCATATTCCCTCTGTAAGGATCAGAGAAAATTACTGGAAGTGAAACGGAACATTTGGTGATAAAGCCTAGAGAGGAGACACGTGAAAACCCCACAGCCTTGATTTTATTCTATTTTCTCTTTCTCTTTGAAAAACTTCAGCTGTTCTGCTAAGCTCCAGCTGGGGCCTTTCTCAATGGATAGACATTGCAGCTTAGTTAAAAACGATATGCAATGCTATCAGCTGCTCTCTTGTTCCATTTCTCCATAGAATGCATTTCTTACACACTATTGACCACACTTCCCTGAAAAGACTGGTGAAAATTACATATTTTAAATACCACTTTTACTGCTACTTCAGACAGTAGCAAGTGAATTGGGAAAAAAACACAGTTAAAAACAACAAAAAGTAAACATGGGGAGAACATGTGTACATCAAATACTTAACAATTATCTGCACGCACTGACTCCCATCAGAAGCTCTTCACTTGTCCAAGAGATTTCATAAATAAAGCTTCATTCTTTGCTGCCTCATGAGTTGGACTTGATGATCCTTGTGGTCCCTTCCAGCTTGGAGTACCCTGTGGCTCTCCCTGCAGCCAGAGGAGCTGATAGGGGAACAGGAGCATTTGGGACTGAGCTGTGATGTGGCCCCCGTGTCAGGAAACCCAGCTGGCTTCCCCAGCTTCTCTGAGGGCCCCACACTGAAAATCTTCTAACTTCAGGCTTAACTGCAAAGAGGCTGGAAATGCCAAGAATGGCCTCAGATCCATCTGGGCAGTGTCAGTACCCCTTTGTATGTGGCACATTCCATAATGGAATGGAACAGGACAGGACAGGACAGAACAGAACAGAACAGAACAGATAGAATACTCATTTTGAAGGGACACACAAAGCTCATGTAGTCCACTGCCATGGGCCGCCTTCTCCTTCCCCCAGCATATACACATATGTGTGTGCATGTATTTATTTATTTATTTATTTAATAATCTGTGCTACTACGACACCGAGATAACAGGGAAGATAAAGTCAAGGCAAGACAAATCCACCACTCCATGTTTCTATCTTTGTAACAAGAGCTGGTGGCAGTGACAGAGATCTGAGGATAAACACAAATCTGCCACGGTTCACTAACCTTCACTCTGCAGTGATTGATAACTGTATTTTTAAGTGGCTGCAGGCATCAGGCTCAGCTTTGGGTTCTGTATCTCTTTCTCCATCGTTTCTGTAAGAACATGCTACAATAGTACAGGACTGAGGGACCAGGCAGCTTCTCCAACACCTCCTGTGTTCATGGCAGGACTGGAGATAGCAATGGGAAAAGACACTATCAACCCAATTTCCCTGCCTCATCAGAAGCAGCACGGCTGATGAGGACAGGAGGGCTAAAAGGAAAGGAAATTAAACCCAAAACAAAGCACAGAGCAGGAAAGGACATTTGTAACTACAAAATGATTCCCTCACTTTTGTCAATGCTCACTCCCCATCCTGTAAGAGTTAAGGCTGCCAAGTAATAGGCACGGTGGAGTTTTCCCCTGGGTTGCAGCCAAGGCCACTCACCCCACTATTAGAGGCCTGACAAGCTTTGTCAATGCAATCTACTGAACGCTGTGAGTGACAAGCGATCAATATTCCCCACTCTCATGGGTCATCACAGGTGACAGAGGTCTAAGTAATAAAACAGCCCTGGCTGCCTCCTCTAACTTAAATGCTTCCCCAGCCACAATATTTCTTTTTTGTCTGAGCGCCTCTAGCTAAATTCCTCCCAGATCGAACCATCTGATGGGGTGCAGGTTCTGAGGAATTGCAGCGTGTGGGGATTGCTGCTGGCCCGGGCAGGCTCAGCAGACACAGGTTCAAATAATGGGAACTGAGGAGCTGCAGTGCTGTGACCTGCCTGCACCAGCCCCTGTGGCAGCCCAAGCCACGGGGACAGCACAGTGGCATCGAGCCCCTGCGAGCCCCAGCCACTCCCCAGCTCTGCCACCCTGAAAACATTCACCACAACATTCCTCTTTGCCCTTCTTTGTGAGCCGTTCTGAGAATTACTGGGAGGAACTAGAAAAAATGGCATTATGGTGTCAGAAGACAAAGATGCTCTGCTGTAAATCTGAGGGAAGTGTTGATGGGACTGAAGTTCATGTTGGAAAAACTGACCAGGCGGTTCTTTACAGCAGGAAAAAGCCTTCCTCCCTTCCAAACACAACACACTGGAAAGGAGTGTGTAGATTTTATGGGAATTCACTGCTCCCTTCCAATTGCCCACACTTACCCCTGCCAAGGCACGTAGCTCAGAATCCCAGGATATGCTGAGCTGGAAGGGATCCCCAAGGATCATGGAGTCCAACCCTCAGCCCTGCACACGATCAGCCCCAAGAGTCACCCCCTGTGCCCCAGAGCATCATCCAAACCCTCCTGCAGCTCTGGCAGCCTTGGAGCTGTGCCCACTGCCCTGGGGAGCCTGGGCAGTGCCCACCACCCTCTAGGGGAAGAAGAACCTTCTCCTGAGATCCAACCTCAGCCTGCCCTGACCCAACTCCAGCCATTCCCTGGGGGCTGTCCCTGGTCCCCCCAGAGCAGAGATCAGTGCCTGCCCCTCCTCTGCCCCTCCCCAGGAAGTTTAGACTGAGACCTTGTGGGACAAGCAGGGTGAGCTGGGCTGGATTTGTTCCTGTCCAGCTGTGTCCCAGCCAACAACCACAGAGATTCTCCTATTTTTCTAGACCCACTCACCATTAAAGAACTTGTTCCTACAGCTGTACTCTCAGAAAGAGCTTAGGCTTCAAAAAAAGCAGCCATTTATAGCTCAGAACCCAAATTTAAAGCAGATGAGGAAAAAACCTCGTTTTAGTCCTTGTGAAAATTCTACCCCAAATTCCTGCTGTCAATAACCATTATGGACAGAAGCCATCAATGTCCATCTGGGATCTGAATGTTGTCCAGTTTTTTCAGATGTTTAGAACCAGTTTTTATTTGGAATAATCCCTTCAACCAAACAGGTTTGCAAACACTGCGTTTCGCTACATTCCTGGGAGACAGGCAAGGGATACACACCAATTAATGGGGAATAAACAGAGATGCAAAGGAGAGCCAGAGGCACAACTGGACACAAAACCCAACGGGTAGGTAATTTCACACTTTAAACTTTGAACAACAAATATGTCCTGGAAGAGAGTCTCTTCTAGGGGATGACTGTCAGCTGTAAAGTTCTGTTTAAACAGGTGGTAGGAGGATGCTGTGCTGTTTGGAAATAATCGGTGCACTGTTTACACATTACTCTCAGTGATCTAAGCCAGGATAAAAATAGACTATAATGCTCAAAATCTGCATTTTTACACATCTTCATCCTCTTTCATTACAAAAAGCAAATTAAACAGCTAATTCTACTTTAAATGTGCATTTATTCTGCCAGTTATCTATAATAATTACAAAGGTTTTCTAAATTCAAAAAAGGCAACCCAATTACTTGGGCCACTGTGTTTCCCCCAGGTAAGTCACTGGAGCTGAAATGCTGGATCAGCAGGATTTTTTATCTATGCATGGGGGACTTGACCTGGAATGACTTGAAACAGGAAAAATAACCCAGTATATGGGTCTATGTCAGAATCTTTAAAGGCTACCAAAGAAATCATCTTCTGTCCTACAGAAATTGGGTTCTTCTTATGGCGAAATATAATAAATGGAGATGGGAATTCTGTGGCAACATCTTTGGAATACACAGAAACAGATGAGGAAGCACATTCCCTGAAGGAAAACTGCCCTAACTCTCAGGATAAAATTAGATGCCTAATAAAGAAAAGGTCAATATTCTAATGTAGGATTTGGTTCTCTAACACACTTGACTACTGGCCAACTCAACCAGCTGGACAAGCACTGGAGAAGAGCTTGTGGGAAGGATCTATTTCAGACCAAAGTAATCTTTTTAGTCACTAAATACAGCTGATTTTCTAAGTGATTAGATGAAGGCTTGGCCATTCCCGCATCAATGCTGAGGAAAGGCTGCAGGCCAGGAGTTGTACTGAGATGTGAACCAGCAGATAAACACACAGCCAGCCTGGAGACAGCCCGTGGCGTTCCCAGGGCAGGGTGATGGAGTGGTGGCTGGGAAGGGGAAGCCAGAGTAAGAGCAGAACAACAAACCCAGCACTTTCTGGCAAGCACTGGAGTCCAGTGAGTTCTGCCTGAGGAGCAGGTCAGCTGTAAATGGATTTTACCAGCAGGTTACAGAAGGAGAGCCACGTTTCACTGCACACCTGCCCTCCTGCTCCTGCTGTTCCTAAAACACCCATTTTACACTGCACTGTATGAGCTCCAGGCTGCACATTCTCTCTGTTTTTCAGGAATAGGTTCCTCCTCATATAGGAGTTTAGATGCAGATAAAACATACAGAAATCAGGCGAGAGAGAAGTAAAAAATGTGAGGCTTCATTTCTTCTCTCCAGAAGTTTACTGCTATTCTCTCCCAGTCAGCCATCCAGCCTTTTTTCCCCTCTGGCCTCAGAGGCTTTTGACTTTCTCTAGATATGACTCCAGAGTCATTTAAAAATAGAGCATGAAAGCAGTATGGCTACAACAATCTGATAGCATCACATACAGCTCTTAGTCTAATTTATTACTCATGATGTAGTCATTAATGTACTCTGAACATGCACTACACACTCCTCTCTAATGAAAAAGTAGCTGGGGAAGCTCATCTAACTTGCTTCAGAAAGTTGTGTCCCAAGAGACTTAAATGTCATCTACCCTTAGATTTATCCAAGGCTGAAGGAGATATTTTAAAACATATCTTCTTGTTATTCTTTTAAAAGATAGTTCCCTCGATGCTGAGCCTTGAAAGTTTAGCAGCTCTTATTACTGAGAGGGAACTAAACGAAAGCAATTGGTGTAATGGTTGTTACACTGTGGGTACAACTCGCTTGCCATGTTCTGTTCTCATCCACTTTCATCTCCAAGTGTTTATATGAGCAGGAAAAGTTACTGCGATTTTTCTTCTCATCAGCGAGAAGAGAAAAAACCTGGCAAAGCCAGACTGGGGAAAGCACAGGGAAAGAAACTATGGAAATGAAAGTCATTGGGACAAATTCAGATGGCACTCTGGGAAGATAAGAGGAACTGCAGAGACAAAAAGGCAACACAACCCCCATCCAAACTCCCAGCAAGGATGGTCTGTAATTGGCATAACACTGACTAACACGGGAAAGAAACTTTTTTAAAGCCGTCACACTTCTCATGACCCCACTGATCTGCTGGTGCCTCTGGCTACAGAAGCTCCCAGCACACGCCACGTCTGCAGGCTCAGTGTGCAGCCATGGCACTGGGATGATCCCATCCTCTAGAAATCCTATGGAAAGCTCAGGGCTTGGGAAATCATGGGCTACAGGCCCCAACAGTGCAACAGAAACAACTGCTAGGGAAGCACGAGACTTCTTGGGGCATGAGGTAGAGCACACCTAAAAAAAATAATAATTAAAAGCCCCAACAAAACCAAAAAGACAAGAGAAATATAAACTCTGCATCCCAGAACCATGGTAGGTCATGCCTCAGCATGCAGTGAGAAAGCACATCATTCATTTGGAGAAAGACCAGCTGCAAGGAAAAGCAAATGAACAATAGGTGAAATAAATAGGTATGTGAGCCTGGAAAGTGCTCAGTGGGAAGTGCTGTTTTCATGTGTCACACCTATAAGTCATCCATCCCTGTCCTGTCCTTCAGGCACACTAACATCAGCTGCAGCAGAACCACAGCTCAACACTTTCTCCAAAGGAAAGAGCAATATGGATTATCTGGATATGATGTTCCCTTCTGCATGCTCATTATGGTGCTAAAAGGCCGGCAGAAATATTTAAAATGAAGGGAGTCAACACATCTTCATTCCTGTCTGGTGAGCACCTCTTCCTACTTACCATGCTTTATCAAGAAGGTTAACTGCAGTGTAATTTTGTCAGCATTTCCACTCCCTTCTAAAGGATTTAAATACTCAAATCTAAACATGCAACTCAAAGACAATTTTAACCTGCAGGATCATAGGCTGGGGGCAACTTTTTTCCTCCTGTGGACACACAGCAAATCCTTACTATTAATTTAGTCTAGCAGTTCATTTCTTTCTTTCAAGGTGTCATTTATAAGGAGAAACAAAAAGACAAAGCTCAAGTTATTTTGAGCATAGGAGCTTGGACACAATAACCACAGAGCCAGACTCCACCTCTGTCTGGGCTCTGATTTTCCTTTGTGAAACCCTGTCTGCCATCCTGGGAGCTCCGGGCTGGGGGGCAGCCCAGCACTCCTGCTGGAATCCCCTCCAGGAGGACCACTGAACGTGCTGTGTTAATGTTCACTTTAAATGTCTTTCAGGTCCATGTTTACCTAAGATAGCATTATTTGAACACATATATTTGTGATCCAATTCACCTGGAGCCCCGCTCAACCCTACAGGAATCAGACAAGGACGTCCCATATGGGGGCAAGGTAGAAAATCTCTTCCAATGCAAACCACCTCTGACCTCTGCCTTAATAAATTCTTCTGCAAATGACTGGGCAAAGTCCCGGAGCCTGTGTGCAGGGAAGATAAACAGCCCTCTTTGTCCTCAGGGCCAGAAGTGCCCATTGTATGGAGCTTGCCCAAAGGATTAGCGCTGCCACGATTATTTGTGTTATATGAGCTATTTCAGGAGCTAATTGACCCCAGCACAAAAGCCGGGTGAGAAAGGCTTTTGTAGCTAATAGAATGAGCAATACAGAAAAGGCTAAGGTTCTCTGAGCAATTGGGCCACAGTATACAGACACTGACTCAGTTTTAGCTGACAGCATCAAGCAGGGCAATCTAATCTCCCCAGTTAGCACTAAATCAGCCTTGTATAAATGAGCCCATGACAGAACACGGAGAAATGGGACTTGCTAAAAGGATAACTGAGGATAACTGCCTTGTGAAGCATAAATATTGAAGATGTTGGGAATCTTTCACTGCTCCAACTAAGCATGGCTGGCAAGAGCTGTACAGGCAGAGCCTTTGGATACTCACATCTGCTTTTTGAGGGAGGGGTGGTAAATGTCAGTGTGTACATGAAGTATTTTGATATTATAGATATATATTCCCTCCCCCTCTGAAATGCTTAATGGCAGGAAAGGTATTGACACTGAGAAACTCTGACAAGACACAACGATTAAATGATAAAACAACAACAGAACAAAGCAAAGCCATTTTCTCCCGGATTATGGACATGAGAAGGAGGGTGGACTAAGGCTGTAGTATAAGATCATCCCAGAGTAAGCTGATCATCTCCAAATTCACTTGTGAAGAATCACTATGGTTGGAGAAGACCTCTAGGATACTTGTGAAGAATGATGTATTTAAGGGGGGAAAGTGAAGCTGAATTTAGAACTGAACATATTTTTCTTGGCATTTAGTCACCACTCAGAAAAGCTGGTTTTATTTCAAGTTCAAAGCTAAACAGACATAAACGATACAGCGAAAAAATTAACTCACCCTGACCTTTCTGAAGCCACTGGAAAAGCTGCTGCAACATAATTCACTGCACATTCTGCACTAAATATAGTGCACAGAAGAACACAGCCTTGTAAATATGCAAACAGAAGAGAAATAATCATATTCATCATTTATTCATTGAACCTACATGGACCCCTCATTGCACTATCCAAGGCCACCACCAGCAGAAAGGAATTAAACAGCACAAAATCCCGGTCAGGAAAAGCAGCAGAATTTATAAGTGCTTCACAAATGGGGTAACGAGGCAGAGAAAAGCGAAGGTCTCTGTGGACACACTGAGCCTAAGCCAGAGACAAAGTCAAGTCCACGTCTCCTGCGCTGATACACTTTCAGTGTCGCATTATTATTCCCTTCATGTGCTTCATCGGTTTTAGTGCCCGTACCAAGGAGGAGCTCCCTGCCTGAATGTGCGCCAGCCTTTCCATGAAGCAAAGGCTTTCCAGACCTTTCTGCAAGTCTTACAGCACCATTCTGTGGATCAGCACAAGGAAAGGACATGGCAGCCCCTGCAGCTCCCACAACACAGCCTGTCACTGTGATCTCCAGGATGCTTCCCACCGTACTCTGACAGACCTTCAGCTCAAGACACCACACCAGGGGTGTTCATCTGGGAGACACCTTCATCTCCAAGGTCTGCATCCATAGCTCAGAGCCAGCAATTGGATGCTTTGACTCTATGACACACCGAATGGGCACACATACCTTTGGGCGTGACCTTGTGGGAAGTGTTTTGAACACATTCTCACCCCCACCGACATCAGGCAGCTCAGCATGAGGCCACAGCAACCAACACACCCTAAACGTTGTTTATGAAGTCACCTTGTACTGATAATTATTTTTAATCATCTTGTGCAGAACGGTGGGTTCTGAGTGAACAGCGATGTGGGTGGTGATCACACCTGCCTTAGCACACACAGGATCCACTGACTGTTCCCTGGCACAAAGGGAGTCACAGATGGGTTAAAGTCACTTATTGTTCCTGGGTCTCTTCAAACAAAGCAAACCTAGTCAGCAGAGGTAATTTTTTAAGCACACTTATTTCCATGAAGCAGATCCAGTGTGTAATTCCAGGATTAGTCCGGAAACTAAGAAGCTTTCTGTTTTCAGCAAAGTTGGTTTCCATTTCAAAGTTTAGTTAGGCCAACTGAAGTTAATCAAAACATGGAATTTTGCAGTTTCACATACAGGGGTACACTTGCTATAAGCAGAGACATCACCAAAATAAAATACTTAAAATTGTAATGGATTTTAATACTTACAATCCAAATGGATGAGAAATAGGAAGAGGAAAGGAGAAGTAAGTACTAACATGTGTAGTCCTCTCCAGCCTCACCACCAATGCTGCAATCCTTGTGGGAGAGGTTTTACAGGCCACGAGATTCCTGAAGATCAAAAAAGATCTATTTCTAATGCCTCTGGAGGCATTAATGCCTCTAAAAACATTGGATGATAATGCCAAAATCTGAGAAGGCTCCTACAGAGCACCAACATGTACCTCAAACTTCCAGGAAGGAGAAGGAAAAGAAGCAAAACTGGATTTATCTGAATTTGGATATGAAGCAAGAAATACCACAGTTGGTTAAAACAAAAATGTCTCAGATTCACTGTCAAAATTGGCACATTTGTAAGAATTAAGGCTCTGCTTTTTTTATGTGTATCCTTCTATAATCAAAACTTCAACTTTTAAAAAATAACCCAGACACGAGCATGTGCCTGCTGTCCCCTTAAACTTTTCACGATTCTAATAGAAAGTGCTGGGATGCCCTGTTTAGATTTTAAAAAAAGCATTGGTGTGCTTTTCTGCACACCCAAACCAACTGTATCACTACTTATAATCCTGTTTTAAACCAAGAAATAAATAATGCTCAAGACCAGTTTTTCCTCCTAATGATAATATTATCATAAATTTTAAGCAACTAAGGAGTTCATAATGAAAATATTTGGCAATCCTAACTCTCCAAATACCCCAAATGAAATCACATCTATAAAATAAACTACAGCCCCTTTCCTGCATGACATCTGGTTCATCAGCTGGAGTGGCAGAGGCAGCAGGAACGTGTAACCCTGAGATTCTCCATGGCCATCTCTGCAGCACAAGGCAGCTGCAGAGTGAACCCCCTCCAGGTGCCTCCTCCAACACTTGCATGGACCAGGGCAGGGACCTGCTGGGAGCTCCAAGCAAGGGAGGACCATCAGTACTGGGGACTACAGGCTCTGTGCTCAAGAGATTTATAAAATGTTATCCCAGCAGACATAAAGGACAATATGGCAATGCAAATATTACAGGTGGGATTTTCACCAGGATGGATGTTTCTTGTAGTTCTGCTTCTAAGTTGTTCACATCCTTTGAAACATCCCATCCTTATACAGTGGTAAAATAATCACTGAATAGAGTGAAACAATTAACAAAACTAAATGGAAGAAAATAAGCATCTACTCTTTAGTCACTTATTGATGTCTCCTAGAGAACAAAAGAGCTTTGAACTCAAAACTTCTCAGAAAATTTACTGGCCTAAAACTCCCCAAAGAGCAGATCTGTCACGGGAAGGAGCCAACTGCTCCTGCTCCCTCTGCACTAACCAGGGAGCTCAGCATGCTCCACCACTGCAGTTAATGTTCTTCTGCCTCAGAGGTCTCCCTGGAAGCTGCAAAAGACTTTGCTCATTTTAGGCTGCAAACACTGTAAGAATTTTGGGAAAGGCCTTTTCAGTCCCCTCTGTGGTCTGCAGGCTGCACACCACACCACACTGAATTTTCCTGTGCGCTAAGGTGATGGTTTCTGAGAAGCTAAAGACCTTGATGGCAGGTTACACAGGGTTACTTAAGGATTTCCCACCCTCATTCCAACTGTCTCAAGCCTACAGGGTAAAGCTCCCTTGGCCCAAAGCAAAGCCAACTTTTAGCCTGCTCTGTCCAATGCTAAGTTACCAACTGCTCACTGTGTGCCTCCAAATCCAAGGTATAAATGCACACCCCACGGAATGGCTTACATTAGTGCCATTAATTCCTACTTTCAGCATAATCCTTCATCTGGGAGTTACTCCAAAACATAGGAGTTAATGACACTAATATAAACCATCCCAATGTAGCATGTGTTTCTTTAGCTTTTATTCCCATGACTAAATGTCTTTTTAATGCACTTTCATTTACCGTGATGGAAATAGTTTTTCCTGCTTTACTCCATCAGAAGTCTGGGTCTGTCACATTAACCCTTTTCTGGGCAAAGCTCTATAGACATATTTCCCATTATGACTCCCAAATTAAAACCTTCTGCTGACATTCCAGCAGTGAACTACAGCCCTTTCAAGTGCTGAAAGGCCTAATGGGAACCCTGCAAAGAGGGCCATTAATTGCCCCAGCAGGGTACGGAGTCTCCTGGTGCCAGGGTGCCCAGTGCTCGGCCAGCCTGGGAACGGGAAGCCTGGGAGCCTGGCACTGGAGGGCTTTGGGATTAAGGACCAGGGCTGCAGAGAGGCTCTGACCTCCTGGTGCAGAACAGCTTTTGGTTCTATTCCCTGACAAGACTTTTAACCAACCTGAGGAGAAGTGGGGAATGAAGTGCCTTTGGATTTTCTCAGAGGTGTAAAATACAGGCAGAGGGGGAAGTGGATTAGAGGGATGAAGGAAAATAACTGCTATTCCCCAAAGAAGGTATGGAGAAATTCCTGATGAAAAAGTGTTCTTTTATTGGAGGAAGTGGTCAAGGAGGGGAAAAGCACATAAAAGGAGTAATGAAAAGAAAGCAAAGTATGTCATTTTGTCTCCAGTCTCCTTCTTCCTCCACTCCCATTCCCCCATCCTGTACTGGGCCTTCCAAGCTGCACTAACTTTACCCTGCTCTCCTCGCTCTCCCAGGCTGTAACTCCCCCACTGCCTGGCACTTACAAGAACTAAATACCTGCAGGCAGTGAAGGAGATTTACGTGCCTGTTGGAGCCCATGGCCCTGCTTTAGGCAAAACCCACACTTCCCTCCTCTCCCCCTGGAGGAGAAGCAATTTGAGCCCCTCTGTCTCGGAAGAAGAGGCTCCCAACATGGACAGTCTGTGCCCTCAGAGCTGCCAGAGGGTCTCCAGCACACTGTGCACCTGCCACCTTCTCCACCTGGATCAGCAGCTTCATTCACTCTTCTCCTGCATCCAGAAGACAAAGCAAGACCTTAAGGAAGGCAGCTCTGGACGGAAGGACCAGGACTTGAATCCTCAGCTGACCCCCACAGACCACAGCCAGGCCCTGGGTGAAGGGCCACCTACACTGCTGCATTCTTGAGTTACCAAACAAGCAGGTAGAGACAATAACAGGCACCAAATGATTTGGTTCCCCAAATTTTCCTCTCGTTTTTTTCCAAACCCTCCCTGCTAAGTTCACTTGTCAAATCCTGTTGTGTTCTCTCATGTTCTCCTTCACTGCTGCTGAGCACAGGGCAGTGAGGAAGAGCAGGCAGGAGAGGGAGGGCTGAAAAGTAAAACAAAAGCAATTTGCCTCTGAACACTGCAGTAAGCGACAAAGTTTAAACATTCTGAAATGTTTGGTTCTCCCTTCCAGCTTACCTAATGCTGCTCAATATGTAATCTCCTTTTTAAAGCCTTTAAAAGGAAATACATAGAGCCATCCTTAAAGTGCCCTTGGTGTTTTTCTAGAATGCATCCATAAAGGAAATACCTTCAGGCAGTGACACTGTACTGCATTAACCCAGTAATTCATGGACAGCACTTCTACAGAGTTACACACTGTATAAATACACAGCATATGAGCAGCATAAACATGGGACAGCTGCCAAAATATAATTCTGTTTCATAAATCTGAGATTTTCAAAGAGTCATAAATACAGGGGGACCAGCTGCCCCCAGAAGTCAACAGACTCGGGCCTAATAGATGTATTTCAATAAATTCAGGCTAAATCCTTACTGCAGAAGATGTCTATTGATACCTTCTGCTAAGACTTCAAAAAGCACAGAAGTGTTTTGAGGCTCTCCCTTTTTATTATGGGAGAGATCCATTTCAAAAAAATTCTCTATTAAGTAAATTCCTCCATCTGATTAGTTTCTTACAGTAAAGATCATTTACCCCTTGGGTTTAGATTTGGAGCATAAGAGGCTGAGACTGAGATTTTTGTGGGGAACAGGGAGATTAAGAAGTAAGTTTTTAATTTAAATAGAAAATGTTTTGAATATTAACTGGTTGATCTGAAGGTTCAACAACGAGCGCCGTAGGCAAAGAGCTTGTTCTTTGGCACAGACACCCCTGAGGGGAGGGGGAACTCAGAGGGAGGGCAGGAATGCAAGCCTCTAAACATCACAGATCTGTCATCACAATCACCAGAAAATCAGTTAGCATCAGTATGATTTTAATTTGGCAGCGAGATAATAAAACCACAGTAAGGGTGAACGTAGTGAATTCTGACAGAACATGAGAGGGAGAAAGAATAAGATGTGAAAGCAAATCTAGTTCTTCTACAAGACTAATCTTAGATACAGAAGTTAATGATAAAAACATGCATTTCTACTTAAGTGGTTTTCTCTTACCCATTAGAAGTTAAAATGGAACCTACTCAAAAGAAACAGCTTGTTAAGAACATCACATCATGGACATTCATGAGCATTTTGCTTCAGTAAAGCCACCCTGGTTTATCCAGGGCTCTGGAGCTCCAAGGGCCATTCCTCGTTCAAGGCAAGCCTGGCACAGGTGGAAGGTGGTGATTCCTCAGCCATGGGGCCTGGCCTTCACTGGCAGCTCTTTGTACCAGGCAGGAGCACAAGTGAAAAGAGCCATCGTAAAACCAGCTCTGAATTATTCCAGCCCGAGATACTCTCTCCTTACAGCCCCTGCCTCTCTGTACCCCTGGACGCTGCAGCTCCAACTACACAACCGCTGCGGGTGAGTGTCGGGCACTCAAGAGGAGCAGCCTCTGCCCTCCACAGCCACACACAAACCCAGCTGATGAGCAGAGAGAGCTGCCAGCACAAAGAACAGTCTGCAAATATCCAGGCTATATTTTTAATGATTATTGATTTTATTATTTTTTTAATACTGTGAAATGAGGATGAAGGATTTAAAACCGCCATGAAGTGACGGTTGGTTAAACCTTGGGCAGCAATGCCTGAAATGCCAGAGCTCCAGGTGGGCTGGCAGAGACAGCTCCTTTTTGTGCGTGCAAAATGACTTTCTGACTCCTTTTGATCACCAGTCCAGTTGTTCTAGCTCTCTTGCTGTTGAAACTTGAGAATGCACAGTGCTTCCTTCCCAGGAACTCTTTGGGAGCAATATAACGGTGACATTCTTTGGAAGGGAAGATGCAACCTGTAACCAAAGATGTCCTTAACTTCCAGTGGGGACGTGTTCATGAGCCTCTGTGGGACACGGGAAACCTCTCCCTTAAAAATTCCCAAAATACCTTGTGATGTTGTGGAGTGAATTAGACTCCTTGAACCTTGGGGTCACAGTTCTGGATTTCTTGGAAAGAATAAATGAAATGGCTCAATCCACACTCAGGCAAGCACTTGTGGGTTTTTTCCAGGGGCCGGACACATGAGAATGAAGACTGCACATGCCTGCTAAGGACCAGGAGTTGCTTGCAAGAGGAAAGAAGCAGACTGAGAGCTTGCTGGAATACCACGTGCATGGATAAGAAATACTCTCTTGGTTTTACCCATAACTCAGTATTCTCTCTGGAGAACACACTTTCAGCAGTGCCATATCCAGCTTTTACACTGCAGTTCACCTGAGTACCCAAGTGTTACATCTGGTAGATATGAATCCCTAAAGCAACTAGAAAATGGAGATTTATGAGCCTGTTACTACTCCAGGTAATACATCCAGCCCTTGACCAAGCAGTACAGACTCATGCTTGAAGAGCACGAACTCTTGGATCTATTTGCTTCCCAGGTACAACTCCACCCAGGAACTGTCACCTCCATAGCTGTGTGTCTTCAAATCCCCCTCATTACCTGTCCCCTCTCCTCATATCTTCTTCAAAGTCCCACCTGGCTTGGCAGTGGAGTGCAGTGCACCTGTATGGCACAGTCTCCAAACTCATCCCCTTTTTGGGGTTGCTTTGTTTCTGTTCTCCCTGTGGCAGCACTCACAATACCATGTCTCATTTCCAGACATTCAAGGATGCACAGCACACTTCCAAGGCCCTTGGAATCAAAAGACAGACAGGTGCCCAGGTAAAAAAATAAAAGAAAAAAAAGTTAGAGAAACAACGGTGGTAGAACAGAAAGTGGTCATTGTCTTCTCCCTTTGGTCACTAACACTCCTTTAGAGCCAAGATAAAAAGCAGCCTGTGAAAAGCCCTGCTATTCATTTTCCTTGGTACTGAGATCATAAGAAACCTGTTGGGTTTTTTGTTTTGGTTTGTTTTTGTTGTTGGGGTTTTTTAATTTTTTCTGAAGAGACATACCAGACTTTTTTATAAAAAGACTTTTGGAAAAAAGGAGATAGGATTGCTTTAGGCTCCTCGAGGATTTTCTGCAGGAAGCACACTGGAAAAGGACAGAGATGACAACATGTGCTTTCCAAAATACAATATCTCCGTGGATGTTGATATTTTACACACTACACACATATTCTAAAAATAGATTACTAAAAAACAAGACTTAAAAAAAAACGAAAAAAAGAAATGGAACCAAAAATTCCTGCAGTGTTTTCTCCAGCAAGCTCTAAATGCACAGTCCATCCTTCTTAAGTGCAATACACTCCACTATCAATTTGTGCACTGGACCATTTTTCCTGAAAGCAATATCCCCAAACATAACACAGTGTTTATTTAGCTCTACAATTGCATTACCAGTGTTTCAGAGTTTAAAACAAAATGAAAACAAATCAAGAGACCTTGGTAAAAGAGGGGAAAAAGCATCTTACATCAGATTCAGGAAAGCTACAAGAGATGCAGAAAGCACAAGGGACCAGGATTTGTATCCAAAGAGCTGAAACACATGGAAAGACCAAGGAAAGGCTGACCAAGATGTGCAGGCACAGACTGAGGCATCTATTACTGTGAGGACACATGGACTTCTTGTTCTCCATCTGGCAACTGCTTTCCTGGGAACCCTACCTGTTTGCAGATGAGAGATCCTGCTGTTTGCATCTGGGCAGGAGGAGAATGGGGCTGCATCCTTTGGCTCATGAGCAGGGGAATGGTTTGATGCAGAGCAGGGAATGGCTATGGAACTCCTACAGGTGTTGGTTTGATCAAAGCTTCACTCACCAAAGAGAGTTCTCTACTTTACACATGGGAAAAACTGAGGTTCCTAAAGCAAATTAGAACCAGGTTGAGAGTTTCAAGCTGAGACCCCATGACTTGTTGTTTTATGGATAAATTCTGCAGCCATCCAGTACTTTGGTTTCATTGTCCACAGGGCTACCAATATCACAGCTTGAATTTTCGCCACTGGTTAGCAAAATTTACATTTCCTTGGAAAAAGGAGTTGAAATACAATGAACAATTCTTTTTAAATGAAATAAGCAGCACAGCTGATTGTTTTCTTATACCACCAAACTGAGCTCGCCTCAACAAATGCTCCAACAGAAACTACCAGTAATACTAATAATCATCCAGAGATTCTGTGCACAAACAGTCTAGAGCCCAAAAGAACCCAAAGGCATGCTGGAACCGTCAAGTTACAGCAAGTTTATTGTTTTTGCATTGCATGTCTTACAAGACAATTTCACTTGTTAAATATGCTAAATTCCACTTTTAATTTATGTATGACTGAACATCCCCTATGAGGCTTCAAGAATGGCTTCTTCTAATTATGGTTCCTATCTGCAGCTCACTTTACATACGCAACAGAAGTCCTTTACAAAGTTTGCTTATAGGTCTGTACAGGTTTAAATCCATTAATATTGCAAGGATTATGTTCACCTGGAGGGCAGGTTTGCTTCTCCACAAAGCAAACCTGCATGTAATTAAAGAACAGCTCCTTCACTCCTGCCTAACGTGGCTGCACCAGGCATCAGATACACCAGTGTCAGTGCACACCAGGAATTGACAGAGCTAGTGAAAAATAGCATTTGGCATAGGAGACTGCAGACCCTCAATGCAATTAGACTTATTAATGATATTACCCACAAGGATGCCAAGCACAATGATGTTCCCTGTCACACGAGCAGCCTTGTCCTCATATGACATACATCCTTCCACAAGAGTCAACAACAGCCCCGTGACAACATGGAAAGCTGCTTTCTAGGCTTAGAGCCTGCATTTCTATTTATCAACAATGCCATTCGTACTTGAAACACAAGCTCTCCCATTTGCTACCTCCCCTGTTTTAATCCAGATACTCCCTTCTCCCTGCTCTACCACTCTTGACTGAATCTTTTCAAACAGATCATGATACCCAGGAAACATCCAGCATCCCAGCTCAGAACGCTGGCCAACACTTTGGAACACTACACAGAATCACAGGATGTTTTGGGTTGGAGGAGACATGGGCAGGGACACCTTCCACCAGACCAGGTTGTGCAAAGCCCCGCCCCAAGATGTGTCGTCCTGCCATCCCTCACCCTGACCTGCTGAGATTTTCAAAGATCATCAGATAAAGTCAATTTTAACACCGAGAGGAACCACCAGTACTGCTGCACGTCCCTCCTGCACTGGATTCGACATCTCCTGTATCATCTCAGGGAAGTGTTAGTTGCCCAAAGTGAGGTTGTATCTCTGCTGGCATTTTGAAAATGTATCAAGTGATGCAAATGCCTGAGTGTGCTTGGCACCAGGCACCAGCCCTCCAGAGCCCCACGAGTGCCTGTCCCCGGCCAGCTGGCAACTCCTCCAAGTGTGCCTTCCCCAAAACTCGAGTGCCAGCAGCACAACAAAGGCAGGCGCTGCAAGGAGGCACATAAATGAGCTTCACGGTGTGTGCACATGCAGGCATTGCCAGCCAAGCCTCCTGCCAGGCAGGGAGCGCTGGAGCTGGGCAGGGAATGAGGGAGCAGGGCGGGGAATGAGGGAGCAGGACAGGGAATGTGGGATAGGGCAGGGATGAAGGACAGGGCAGGGAATGTGGGAGCAGGGCAGGGATAAGGGACAGGGCAGGGAATGTGGGAGCCAGGCAGTGAGTACAGGACCAGGCAGGGATGTGGGACCAAGCAGGGATGTGAGAGCCAGGCAGGGATGCAGGAACCAGGCAGGGAATGCAGGACAGGGCAGGAACACAGGACTGGGCAGGGATGCAGGATTGGGAAGCCATGGGCAGCCCAGTCCAGCCCAGTCCAGTCCAGCCCAGCCCAGTCCAGCCCAGTGCAGGGATGGGAGCAATGGGAACAATGGGAGCACCCGCAGTCCCTGCGCCAGCGATTCCTGTCCATGCTGAGACCCTACAAGTGATCCCGAGCAGGTCTTGCTTGGAGCCAATCTAATCCAAAGAGCTGTGTGGAAGTCTGGGAGCCTCTCTGGCAATTCTACACAGAGACATTAGGCGTGATGAAAGCACGGAGGAGGGAGAATGTCAGAGAAAACACGCCAGATTTTGCAAGTGTGGACATGGCCTTAAATTCGTATTGGCCAGGAGAAAACAAACTGTCGCCCTTCTAACCAGCCCTGCTCAAAGCACATTCTTTTTGAAAACAAGCTGGCCAAACATTTATCCCAGCCAGGACAGAGATGACTTTATCTTTGATGGACGCTGGCAGGAAGGAAGCCAAGGAGGCTGAGCTGCTCCATGTCTGCAGTGAGAGAAATGATTTCCAATGTCCATCTTACACCCCCTTCCACATTTTCCAGAGGGGAATGCTGAATCATTCGCCTGCACATCAGGACACAGATACACTGTCCCACCCCACAGCTCAAGGCCCATAGGTTGTTTTTAGCTGAAAAGTGTTTCTCAGAGCCTGGAAGATTTCAGAACTTTGGAGTAATTAAAATTCACTCAATTTCCTTCACCTGTTCTGTTATGCTGTCCAAAAATGTCTGTGCACAGTTTATTCAGTGTGGCTTACTTGCCTTAAACACGGAAAGAAGCTGTACAAACAAATCCTTCTAAGGAAATCTATGGGCTTTAACACAGTGGACTACACTAACCTCTGGAAGAGAACAGAGATATCTGTAAACTCACACTTAGAAAGTAGTTAAGACTGAGTAAATGAAAATGCTCCAAGAGTTCAGTACTTCCAACAGCCAGGCCTTCTTTTTGGCATGAATTCTCCCTTTTTTCAGTGAGTTGCACTGGGAGGGACTGAGGGAGTGAATGGATTACAGAGGAAGTGGGGGATGCTGTCAGCACGTGGGTGCTCATCAGGAGGCCCTCCATGAGAGAAGTCCATGCTGGAGACATGGGCGGCCAGGCTGCTCGACCCACCTCCCTCCCCACCACGTGCCCATCAATCTGCTCCCCCCTCCGCCGTGGTTCTGTGGATTGACTGATTATATTTATCACACTTGTAGTTCACAGGGCAATGGTTTAAATTTCATTCAATACACTCCATCTGGGAGTGCTTTTAAAACACACCCACAAGCACATTTCTCCCTCTCACCCCGCACCCCCGCAGCGATCAGCCATCTGTACTCTGGAAACAAATCCTAAAAAATTATTCTAAATTAAAAACTCATTTTAAAAGAAAAGTAGTATTAAACTGTTTTATAAACATAATAAACCACAGTAAGCCTTGGTTGCAATAAATATCCAACTCTTGCCTACAGCTATTAGAATCCACAAGCGTATTTTTAAGTTTGCTAGCAAACAGTATATTTATTCTGACCATGATTTGTCTTCTGTGGTTTAATGCTCTCTCATGTTTCTTTCATATGTTTACAGAGGTGGGGGGAGAGAAGAGAGAGAGAAAAGCAGGCTGTCCTGAAATCTGTTTCACATTCCTGTAAGCCCTGATGGCTTTCTGAAGGACTGCCACTTCTGCAGAGGGGCTGGCTCAGCCTGGGGTCAGTGACATCACACAGACATGTACTGTCCCCTCCCCTGCCTCAGTTATCTTGATTAAAGGTGGTTAAATTAGTCATAAAAAATACTGGAAGGAGAACAAGAGCAAGTTGTAGCCCATAGTGCAGAGAGGCACCATGGTGGGAATTTGCTGCCTCCAGCAGAGGTGTCTACATACAAAAATAAGGGTATTCATGGGAGGATGGAGGAAGCAAAGAGAAAAGAGAGGCAGATCAGGGCAGCAACTGAAGACAGAGGTAGACATGGTAAGAAAAATAACATTAAATGTTGGGGTCATATGTAGGGTAGAGATGGCTTAGCCTTGTAGCCCTGAGACAACACCCATGTGCTACTCCGTAACCCCAAAGAAATCAGGATGCTAATTATTTCTGTTGTATGGGGGAAAATACCCTATTTAAACATCTCAAAGCACTTATAATGCAGCAGACCTGTTGGTTCACCAGCAAATTTTGAGCACTGTTGAGAAGGAAAGAAATAATGTTCCCCCCAGGCTGATGTGAACCCTGAAAAACAGGGGGTGCTGTGGGGCCCTCCCGAGTGTGGACAAGGGGCAGCACTGGAGCTCCCCCAGCTCAGCCCCTTCCCGGGAGCCTCAGCAGCCAGCCAGGAATCCAAGGATGGGGAGCCATCCAAGCCTGTGTGTTCCCAGGGCACTGGCAGGAGGGGAGATGCTGCATCCTCCCCCAACCCCGACATAGCCATTCCCACCACGGCTCTGGAGATGTATGTCAAAACACTCTGCATGAGGCCATGCAATGATTTCAGAGGAGAAGTACAGCTGATTTTTATCAGATGTTGGAGGCTCTGGTTTTATAAACTGATGGAACACGCGTCAGTGAAAGCCCCTAAGCAGTCCTGCTGCCTTCAGATGTTACTGGCACATGTACTGCTTTCATGAGACCTTGTGAGGAAAACCTGTGCTCCACTGCCTGCTTATCTTGTGCTTTGTGCCTCCTGGAATCATCAGATTTTTATTTCATTTAAGTATTACTAGTTATCTTACCTAGATGGGATCTGACCAAAACAAAGCTGGTCGACTCAAGGGTCTCCAAAAAGGAGGACACCTTCCCTGCAAGAACTGCACCAGGGCTGGTGGATTAGATGCTTCCAAAATGTGCATTAAAAGAAAGTCAGTGCAATAAGGTTAAATAAAAAGCTATTCCATTTTCCATTTATTCCATTTTCAAGACAATTATAGCTCATGACGTGTGAGTAACTAATACAAGTTAGATTTTAATGACTGGAATTTATAATGTTACCCAAAAAAGAGGAAAAGGAAAGTGATGGAGAGCAAAGAACTTCTAAGCAAAGACCACACTAAAGAATTTATAAGCAAGAAGAACAAACATTCTCTTTGGGAATTACTTTAGGCAACACAGCAAAGAATTACAGCACATAAACTAAGGTTACATAAACAGTCTAATAAAATCGTGGGACTGATTTATGGAGCAGAGACATCTTGTAGCGTACTTCCACGGACAGCAGTTTCTGCTCAGAAGAGCAACCATGTTGTAATTAGTAAAATCCAAAACAGCATCCCATCTAAGAGGGGACAATAATCAAAACCGAACATATAAATAAATAAATAGCCCAAACTAGCAAAATCAGTCAAACTCTTCTAGCTATAGGCAGATACATGAAGTAATGGCTGGAAAACTTAGATCTTTCCTGAAATAACATCTGTAGATGTGCGCAAACACAGATTTACCTAACTTGTAACGCCAAATCTTAGTTCCCTGGCCAAAGCACAGGGCAGAAATGCACACAGTGATGCTTGGGGTGCCATAGCTCAGCACATCCCATGGGGCTGAGCACAGCTTTTCCCAATCCCAGCACTGATACCTGCTTTCCATACACTTTATTCAGGTCTGTGACAAAGGTCAGAGACAACATCTTGGTGTACAAAGCCAAGAGAACACCATCAGTGCCTGTGCCCAGCAGCCCAGCCTTTCCAGCCCTCTGTGCCCCCCATTCCCACTGCTCTGCTCTGCAGCCACTTCAGCCTCTTGGCTGATTGACACACGTCACTGTCCCCTCGTCCTGCACATCACCAGCACAGCCACAGCACGAGTCCTTCGTGCAATCTGTCCTACATGACGGTCAGCAGCACCCCAGGGACAGGGGTGGGAGGACACAGGGTGTTCCCATGGTTTGCATGATGGGATTCACATCATCTCATGCAGTCGTGGCTCTTATGCAGCAAATCTGTTTTA
Source organism: Anabacerthia variegaticeps (assembly GCA_035583185.1). Classification (NCBI taxonomy): domain Eukaryota; kingdom Metazoa; phylum Chordata; class Aves; order Passeriformes; family Furnariidae; genus Anabacerthia; species Anabacerthia variegaticeps. Next base: position 9,725,642 of record JAWWEW010000048.1, on the reverse strand, counting down.
AATATAAGCCTTATTCATGCACACAAAGTACAACCAACACCACAGCCTTTTGTGTTGGCTCATTTAGGTTGTAGCCACTCTCCTTCTCCCCTCCGTGATACAGAAAGGCTCTGAAACTGGCCGTGGTGTTTGTTGCCATCATCACTTTGACATTCTCTCAGGTGACTGTCTGAAACACTACAATGGGCCTGATACACGAGGTGGGATGGGTCTGACAAAATAAGATGGGCCAAGACCACAGAAGGTTTCCCCTTTCCCGGTGTGGATTAAAGAAAGCAGAGAGGTGCTGGAGGAGGGCCTTGCAGGGCCCGGCAGAGCCCACGGCCCTGAGGAGCTCTCATGAGCCTCATGGAGAACGGGGCTGGGAAAGCGGGGAGGCTCCTTTAAAACAGATTCTCCCAGAGAAACTTCCAGAAGGAGAGGGCTCGAAACAGAACTAAAGAGTGCCATCTGCTGCAGAGAGCTGGAGCAGCCGCGGGCCCTGCTGTGGCACCGGGCTGGGCAGGGGGCTGGCAGGGCCGGCCTGCGGACAGGGCCGAGGGGCCGAGGGAGGGCTCCCTGCCCTGCCCTGCTCCCCTCCCGCCTCCCCCAGGTCTGCACTCCCGTCCCCACCGGGCCGCGGGGCTCGGAGGGCGCCCCGGAGCAGGGCACGGCCCCCCGAGGTACCCGGGGCTGCCCCGGCCCCGCGGGGGCACAGAGGGCCGGAGGGGACACGGCGGCTTCATCTCCCGGCCGGAACGTGCCAGGGTTGTCTTTTACTCCAGCTCGCAACTTGGTACCTCAGAGGATGCTTGCTCAAGACTGGCAGAGCGAGGTTTGAACTTCAGAGTTGTTTCTGCAGCTCACGGCGAAGAAAGTCTCGAGTAAAGCAGAGCTCGCAGCAAATGCAGCCCTTTGGGACAGCACAGGGCCGTGCTGGCTCGGGGCAGAGGGACAGGCTCAGTGCCGGGTGCCAAGCTGCAGCCCCGGCGCAGCACCCCGTTATGGCTGTGTGTCCCCCCCCGGGCACCCCGCTCCCCCCGGGCTCTGGGACACCACAGAGCCGCCCCGAAGTGCCCCACAGCGGCCCCTCCGCCCAGCCCGGGCCCTCCTGCCGCCGCTCTCCGGGCCGGCGCCGGGCCCCGGTGCGCGGCCTGCAGATGGTGCTGCCGACCCGCGTTTGCTGCTCCCGAGCAGAAACACCCGTCTGCGGGCAGCGCAACACACACCCAAAGGCTCCCTCCCGCCCCGGGTTTTCTCCACCCTTCCGACGCTGCGACACCCCCTGCAGCACCCCCGGGCCCGGCCTGTGGCAGGACGGTCCGCAGCGATGGAGCGAGCTTTGGAAAAGCCATTTCGCGGCTGCCTCGGTGGAGCCGCAGACCAAACGATGCTGGTGCTTGCAGGCATTGTCCTCACCCGGCAGAAATTCACCCCAGGCAAGGCCTCAGAGTCCCTGTCCTGGGCTGACCCTCTGGCCGCTGCCGCCCCTCTCCATCCTTCATCCCATCCTTCGTCCCGGGAAGCTCGGCTGGTACAAGTAGAAGTGCTCAAAGCTAAACCAGAGCTGGCGGATTGTGCCCGTCCCTGTTACAAGTCGGATTTAATCCTATTAAATCCATTATGCTTTGGTAACTCTAGGATACAACAATGTTGCAGCTATTTCCTCAGCAACAGCACAATTTTTTATTTTTAATTAATTGAACTCATAACCCAACATGCATTGTAGGCAAAATAGGTGCCAAAAAGCCCCACAAACAACAAAATGGCCCTCTTGGATTACAAAGTTCAAAGCTGTCACTAGATCACGAACTGATGTTGACAAATAAAAACATGGTTCTACTCTGAGGGAAGAAAGTTCTTTGAATTCCCACATAGACATTATATTTATGTGAAAATCCTCCATTTTATTTAAAGTAACTTTCCCCAAAGTATATCACAAAATGTAGGTTCTCTGAGTGCAGCTGGAATACCTCCACAGCAGCAGCCAACACGCTGGATTCCCCAGAAGCAAAGAAAATCACTGTATTCCACAATCCTCTTAAATCCAACGACAGCTGAAGAAGCTGAGCTGCCTTAATAGACTGGGCTGCTTTTATGGCTTTATCCTGCAAGATGCCAAGTATTCCTGCTCCGGTTCAGCAGAATCCTTCAGGACAAGCTTAACTTTAAATACAGGGAGAGTTTTGTCGAAGTTAATGGTGCTGCCCAGGGGCTTAAGATTAAGCACATGCTTAAGTACTTTGCTAGGCCTGGACCATCCTTACAAAGATCAAGCTCTGAAATTTTAGAGTCTGACTGTATGTTTAACTGTTTATGTTGAGACTGTCAAACTTCTGGCATCTTATTATTCCTGCAAGATAAATATTACATAACACATAAAATCCTGAATAATTACTGGTTTGGAGAAACTACAGACCGGGTGACTGGAAGCAGAGACCTGTTTAGAGTAAACAGAGAGTTAATAAAAAGACTTTCAAAAAAATTCCTACGGATGTTTTATAAATAAAGCCAAGTTCTGACTCTTCCTGCCCATGTTACTGTTCACAGGAGAGGGACACTGAGAGCTTTGGTAAAGTCCTGCTCTAACCAGGCAGGGCCACTGGGGCAGGACAAGGAGCAGCCCAGACTCCAGGGCAAAGGACAACTGAGGGAAAACATTCCAGGGAAAGGCACAGGGAACCACCAGCCCAGAACACCGCAGCTAATGCTGACTGTGCCAAGAGGGGAGTTTCATACTTCCACAGAATCACAGAATCATTAATTTTCATTTTGAATTCAACATTCATTTTGAATCATCAAAAACCCTCTGAGATCATGAAGTCAAACTGTTCCCTCAGCACTGCCAAGGCCACCACTGACCCATGTCCCCAAGTGCCACATCCACATGTCTGTTAAATCCCTCCAGGGATGGGGACTCCACCACTGCCCTGGGCAGCTGTGACTGTGAACAACCCTTTGGGTGAAGAAATTTTTCCTAATATCCAACATAAACCTTCCCTGGCCCAACTTGAGACCATTTCCTCTCCTCCTGTCACTTGTTACCTGGGAACTTGGGAACTTCCCTCCTCCTTCATCTCTTCCTTCTATGCTCCTCCTCCCTCTGCACCAAGATTGCTTTTTGCTTTTCTCTTAGAACCTGTTTTAAAAGCTTTGAGGAAGCAACAGTCTTCTAAAAGGAGTTCATGCAATATTTCATATAATAGAGCTAAAAATGTGAGAAGAACTCTTATGAAATGCTGAAAAAGAAAAACCACTAAATCGCTGTAAAGCAACCTGGACCAAGTAATATACTACTAGTAATTAAAGTGCCACTGGTTTCCTTGCCTCCTTTTTTCTTAAATTCTCCCAATCTCTAATTTATTTTTTTTTCTCCAATTTACTGAAAAAAGTGGGAAAATGCTACCTGTTTATTAATGGTTTTATTTCAATGATCTCTCTTAATGTTCATTTATAAACTTTAAAAGGGAATATGAGATTTGATACAACAAAACCTGTACGTACATTCTGAACTGTAAGCAGACAAGGCTTATGTCATTTGAACAACCAAAGTTTTCTGGAGCTGGGGTTGACATTCTTATCATCTTTTCAGACTGAACAGACAGAATAATAAAAGGTCCCAGAAAATGATTTCTAGGTATGGAGTTATAGGTTCGCCAAAAATTATTCTTCATAAATTGGGCATCAGCTTTGTGGGCAGGACACAGGTTGGCACTCTGAGCCTTCTCAGCTATTGATGTACAGAAGATCAGAACCAATTTTATATAAATTATTTATGTTGAACAGTCAGCCATGCTATCTTGAGGCTGAGCCTTGCAGGGCTGCATTGGAAAAAGAGCAAGACATGGGTCATCTCTGCAAAAGGCTAAACCAAGGACATCCCTGAAAGCCTGTAATTCCACTGCCATGCCTTTGTTTCACAGGAGGAGAGCTGTAATTATATAAGCATGTAGAAACAGTTAAAATGCAACTGTCCTGAGGCTTCAGTCTCAATAAGCTGGATAAAATGAATTCGACTAACTTAAAAAAAAAAAAAAAAAAAGACGGGGAGGAGGGAGGGAGTGGGGAGAGGGAGCAAGAAAGAGAATAAGGTATGTGAGAAAATGTTTCTCAGGCTCTTTATGGCTGATTGAGCTAATTTACTGTGGAATGGGCAGCAGCCTATCTTTAGATAAATGCTAATGAGGACGTTAATGCTTTCTTCAGTCTGGCTGCTACTATTATGCTGAAAGGGAAGGTCAACAGCTAATAAACCCAGTTAACAAGCCATTCTGAACTTCACTTTAGCTTAACACTCTTCAAAGTTGCAGTCATTAAATCCATAGGCTATTAGGAGCTGCCCTCCTGTTTTCACTACGAGCAAAGGCAAACTTTCAATGTAGTCATTAATTGAATTAACAGACTCTAATCCAATTTGATGTAGTGTAAATTGAAATGCACATAAGAGTGAAGATGAGTGGAAAGGAGTTTCCCCTTTCCAGGCGGCTTTGTGTCAAACTACTTCTGTTATCATTGCCACATGCCTCCCATGAAGGGTGCTCTCATGTACATTACTCTTAACATTAGCTACTCTTTGATATGAATATAGTTTGCTAGAAGAAGACAGAGGCTGGCAAGACAAAAAACATGTCTTACAGCTTATTAAACTCCTTAGCTCAGTGAGATAAACTGGTAAGCAAAGATCTTAAAATATATTGCCACCATTACATTGTGTTGCACTGCTTTGAAGTAGAAAAATATCCCACAGGCTTGGCAGAGAAGGAACCTGGGGAGGGGAGATGTTCAGTGGAGCAGGTCCAGGGGTAGACAAGCAGGGGAAGAGAAGCCTGAGCATCTTGTTTGCCAGCAGGATCAACAGATCCCCTTTGAGAAGCGTGAACTTGAGCCTACAGTGCAAACGCCGGCCTTTGTCTGCCAGAAAGAGCTGAGGGAATGCCACCAACCACCAAAAATTCCTGTATAAAATCTCTATTTTAACCATTACTCACCCCAAAACCCAGTACTGGGCTCATTTCAACACAGAACCTTTCACTTGCCCATAAGGGTGGAAAAAGCACCACCACTGCAAGTTTAACAGGGAATTCAGTCCTAGAGAACAGGAATTTCTCCAGTCTCTTACAGAAAGAACTGTATTCCAGGGACTTGAAAATATCTAGGTTACCCATTAATCCAAATAAAACACAAAGGCAAGGGAGCTAAGACAGTTATCCACATACAAAGTACTGGCAAGAGTGAGATAAAGCTATTCTAAGCCTGCAGAGACCATTTATAATATTTCTTTAATATTGACCTGCATAATTGGCCTCCTCACACACTACCGGAGCAGAAATCCAAGCTTCCATTATCGGAGATATGAAGATATAAAACCACATTCAAGAGGCAATAGGACATCTGGAGAGGGAAATGCATGCGTATCCAAATCATTGTGTTCTTTCAGACACAGAAAAATACAATGGAGCTTTAGAAATAACTAAATATAGTAATTTGAGTTCAACTGTAATTAAGGAAGAAAAAAGCATGACTTCCCCCCATCCTTTTAAGAGTCATTGTTCAACGTCACAGCGATATTCAATTATTCCATATAAAGAGCATTTACTTTCTTTTCTGCATTATTATTATATTATCCACTATTTGTATGACTACAGAATGAGTAGTAATACAGGCCCCCAGCTGAGACTGACAGCCCCCCTCTGCTCGCCACTGTGAAGACATATGGCACAAAAGCATCCCCGAACAGCTTTGTATTAGCACAGATAAGAGAGCCTGGAAGAAAGGGAAGGTTGGTATTTTTATTTCATGGGTGGGGAAATGAAGGCAAACTGAGAAAAAAAAAGACCCAGGAACTTTATAATAAATGATTTCACACAATATTGGCTCCTTCTGTTGTCTGCAGGCAGGTCTTTGTGGTTTTCACGGACATATTTTCAAGGCTTAAGCAGGAATTTAAAGCACACCCAAAGCAGATTTTGGGCACAGACCCCCAACCAGCCTAAAGACAGTGCAACGAAATTCCCTCCACCAGGTGCTCAGCAGCAGCCTCTGCTCCCACAATGAATCCAAAGGGAACTGCTGGCTGAAGACCTGGCAGTAGGTGCTGCAAATCCCCCTCTTGACAGTGAAACAAATGAAATATCAACAAGCAAAGAGTAAAACTCCAAGCCTTCATGTCAACTGGGCCACACAACTGTATTTTCTCACTGCAGCAATGTTTCAGCTGTCACCTCCAAGAGAAGTCCAATGTGCACCTTCAAAATGTGAATATTCTGTCACATCTTGTAATTCCTCTTTTCGACAGACACTTCTATCAGGAAGATTGCAAGAAGAAATAGTTCTTTAAAAGGCTAAAGTGACAATGGTGGCAGGAGCTGAGACTGAGAAAGCATGTTTGTCTGAAAATCCAATGAAAACGCACAGGAAAAAAAATCTCTGCAGCCTCTTCCCAGTTCCAGCAGACATGGACGTGGAGTCAAACAGGAACTCGGGTGTCCCTCTTACTGACCTGCTACACCTGCTGACCAGCAGGAGCCTCCAAAGTCGGCAGTGACATCTGATGCCCAGAATTTCCAGCTCACCAGGGCAAACCCCTCCAGCCTGCCTGGTGCCTCTGCCCAGGGGGGAAAGCCGAACCCTGGCTGGACCCACACTGGCACAGAGCTGGCTGTAAGGAGAGCAGCGCTGCCAAAACAGCCTTTCACCAGCAAACCCTCAGCTTACACCTGGAAATGGTTCTAGGAGTTCAGTGGCTGCTTTAGGGTTCACTAACACACTACCCTCACCAATCCCAGGATGGGTCAGGCTGGAAGGGACCCCAGTGGGGCATCTGGTGCCACCTCCCTGCTCCAGCAGGGCCATCCCAGAGCACACGGCA